>JAKRSK010003001.1:0-126618 GCA_029891615.1 Natrix natrix natrix | reverse complement strand
AAGAAAAGGAAAGGAAGAAGAGAGAAGGAAAGAAAAGGAAAGCAAGAGAGAAGAGAAATGGAAAAGAAAGGGAAGGAGGAAGAAGGAAGAAGAGAAAGGAAAGAAAAGAAAGGAGAGCAAGAGAGAAGGGAAAGAGAAAAGAAAGGGAAGGAGGAAGACAGAAAGGAAAGGAAGGGAAGGAAGGAAAGGAAAGGAAGAAGGAAAGAAAGGAGAGCAAGAGAGAAGGGAAAGAGAAAAGAAAGGGAAGGAGGAAGGAAAGAAGGGAAGACCAGCCTCTTTCATTCTCGGCATGTTTTCGCCCATCGCCCCCAGAGGCCTTTTCCGACTTGTCTGAACTTGAATCCGGGTCCTTTTCAGAGAAGGGAGGGAGCCGGGCGTCTGGCTTTCTGCCTTTGGACTTCAATTTGGGGAGGGGGAGAAAATACAGATTTCTTCCACGTTTTCTGGCCGTCTTTTGCTTTGGGCTGAGTGCCTGAGAAGCCCCCGCTGCCTTTCCTCTCAAAACCCCCAGGGGAAATTTGGGGGGAAGCTCCCAGGAAACAAGACTTACAACCAAGTTATGGCATCATGGGGAAAAAAAACGACGGACGACCCGGTCCTCGCACTTGCGACTGTCGCAGGCTCCCCACGGTCCTGCAAGCAAAACTCAGGCGCCTGACTTGTCTTTACGACGCCGGCCACACGCCGCGGTCACGCGACGGTTCTTTTCCGATGCATCCAGGCTGCTTCCAGCCAGCAAAAGTCAACAAAGGAAGCCCACGTTCGCTTAACGACCTTGTACAGGTAGTCCTCGACTTACAACCATCACGCAGCCCAACATTTCCGTTGCTAAGGGTGACGTTTGCTAAATGAGGTCTGCCTCGTTCCACTTGCCGCCCTTGTTAAGCGAATCCCTGCCGTTGTTCAGTCAGCCACACGGTCGTTAAGCGAATCCACCCTTCCCCCCCGTGTTGACTTTGCCCATCAGTAGGTCGCAAAAGGGGGACACGGCAACCGTCACAAGTACGAGTCATCGACCGAGCATTTGAATTTTTGGTGACGCGGCCGCGGTCATAAGCGTGGACAACGTAAATCGTCGCTTCGAACGGTCGCTAAACGAACCGCTGTATGTCGAGGACTTAACTGTAACACCCTTTAAAAAAACAACGCAGCGATTCGCTTAACTGAAAAGGTCGCAAGATCGTGCCCGTCTCGCTTAACAACCATCTCGCTTAGCAATTTCGTCTTAAGTCGAGGATTGCTTGTAATACTTTGAATCGGGATGAGAAAAAGATATTTTTTGCCCGGAAAAATAATCTCATTTTATGGACTGAAATAATGAGGTCTCCGCTCTGTTTTCTCCCCCCAGGCTGCAAGAAGGAAGGGGAGGGAAAGGGGAAGGGGAGGCAAATCCCACTGCCCACTAAACACGACAACATCCCCTGATTTATGGGGCTGGGGGGTAGGTTTTAAATAGAGTATTCAGGGCAATAAATGTAGATCATTTTCCTAAATATTCTCTGATTTACGCGTCCCGGGGCAGAATTTATAGACATAGTGGTGGGATTTATCATTGTTACGCCGCTAACAGGAGAAGCAACGCACCAAGTCGACAAATCTGTTGTGGAAAAGGAGAGGAAAGCAGGCTTCGTAAACTTTTTCCTTCCTTATCCCCCCCCAAAAAAATCACTTGTCAGAAAGTCTTACTTTGTGTCTTCTTTCAGCACCGTCGTAACTCTGAAATGCCGTTGAACGAACCGTCGTAATTTGAGGAATAGCTGATGATAAGAAAATAATATCACGGAACGATTTTTATCAAACTTCGATAAGGACTTGATCGAAGTCCCTTCCTTCAGGACCGTCGTAACTCTGAAATGCTGTTGAATGAACCGTCGTAATTTGAGGAGTAGCTGATTATAAAAAAATAATATCGCGGAACGATTTTTATCAAACTTCGATAAGGACTTGATCGAAGTCCCTTCCTTCAGCACCGTCGTAACTCTGAAATGCCGTTGAACGAACGGTCGTAATTTGAGGAGTAGCTGATGATAAATAATAATAATAATATCACAGAATAATCATATTAAAATTTGAGGGTTTTTTTTTTTGTCCACGGCTGATCTCAACCTCTTAAAATGTAATTCTAAGT
The DNA here is from genome assembly GCA_029891615.1 of Natrix natrix natrix. NCBI lineage: Eukaryota > Metazoa > Chordata > Lepidosauria > Squamata > Natricidae > Natrix > Natrix natrix. The sequence continues at coordinate 124,490 of JAKRSK010003001.1, read as the reverse complement.
TTTATTTTCGTTATTCTCCTCCTCGTAGGCCTGTGTATTATTTTTTTTCGCCCCAAAACTCGGATTTTCCGATTTAAAATAGATTTTTCCCCTCCTTGCTGATTCAGCTTTTAATCTGCTTTAAAAAAAACCAGCCACATTTTTTTCCCCCATTTGTGCTTCTTTTTAAAGTTTTATTTATGCCGGCGGTATTTTATTTTGTCTTTTATAGAGAGCCATTGCAGTGTTATGGGGAGAGCAGCTATAAGACCGGACGGCATCAAAAGATAAACAGATTATTTTAAAAAAACAACAATCCACAAACAAATTGGAAAATTAGGGTGGGGCGGGGTGGGGAAATTCACTGTAAAGATTTTAAAAGCTGCTCAGAACAGAGCAATGACAATTTGGCATTTATTGTCAAAGCGGTTAATTTTTACGGCGGGTTTGAATTATTTTTTTTCTACCCGGGTTTCCTGCTTGAGTAGGGGGTTGGACTAGAAGACCTCCAAGGTCCCTTCCAACTCTTGCTTTCTATTCCTATTCTATTTCTATTCTATTCCTCTTTTCTTCCCTTCTCTTCACCATCTATGTGAAATGGTTTAGGGTTTCCTGCTTGAGCAGAGGGTTGGACTAGAAGACCTCCAAGGTCCCTTCCATCTCTATTCTGATTGATTGATTGAAATGGTCTGGGGTCTCCTGCTTGAGTAGGGGGTTGGACTAGAAGACCTCCAAGGTCCCTTCCAACTCTGCTATTCTATTCCTCTTCTATTCCTCTTCTCTTTCCTTCTCTTCACCATCTATGTGAAATGGTTTAGGCCCTCCTGCTTGAGCAGGAGGTTGGACTAGAAGACCTCCAAGGCCCCTTCCAACTCTGCTATTCTATTCTATAATATGTGGAAATTTGGAGGAGAAAACAAAACGATTACAGTTTATTTTTTTAAAAAAATACAAAAAGGCCTCCACGTACGATCAAAATTGGGAGCAGAATTCCTGTGGCTAAGCCAGGCGGCCGACACGTGAGTTGCGCTTCATTTTATGACCTTTTGAACCACGATCGCTAAGCGAATCACGGGATCCTTCAGCAAATCCCACTTCCCCTGTTGTCGTCGCCGATTGGAAGCCGGCTGGCGAGACCAGGTGAAAATCCAAAATTTGAGTCTTGTGACTCAAATGTTACGATGGCCGTAAGTACGAGGACCGGTTTTGTGTCATTTTTCTCCCCCCAAGTGCTGGTGTGACCTCGGAAGAGTCACTAAACGAATGGCTGCAACTCAAGGACTACCTGTAAGGAAAGAAAGGAGAAAATTTGGAGCGGGTAAAAGAACCAACTTTATTCTATTGAAAATATAATAATAATAATAATACATTGGGGGAAAAAAGTCCACAACGTTTTTACAGGTGTTTCTACCTGAAAACCCCATAATTCTTTTATATTTTTGCCCCAGGCATAAAAATGCCACCGCAATTTAAACAAACCAGGGTTGGTTTTCACTTACCTTACCGACTGCGCTGTACAGCATGCGCCTGGCCAAAAAACCATCCCTAAATAGGAGGACACAGACCGGGGAGGCGGGAGGGGGTAGGCCTACCCATGATTTCCCCACCGGTTCCGCCGTACCGGTACGAACCGTCTGAATACAACTTCTGCGAGCGGAGCTATTCTACCTTTCAAACGTGAAAGCGTGACGTAATATTTTTGCTTCGGATACCGCTTGGTTGTTTCGATCGATCCTAAATTTATAAAAAGCCCTTTTAAAAATAACATCCCGCTCTTTAATGGAATCAAAAGAAGAAGCTTCCGGAGTTGTTCAAGGTACGAATCGTAAGACGGTCGCTGGTTTTACGGGAATTCTAATCGGGGGAGTCGCAACAGGCAAGGGAGACTGTCGCGGAGGGCTGAGGAAAAAAGGAGCCCAATCATTTATCTTTTTAAAACCGAAATAGAAACAGTTCCTGTACGGATAATTTTTTTTTACGATTCTAGCTTATTTTATAATTGATTAGCCGATAAACCGGCATTGCCCGGGTATTTATTTATTTTCTAATGTTGGATTTTCCCCCTTACCAGAGGGGAGCCCCCTTGTGGTGAACTGTGAAGCCGTTACCATGGCAACTCCGCTGCGCTGTACAATAGAAGCCATTTTAGGCAGTACAGTAGAAGCCATTTGACGGCACAACAGGCTGCATCTTAACAGAACACACACCCTGAGGGGATTTAGAGGTGTCTTAACCCCCACGGCATTTGTTTCCAGAGAGTAAAGTCATCTGTGTACCAAGTTTGGATGAAATTGCTTGAGGCAATTCCAGAATTATGCGAAGCCTAGAATACGAAGCCCCAAATCTGAATTTCTTTTTCTTTTTTTAATATTTATTTTCCAGACTTTTCAAGGTTTTGAAATAAGGGTGATCTTCATAGCTAGAAAATAATTTTTTTGGGGGGGGGGGGGCAGTTCCCGGAGGTTTGCAGATGGCACTCGGAGGAAATCCAACCGAAATTAATAGAATATAAATTAGTCACTGCAAACCGATTTCCCCCCCCCCTTCTTCTTCTTTTTTTTTTTTTTTCCCAACTTTCTGTTTTGTGAGTTCACTCCCTCGGAATGCAACCGCAGAATAAACAAGCGTGAAGATTTTGAAGCCCAGCAACAACCTATGAATAACTGTCTCATTGGAAGGAATTTTAACCCCCGACTGGCTAAATCAATGTTGGTTTTATTTCTAATGAGGCCAGGAACAATATATATATATATATATTTCCCCAAAAGAGTGTTATTTCTTCGAAGTCCAAATGTGGTTCCTTGTAAGGTAGGACTGTTCTACCCTCCCTCCCTTCTCTCCCTCCCTCCCTCCTCTCTTCCTCCTCCTTGAGCAGGGGGTTGGACTAGAAGACCTCCAAGGTCCCTGCCAGCTCTTTCATTCTGATTTCTTTCCTTCCTTCCTTCCATTCTCCCTCCTCTTTCTTTCTTTCTTCCTTCCTTCCTTCTTTCCTTCCTTCCTTCCCTCCCTCCCCCTCCTCCTCCTTGAGCAGGGGGTTGGACTAGAAGACCTCCAAGGTCCCTGCCAGCTCTTTTATTCTGATTTCTTTCCTTCCTTCCTTCCCTCCCTCCCACCCTCCCTTCTCTTCCTTCCTCCTTTCCTTCCTTCCTTCCATCCTCCCTCCCTTCCTTTTCTTCCTTCCTTCCCTCCCTCTCCCTCTCCTCCTCCTCCTCCTTGAGCAGGGGGTGGGACCAGAAGACCTCCAGGGCCCCTTCCAGCTCTTTTATTCCGTAATTCTAATCCCAAACCAGTGGAACAATTTGCCACTAGAAATTGTGTGTGCTTCATCCCTGGGAGTTTCTAAGAAGCGATTGGGTAATAATGGTCTATCTTCTCCTCCTCTTTTGAGCAGGGGGTTGGACTAGAAGACCTCCAAGGTCTCTTCCAACTCTGTTCTGCGCAACGAACCTTGCTTAAGGGCCAATCACCTTTTTTCAGATCTAGGGTTACGGCAAGATATATGTGTGTGTGTGTGTGTATATACATACATACATACATACATACATACATACATACATATGTTGTATTTGTACTGATAAATAAATAAAGGGAGACTAGTATAGATCTATTTCGAGCTAATTAGCTCTCATCAGCTAGCCAAACCCTTACTGGGATTTGAACCTGGGCTGTATATTATATCTTAGGCAGAAGTCTTAGCCACTAAGCCACAGGCTCGCCTCCTTATCAGTTGAGCCAGGGAAATAGCTATGTATTTGTGTTACAACCCCTGGTATGCCTAAATATGGGAGGAAGGTCACTACTCCCCCTTTCTGTCCTTCGGCTCATCACAGAAGACCATGCAGGCAGAAAACCATATTTTTATTTTTAATGTTGCCTTTTTATATTTGTGTTGTATTTGTGCTGATAAATAAATAAAGGGAGACTAGTATAGATCTATTTCGAGCTAATTAGCTCTCATCAGCTAGCCATACCCTTACTGGGATTTGAACTATATATACTGGAATATATATATATATATGTTAGCCAGCGTTTCCAATCTTAAGCGAGTATTGCCGGGAATTTTTTTTAAAAATTCCCGGCTAGTTTTAATTAGCTGAGTTGGCTTCCCGGACATCTTGGTTAGATTAGCACCCATCTCGACAGGATTACGGCCTGCATTTCATTTGTTAAAAATCATGTTCTGGTTTTTATCTCCAGGCGCGTCGACTGGTTTCAAATTTGTGCCACAGAGCATGGTTTCTTGGCAACGTTATGATGGGTGGACTTCAAATCCCAGAATCCCCCCCCCCCCAGTCAGTGTGGGGAATTCTGGGAATTGAAATCCACATGTCTTAAAGTCACCTTTTTAATTTAGCTATTTGCAGGCAGGGTCAGCCCTAATTCCTAGGAAAGGAAGGAAGGAAGGAAGGAAGGAAGAATGGAAGAAAAGAAGGATGGAAGGAAAATATTAAAAGAAGTATCTAGCTAAATTTAAAATTGTGTTAGTGGGAAGGAAGATAGGAAGGAAGGAAGAATATTAAAAGAAGTATCTGTATTTAAAACTGTGTGTGGGAAGGAAGGAAGGCATAATACTTTTAAAAAGTATCTATTTAAACAAGGAAGGAAGGAAGGAAGGAAGGAAGGAAGGAAGGAAGGAAGGAAGGAAGGAAGGAAGGAAGGAAGGAAGGAAGGAAGGAAGGAAGGAAGGAAGGAAGGAATAATATTTTAAAAACTATACATTCTTCGTTTCTGCACCCCTTTTTGCTTCTTTCCCCTCAACTCACCTGTGCTGGATCCCCTAAATTTGTGTAACTAAGATTTGCACCCTCCGAATTTTGAATTCTTGAGTATTTTTAGAGTAAGGTGGGTGTTTTCACCGATTTTTTTAAGTTTTTGAGCAATTTTTGTCATTGGAAAATTCAGTGGTGTTGTGCTTCCCCCTGGTGGTGAGACGAGTGTACTGACTTCATTCTGCTTTCTGTAAGTTACAAATTGGATTCATTTGGTATAATTATTATTATCATCCCACTTTTCTTTTCCTCCCCTCTCCTTCCCTCTTCCTCCTTTCCTTTTCCTTCCTTCTTCCTCCTTCCATTCCCTCCCCTTCCTTCTTTTCCCCTTCTTTCCTTTCCTTTCCTTCTTTTTCCCCTTCTTCCCTTCCCTTCCCTCTTCCTCCTTCCCTTCCATTCTTTTCCCCTTCTTTCTCTTCCTTCTTTTTCCCCTTCTTCCCTTCCCTCTTCCTCCTTCTCTTTCCTTTTCTTCTTTTCCCTTCCTTTCCTTTCCTTCTTTTTCTCTTCTTTCCTTTCCTTCCCTCTTCCTCCTTCCCTTCCCTTCTTTTTCCCTTCTTTCCCTTCCTTCTTTTCCCCCTTCTTCCCTTCCCTTCCCTCTTCCTCCTTCCCTTCCCTTCTCTTCTTTATTTTCCCCTTCTTTCCTTTCCTTCCCTCTTCCTCCTTCCCTTCCCTTCTTTTTCCCTTCTTTCCCTTCCTTCTTTTCCCCCTTCTTCCCTTCCCCTTCCCTCTTCCTCCTTCTTTCTTTCCTTCTCTTCTTTATTTTCCCCTTCTTTCCTTTCCTTCCCTCTTCCTCCTTCCTTCCCTTCTTTTTCCCTTCTTTCCCTTCCTTCTTTTCCCCCTTCTTCCCTTCCCTTTGTCAGGGGAAAAAACACCCTGTTTAGAGATCGATGAACCGTGGCTGATTCCCTTCTGCACTATCTTCTTGAGATATTTAGAAAAGAAATACTCTTTAAGAAAATATTCTAATTAATAAACAACTTTAAATAAAATAATAAAAGTAAATGAAAAACAGAAGTAACTATTGGTTACATTTTGATAATGAAAGCTACGTTTGCCAAAGTTGGCTGCCGAACAAAGAAAGAGGAATTTGGAATGTGTAACGCGTGCGCAATAAATCACTTTCAGATAAGAACCCTTTTTTTTGTTTTATGACCTGCGCAATAAGCTTCTAGTTTAACTCTTGAGTGTCAATTCAGGCAGTTCAGGCCTAGCAAACTTTTTAACATCGTGACACCCTTCCCTCTTCCTCCTTCCCTTCCCTTCTTTTTCCCTTCTTTCCCTTCCTTCTTTTCCCCCTTCTTTCCTTCCCTTCCCTCTTCCTCCTTCTCTTTCCTTCTCTTCTTTATTTTCCACTTCTTTCCTTTCCTTCCCTCTTCCTCCTTCCCTTCCCTTCTTTTTCCCTTCTTTCCCTTCTTTCTTTTCCCCCTTCTTCCCTTCCCTTCCCTCTTCCCCTTCCCTTCTTTTTCCCTTCTTTCCCTTCCTTCTTTTCCCCCTTCTTCCCTTCCCTTCCCTCTTCCTCCTTCTCTTTCCTTCTCTTCTTTATTTTCCCCTTCTTTCCTTTCCTTCCCTCTTCCTCCTTCCCTTCCCTTCTTTTTCCCTTCTTTCCCTTCCTTCTTTTCCCCCTTCTTCCCTTCCCTTCCCTCTTCCTCCTTCCCCTTACCCTTCTCTTCTCCCCTTCTTTCCCTTCCTTCTTTTCCCTTCCTTCTTCCCCCTTTCCCTCCTTCCCTCTTCCTCCTTCTCTTTCCTTCTCTTCTTTATTTTCCCCTTCTTTCCTTTCCTTCCCTCTTCCTCCTTTCCTTCCCTTCTTTTTTCCCTTCTTTCCCTTCCTTCTTTTCCCCCTTCTTCCCTTCCCTTCCCTCTTCCTCCTTCTCTTTCCTTCTCTTCTTTATTTTCCCCTTCTTTCCTTTCCTTCCCTCTTCCTCCTTTCCTTCCCTTCTTTTTCCCTTCTTTCCCTTCCTTCTTTTCCCCCTTCTTCCCTTCCCTTCCCTCTTCCTCCTTCTCTTTCCTTCTCTTCTTTATTTTCCCCTTCTTTCCTTTCCTTCCCTCTTCCTCCTTTCCTTTCCTTTCCCTTCTTTCTTTTCCCCTTCTTCCCTTCCCTTCCTTCTTTTCCCTTTCTTTCCTTCCCTTCTTTTTCCCTTTTTGCCTTCCCTTCCCTCTTCCTCCTTTCCTTCCCTTCCTTCTTTTTCCCTTCTTTCCCTTCCCTTCCTTCTTTTTCCCCTTCTTCCCTTCCCTTTTCCTCCTTCTCTTTCCTTCTCTTCCTTCTTTTTCCCTCCTTTCCTTTCCTTCTCTTCTTTCAATCTCTCCCTTCCCCACAAGGCTTTTGCATTTCTACTTTTGCAAACCCCTTCCCCCTCTCCCCCCTCCCGGAAAGAAAACCTGCCAACCCACCAAACAATGGGGCGAGAGAAGGGGGGCCACGGAGGGAGAGGCGATTCACCCCAACAAGAAAACGCCCCGTTTCTGTTGGGATTATTTTGGGGGGAGGGCTGGGGGGGGGTCAGCTTCCATCCTCGCACTGCTGTGTGTGGCCCTCCCTGTCCGTCTCCTTCCCTTCCCCTCCCCTCCCCAAGCGTTGTGGGTTGCGTTGTCCCCTCAAAAAAACCTTGCAAAAAACTTTTTGACGCCTTGGCTCGGCTTCGGACGGATTTGCAGAGTCTGGTCGGCAGGGGGCGCCAAAGACTACGCGTTTTTTTTTTAAAAAATACCCTTCCAGCTATTTTTATTTTCTTTCAATTTTCTTCCTTTCGGTCTTATTTTTCAGAGGAAAATGAAAAATGGACATAAAAAGAGCTGCAGAAATCCACCCAGAGCTGCAGAAATCCACCCAGTTCTGAATCAAGAAACTTTGCATTCTCCAAGCGGGTCAAGGCCAGCCAGAAATCCATCCTGGTTAAACTGGTAAGTTCACTTCTACTCTTAGGGAGGAAGGAGAAGATGTGTAGATATTGGCCAAGTATTGCACAGCCAGAAGAATTTGGGACAGGGTGAGAACGGGTAATTGATACGGTCCCTTCCAGCTCTATTCCGATTGATTGATTGATTGATTGAAATGATCCAGGGTCTCCTGCTTGAGCAGGGGGTTGGACTAGAAGACCTCCAAGGTCCCTTCCAGCTCTATTCCGATTGATTGATTGATTGATTGATTGATTGATTGATTGAAATGATCCAGGGTCTCCTGTTTGAGCAGGGGTTTGGACTAGAACTCCAAGGTCCCTTCCAGCTCTGTTCTGATTGATTGATTGGTCTCTCCTCCTCCTCCTCCTCCTCTCCTTCTTTTCCTCCCTGCTTCCTTTCCTACACTCCTTCTCTCCCCCTCCCCCTTCCTACCTCCTCTCCCCCCTTTCCTTCTCTCCTCCTCCTCTTCCTCCTCTTTCTCCTTCTCCATCTCTCCTCCTCCTCACCTTCTTTCCCTCTCCTCTCCTTTCTTTCCTTCTCTCCTTCTCTGCCCTCCTTCCCCCTTCCCCCTCCCCCTCTTCCTTTTCCTCCTCTCCTTCTCCCCTTCTTTTCCTCTCTGCTTCCCTTCCCTTTCTTTTTCTCTCCTTCCTTCCTTTCCTTTTCTCCTCCTCCTCCTCCTCCTCCTCTCTTTCTCTCCCTTCCTCCTCCTCCTCCTCCTCTCCACAAACTCCACTCCCTTCTAGCACTGATGATGTTCCCTAGCTGGGTCATGAAACGTCTGCAAGAAAATCCCCCCCCCCAAGCTCAGGGAGCACCAAGGACCCCCAAAATCGTATGGCTTAGCCCCTTCGGGTGAACTCAGGAACTTTTTAATATTAAACCGTGATACGTTTCCGTTCCCGCAAATCTTTCCCTTCTCGCCAAGTCGGACAAAAGACCAAGGGTGCCATTTTCCTGCCCCCCTTCTCCGACTCCATGCCTCCCAAGACCCCGCCATTGGGATTACCGTGGCAGCAATTAATTCACACCTCTCTGCAAAGGTATCGGAATATAATCAATTAATCGAGCCCTGGCCTCTGGGCCGGTTATCCATTCTTAACTGGCTTTTGCTGACAGGCTGCCTCGTAATTAAGCAATTAAGAACTTGGCCCCTGGGATCTCCACCTACCTTCTCCTGCACCTGGTTATTAACAGAGTGAAACCTTCCTTATAATGGAAAAGTTAGGTGATTAATTGGGGGGGGGGGGAGTGGGGTGGAAATCTTTTAATAAGTTTTTAGATGCTGGAACATTTTAAAGGCCAGGGAGCCTGGAAAATGTTCTTTGCCAGCTTTCGTGCCTAAGGTGGGACTAGAAGTCCCAGTCTCCTGGTGGTTGGGCCAAAGGCACCCAGCTGGCTTTTGTGGCCTAAGGTGGAGCTATAATTCACCTCTCCTAATCTGCTGCCTAAAACCCCTGTTATTAATTGGCGGTGAATTCTGCTCCTTCACCTCCAGCAAAGTCTTTCAAAGGAGGATTTACGGTCACATACCTCATCTGGCTTGGAGAGCTGCCAGGCCGATATCTGCAGAACTTGGCAAGGAGTCTCCAAACCAATTAAGGGAACTAATGGTCTCCTGCAAACTCCACTCCCCTGTTGCTCCCCTTTTATTCCCTCTGGGAGGGGCCATTCACCGTCCACCTGTGGTCTTACTCCCAAGTCGACCCCTGTTCTTTAGCTCTTCCCTTCGTCTGGCAACTCTGCCCATGCGCACACTGGGAACAGGCTCCAGCTGTTCTTCTGCCCCACTGATGTCTGACTCTGAAGGCAGCTGATAACTGTCAGACGGCTCTGGCCCCCTCTCTGCCTCCGACACAGAGCCCTCATCAGAGCCTTCCCCAGACTCCAGGACTGGCCCATCTTCCTCCCCAACCCTCCTCACTCTCTGAATCTGATGCCAGTTATGCTGGCCACAACACATTGCAAATATCCACCTCCCCTGAGGTCGAGTGAGGTGGAAGGAAAGAGGAGGAGGAGGAGGAGGAAGAAGAAGGGAGGAGGAAGAGGAGAGAAGGATGAGAAGGAGAAGAAGAAGAAGGAGGGAGGAGAGAAGGAATAGGATGAGAAGGAGGAGGAAGAAGAAGAAGAAGGGAGGAGGAGAGAAGGATGAGAAGGAGAAGGAGAAGAAGGGAGGAGGAGAGAAGGAATAGGAGAAGGAGGAGGAGGAGGAGGAAGAAGAAGAAGAAGGGAGGAGGAGAGAAGGATGAGAAGGAGAAGAAGAAGGAAGGAGGAGAGAAGGAAGAGGAGGAGGAAGAAGAGGAGGAGGAGGAAGAAGAGGAGGAAGAAGAAGAAGAAGAAGAAGAAGAAGAAGAAGAAGAAGAAGAAGAAGAGAGGAGGAAGAGGAGAGAAGGATGAGGAGATGGAAGAAGGGAGGAGGAGAAAAGGAGGAGGAGGAGGAGGAGGAGGAGAAGAAGGGAGGAGGAGAGAAGGAAGAGGAGGAGAAGGAGGAGTAGGAGGAGGAAGAAGAAGAAGGGAGGAGGAGGAGAAAAGGAGGAGAAGAAGGGAGGAGGAGAGAAAGAATAGGATGAGAAGGAGAAGCAGGAGGAAGAAGAAGGGAGGAGGAGGAGGAGAGAAGGAGGAGAAGGAGAGAAGGAGGAGAAGGAAAAGGAAGAAGAAGAAGAGGCCCTGCGCCGCCTCCTCCTCCTCCTGAAGAAAACCCAGGAGGTAAAAAAGCTGAAGGGGACCTTGGAGGTCTTCTACTCCAACCCCCCTGCTCAAGTAGAAACCGCCAGACCTCGGAAACAAACCAAAACCATGCCCCCCCCCCAAACAAATGGCAGAGAAAAGGAGGTGGGGAAGGGGCTCTCCGCGGTGGGCCTGCCTTTGTCCCTCCGGCCGTTGAGAAGGAATCTCGGGTTGAGATCTAAGCCCACATAAAGCCGGCTTCGAATTCAGGGGCCGCCACCCTGCTTTGCCATTCTCTTTGAAACCACGAAAGGAGGGAGAAGCTCTGGGTTCGGGTGGCGTCCCCTGACCAGGCCTGCTGAGGGGATGAGAAGAGAAATAAAATAACGGGGAGGGGGAGAGCGAAAGAGAAAGCAAGACCCTCCCCCCAATATGCAGCAAGGACGGGGGTGGGTGGGGAATAAAAGAGCTTTTAAGAACGGGAAAGGTTTCTCTCTGGGGTGTCTTGGGACGTCTCCTTGATAAATGGAAGCCAATTTCAAAAGAAGGGGTGAAGACAACACAACACACACACACACACACACACAGCTGCTTTCTCCCTCTTCCTCCTCCTCCTTCCTTCCCCCCTGTTGCTAAGAACCCTCCTTGCAAGCTCTCAGCAGGCGTGCAAAAGGAATTGTCGCGAAGTGACGCTTTCCCGAGAATTCTGCTGTGTTTCGCACCCGGGACCTCGGCTTCAAGGCAGGTTGGGTGCCCGAGGTCGGCTATTGGGCCCCTTCCAATGAGGCCGTCATACTTTTCCGGCCCGTTTCCTCGGCTTACAAAACCTCAGTAAACATGAGTTGGAAGGGACCTTGGAGGTCATCTAGTCCAACCCGCTGCTCGCGGAGGAGACCGGCACTAAGGATTCGAACTGCCGAACTGCCGACTTTTCTGAGCGAGAAGCTCAGCGTCTCAGCCGCTCAGCCAGCTAGTTGGGAGCTCCAATGTATCGGTGGCGAAGCGAGACTGGATTTTCCGGGAGTTTGGGGACCCCGTTATATGACATTTCCTGCCGTGGTCGTTAAGCAGATCTCTGCAGTCAATACATTAGTCACCCAGCTGTTAAGTGAATTTGGCTTCCCCGGTTGACTCTGTTTGTTGAAAGGTCGCAAAAGGGGATCGCGTGAGCTTGGGACGCAGCGATGGTCAAAAGTGAGAGTCAGCGGCCAAGCGGCTGAGTATTGTTCAAGTGAGCGTAGGGATACGGCAGAGGTCGTAACTGCGAAAAATGGTCTGAAGTCACTTTCTTTTTTTACAGCGGCTGTTGTAACTTTTTTAAAAAAACAATTTTTATTTGTTTTTGAACAAGGACAAACAAACATAAAAATAAAAATAAACCCATCTTCCATAACGAATTGTAGAAATCAATCAGAATAGAGCTGGAAGGGTCCCTGGAGGTCTTCTAGTCCAACCCCCTGCTCAAGCAGGAGACCCCAGGGCATTTCAATCCATCTATCAATCTGAATAGAGCTGGAAGGGACCCTGGAGGTCTTCTAGTCCAACCCCCTGCTCAAGCAGGAGACCCTAGGCCATTTCAATCCATCTATCAATCTGAATAGAGCTGGAAGGGACCCTGGAGGTCTTCTAGTCCAACCCCCTGCTCAAGCAGGAGACCCTAGGCCATTTCAATCCATCTATCAATCAGAATAGAGCTGGAAGGGACCCTGGAGGTCTTCTAGTCCAACCCCCTGCTCAAGCAGGAGACCCTAGGCCATTTCAATCCATCTATCAATCAGAATAGAGCTGGAAGGGACCCTGGAGGTCTTCTAGTCCAACCCCCTGCTCAAGCAGGAGACCCTAGGCCATTTCAATCCATCTATCAATCAGAATAGAGCTGGAAGGGACCCTGGAGGTCTTCTAGTCCAACCCCTTGCTCAAGCAGGAGACCCTAGGCCATTTCAATCCATCTATCAATCAGAATAGAGCTGGAAGGGACCCTGGAGGTCTTCTAGTCCAACCCCCTGCTCAAGCAGGAGACCCTAGGCCATTTCAATCCATCTATCAATCAGAATAGAGCTGGAAGGGACCCTGGAGGTCTTCTAGTCCAACCCCCTGCTCAAGCAGGAGACCCTAGGCCATTTCAATCCATCTATCAATCAGAATAGAGCTGGAAGGGACCCTGGAGGTCTTCTAGTCCAACCCCCTGCTCAAGCAGGAGACCCTAGGCCATTTCAATCCATCTATCAATCAGAATAGAGCTGGAAGGGACCTTGGAGGTCTTCTAGTCCAACCCCCTGTGCAAGCAGGAAACCTTAGACTATTTCAATCAATCAATCAATCAATCAATCAAATCAATCAGAATAGAGCTGGAAGGGACCTTGGAGGTCTTCTAGTCCAACCCCCTGTGCAAGCAGGAAACCTTAGACTATATCAATCAATCAATCAATCAATCAATCAATCAAATCAATCAGAATAGAGCTGGAAGGGACCCTGGAGGTCTTCTAGTCCAGCAATGGCTGCCCAGTCTCTTCTTAAAAACCTCTAGTGTTGAATCACTCACAACCTCTGGTGGCGAGCTGTTCCACCGGATCATTGTCTTCACGGTTAGGAAATTCCTCCTTAATTCCAGGTTGCTTCTCTCCTTGATCAGTTTCCATCCGTCTTTTCTCATCCTGCCTTCTGGTGCTTTGGAAAATAGGTTTGAACCCCCCACCCCACCCCTTTTCCACTTTGGTGGGAAGCCCCTCCAACCCTAGGATCCTGCTAGGACACCCCTGGGTTAAATACTTCGATTTCTGGCATTGCAAGTCTGTCTGTGTGTTTTTTTTTAATGTCGAAATCGGTTTGCACGCCAGGATGTCTTTCGGCCCATTCGGCCTCCCTCCATGCGCCGTTTTGTGCTTAAGGATGCGGGAAGTGACAGCCGGGCCCAGCAGGGGGAACATCTGGACGGGGAAAGTGTCAAAAGACGGCTCCGTTTCAAAGCAGGGAGTTTATTGGCGACGGCAAAACGGCGGGGTTTGACCCAAATTTTATACTGTGCCTGCCGCACTCTGACGTTGCCACGGGGAGTTTTTCACTGCAGCCGAGACCTTCCATTTTCTAGGGAAGGGTTTAATGGGAAAAACGCTAGTGGAACATCTAAAGTCAAGTTTAGAATTTGTCTAAGGTCTCCTGCTTGAGCAGAGGGCTGGACTAGAAGACCTCCAAGGTCCCTTCCATCTCTATTCTGATTGATTGATTGAAATGGTTTAGGTCTCCTGCTTGAGAAGGGGGCTGGACTAGAAGACCTCCAAGGTCCCTTCCAGCTCTATTCTGATTGATGGATTGCAATGGTCTTGGATCTCCTGCTTGAGCAGGAGGCTAGACTAGAAGACCTCCAAGGTCCCTTCCAGCTCTATTCTGATTGATGGATTGCAATGGTCTTGGATCTCCTGCTTGAGCAGGAGGCTGGACTAGAAGACCTCCAAGGTCCCTTCCAGCTCTATTCTGATTGATGGATTGCAATGGCCTTGGATCTCCTGCTTGAGCAGGAGGCTGGACTAGAAGACCTCCAAGGTCCCTTCCAGCTTTATTCTGATTGATTGAGTGATTGATTGAAATGGTCTAGGGTTTCCTGCTTGAGCAGGGGGCTGGACTAGAAGACCTCCGAGGCCCCTTCCAGCCCTTTTACCTCCCTTTCTAACTTCGCCTTTGCAAAAGCAGAGTCCCTTCCAGCTCTATTCTGATTGATTGATTGAAATAGTCTAAGGTTTCCTGCTTGAGCAGGGGGCTGGACTAGAAGACCTCCAAGGTTCCTTCCAGCTCTATTCTGATTGATCGATTGAAATGGTCTAGGATCTCCTGCTTGAGCAGGGGGTTGGACTAGAAGACCTCCAAGGTCCCTTCCGACTATATTCCCGCTGAAAGGCTCTCCACCAAAATCATATTTTTCATCTACACAAATTCCCTTTGTTGCTGACCCTTCATTTTGCCTTCCAAAATTTCAATTCCCCCACCCACCTTCTCCCTGCGTTGAGAGGCTGCCCGTTTGGGGTTGGGGCACGGGGAAAACCTTGCACCACCAAAAAAGCCTGCGATGCAAAAATAAAAATCTTGCCCCATTTGGCGAAGGTGGAGGGCGGGTAATTCAGCTCTGCAAACGCAGGCAAGTCCTTGACTTACAGCAATCCATTTAGTGACCGAAGTTGCCACAGCGTTGGGGGGAAGAAAAAGTGACTTAGGAAAATGCTCCTTAAATGGCTTTAAGGCCTTTTTTTCACCTGACCGTTGCAGCCTCTGCATAGTCACCTTGTCCAAATTCACACGCTTGGCCACTGGCTCGTATTTGCGACGGTCGCAGTTTCCCCCGGGGTCTGTGTGTGTCACACGATCCCCTTTTGCAATTCACTTAACCACCAGGTGACCGATTTAACAATGGCAGTCATTCGCTTAACCACCGCGGGGCAGGGAGGTCATGCAAAACGACGGCCCAACACGTTTAAACGTTTCACTTAGCGACAAGAAAATCGTAAAAGTTATCTTTTTTCGGGTTTGAAGCGAACTCGTCCCATTACGATCTCATTCTCTGCTCCGGTCCATCGGTTTACTTTGCAGTCCCCGTCGTCCCCCCCGGTTTGGTGGCGAACGTTTAACCGCCCCCCCCCGCAAGGATGGAGCACAAAGATATGCCCACAATTGCACACCCCTGTCCAACCTAACCAGCGTAGGAAAAATTGCCAATTGTGCAGTTTTAAGCCTTTTTCTCTTCCGCTCAATTACATTTCCTAATCTTCGTCCTCTCGGCTGCTACCGCCGAAGAAACTTGCCCGATTGAGCGAAGATGCTTCAGTGTCATCTCTCCTATTTTCCCAGCAGGTAACGGTGGTCACAAACCACCTCGGGGGGGGGGGGGGGGGGGAAAGTGTTTCGTTTCCCGTTTGCAACAACAAACCTTCCTCGCCTTCCTCCTCCTTCCTCCTTCCTCCTCCTCCTCCTCCCCAAAATGAGAAACGAATTGGTGTCCAAAATGAATTCTTGGCTTGGAAGCAAAGAATTCATTTCCGACACCAATTCGTTTCTCATTTTGGGTTTTTTTGGGAGAGGGGAAATAAAAATATAAACCCTATTTATGTCGAGATATGTTTGTTCCCGGCAATCAGCCGTAGAAATGGAGAAGAGGAGGCCAAATGGTGCGTTAGCAGCCTCTGCTTAGCTCGGCGTTGTGTGTTGTGCAATTTGTGTGTTGATGGGATTTTGTGGGTTGCCATAAGATGGGTGGGTGGGTGGGTAATAAATGAAATTACGCCATAATTAGAGGCAAGGGAATGGTCTTCTGCATGCTGGGGCGTTTAGTTTTGGGGGGGGGGTGTCAAACTTGCCCGAGATGGAGAAAGTTTGAAGTAGGTCAAGACACTCTTTGCTCGGATTGGGGAGTGGGGGGGGGGGAGTGGGAAGAGCCACACCTGAGCTGGTCAACAAGGTTGAAAAATGTGAGGTTGGTGGAGTGAATCTCTTGGTCTCCATAATGACCGGAGCGAAAGAGGGAAATTTTGCAACATTCTTAGAAGAGTAGAATTCGATTGGATTAGATTAGATTAGATCAGAGTAGAGTAGAGTAAAGAAGAGAAGAGGAAGGAGAAGGAAGAGAAGGAGAAAGAAGGGAAAGAAAAAGAAGGGAAAGAACAAGGAGAAGCAGAGAAGAAAAAAAGAAGAGAAGAAGAAGGAGAAAGAGGAGAGAAAAGGAGGAGAAAGGAAAGAAGGAGAAGGGAAAGAAGGCGAAGGGAAAGAAGAAGGAGAAAGAAGGAGAAGCAGAGAAGAAAGAAGGAGAAAGAGGAGAGAGGAAGGAAGTTAAGAGGAAAAGAAGGAGGAAAAGGGAAATGAGAAAGAGGAGAAGCAGAGAAGAAAGAAGAAGGAGAAGGGAAAGAAGAAAGAGAAGGAAGGGAAAGGAGAAGGGAAAGAAGGAGAAGCAGAGAAAAAAAGAAGATAAAAGAAGGAGATGGAGAAGGAGAAGGGGAGGAGAAGCAGAGAATAAAAAGAAGAGAAGTGGTGAGAACTACAGAAGAAGAAAATGAAAAGAGAATAAAGGATTAGAATGGCTTGGTTGTATTGATGAGAGGGGAGAGGAGAGAAGAGAAGAAGAAGAAAAGGGAAGAGGAAAGAAGAGAAGAGTTTCCCAGCCATAACAATTTTAAGATGGGTGGACTTCAATTCCCAGAATTCTCCATCCAGCATATTGGCTAGGGAATCCTGGGAGTTGAAGTCCACCCCTCTCCCACCGTAAAATTAAAAGAGAAAAAAAGAGAGGAAGGGCTACCATTTATAGTACTTATAACCTTCCCTTCCTACAAGCCGCTAAAAATATCCGCAAGAGCTAAGAGATTCGTTTAAATGTTCCTAATTTAGCCAGGAAACTGTTCTGGACAATTAATTTCTCATTTCTTCGGGAGGGTTTATTTGTGGCAGGAACTCGGGAACTAAACTTGGTTTATGCTTTAGAGCTGTGGGCAATCAGTGTCAGGAAACAGGCTGAGATTCGGGAGGGGTGAGCCAATTTTTGACCTCCGGTGCAATTTTGGGGGGTGGGGGCGTGGGTAACATCAGACGGGGGTCCGGTGGAAGAAATTAAAAAAAGAACAAACGAGCTGAAAAGAGAAATAAATAGACATTATTTGCAGGTAGAATTTGAATGGTTATAGACCAGGACTCTCCAAATTTGGCACCTTGGTGGCTTGTGGACTTCAACTCCCAGAATCCCCCAGTGAGCAGTGAAACTGGCCGGTTAAGGAATTCTGGGAATTGGAGTCCACAAAACATGGCCATTTAAAGACTTGTGGACTTCCACTCCCAGAATCCCCTAGTCAGCAGCAAATGGCTCGTTAAGGAATTCTGGGAATTGAAGTCCACAAAATGCGGCCATTTGAATCATTGTGGACTTCAACTCCCAGAATCCCCCAGCCAGCATCAAATGGCTGGCTAAGAAATTCTGGGAATTACAATGCAATACAATAGCAGGGTTAGAAGGGACCTTGGAGGTCTTCTAGTCCAACCCCCTGCCTAGGCAGGAAACCACACCTTGCCATTTGAATCCTTGTGGACTTCAACTCCCAGAATCCCCCAGCCGGCCTGACAGGGGAATTTTGGGAGTTGAATTCCACAAAGTCTTTGGAGACCCCTGGCCTAGGGTCTCCTACTCGAGCCGGGGGGTTGGACTAGAAGACCTCCAAGGTCCCCTTCCAACCTTATCATTCTATATTTCTACAAATTGGGGATCTCCATGTCCTTGATCCCTTTAAGGATCAGAAGGAGGGGAGGGGGATACCGAGGATAGATCCCCTTCTGAGGAAGATTATGCTTAAATGCATTGCCGAAAATCCACCGCAATGACAACTGTTTATGAAATAAGCCCTCGGGCCGTTTCCAGGATAATCAAATCCATAAATATAGATTCTCTCTTGAAAACGGGGAAGCGATTTGGGCCTCAACGGCGGTTATCA
The DNA here is from genome assembly GCA_029891615.1 of Natrix natrix natrix. Taxonomy (NCBI): domain Eukaryota; kingdom Metazoa; phylum Chordata; class Lepidosauria; order Squamata; family Natricidae; genus Natrix; species Natrix natrix. The sequence goes on along the minus strand of JAKRSK010003001.1, from coordinate 106,726 downwards.
AGAGATTAAAAAAAAGAAAGATAACACATCTGTAATCAAGTAATTTCCTCGGCTTCTTCATTCAGCCGTGCCATCGATAACGCAACAAGACGCTTTTCGGTTTGAGGTGGGCGAGACTCGAGTTTTGATTTATTTTTATTTTTTTTTCTAAATTTATCAATCCATTTTGCAGATCCTTCTGAAAATCTAAACCAAGAAGGACGTCCTCAATTTCTGGAGTTTGATTGTGCTAGGAATTTGCACGTGTGTGTGTGTCAAAAATTATAGTGGTTATAATTCACTTTTGGGTTTCGTTTTTTTTTAAAAAAGTGACTTTTAAAGATGGCGTCTCTCCAGCCAGCAAAGACGGCCTAACAATTATATTTTATTTTATTTTTGCCTGCTTTATTCTGGAAAACAGTCCTTTATTTCACCATCCGTCAGACTTCTGTGTAAAAAAGAAAAGGATGCATTTTTTAAAAACTCTTTCTGACACTGATTCTCAACTTTAAACATGTGTGGACTTCAACTCCCAGGATTCCCCAGCCAGCGTGCATGCTGGGAGTCGAAGTCCAGACGCAATGGCTGGGGAATTCTGGGAGTTGAAGTCCACACCTCTTTAAAACGGCTAAAATTGAGAAGCACTGCTCTGTGATCAAGTCTCAAACCTTGGATGGGAAATCATGGGCCTGGAAAGGCAGCGTGCGGTAGTGGTTAAAGCTAGAGACCTGGGTTATCATCTTTTTCTCAGCTCAATCTACCTCACAGGATTGTTGTAATTTTAATAAAAAAATAAAAGAGATAAGTGAGGGGGGGAAAAATACCCTGTTCAACTACAGGTAGTCCTCGACTTAACGATTTGTTTAGTGACCGTTCAAAGTTACACGGGCCCTGAAAAAAAGCGAATTATGACCATGTTTCACACTTACGACCGTGGCGGCATTCCCCGCAGTCGCGTGAACAAAATTCAGACCTGTGGCCACTGACTCACGTTTATGACGGCTGCCATATCTCGGAGTCATGCGAGTGCAAAGTCTATGGGGAAGCCAGATTTATTTAACGACCGTGTTACTAATTGAACAAGGAAGCTCGTAAAATGGGACAAAACTCACTTTAAAAATATCTCATTTAACAGCAGAAATTTTGTGGACCTCCTGTATGTTTTTAGTAATTCCAGATATTCTTTCCTAAGTTTGTTCTCCCCTGTCCCCTTCACCGTGCATTGAAAGGCCCCCAAAATATCCTCATTTTCCTAACGAGATTTGCCCAATATTACTATTTTGCAGGTTCGAACTACTGAGCGAGATGCCATTTCAAAATAAAAAACTGGATTGAAAAACTGAGAAAAGCATCGGATGATTGCTGGGCAGACAAAGGTAGGATATAAAGGACACCAAAAATAAATAAACAGATCAAATGAAAAATATATATCAGATCAAACCGAATTTAAAAAAATAAAACCCGGAGAAATGAATGAATACAAATAAGTGGTTGAATAAAAATAAACACACAAATAAACTAATAATAAAAATCAAATAAAAATGAATGAATGCGATAAAAAACGAACAAAATGAAAAAAAAAACGATAGCAAAAATGAATGAACCAAACGAAAAGAAATAAAAATAAACAACCAGCGGAAGAAAATAAAAAACAACCAATGAATAAAACAAAAATACATTAAAAACAAATGAATGCATCAAACAAATATAAATGAACGAATACAATAAAAACGAATGAAGGAAAGAATGAACGGACGAATAAAACGGCCTCTTTGTGAAATCAATGTTAAGAAATACAAAATGATAAAGACACAAAAACGAAAAGGGACCTAAAATAAATAAACACGTACAATAACAATGAAAGGATGGATAGATGAATTTAAAATAAATAAATGAATTGATACCGATATGGCTAAGCTGTTATAAGTGTAAATTTGTGTCTTGTGTTTTGTCTTTTAAATGTTGGAAAATTCAATAAATACGATTAAAATAATAATAGTAAACGAACGAATGAAACAGAAATAAATTCTTAAAAATCAAGGGATGGATGAAATAAAAAGGAACGGATGGATAAAAGAGCAACGAAAGAAAGAAAAATTATGCATTTTTAAAAAAATAACAAATGCATACAAATAAAATAAAATAATAGAAAATAGAAAATCTTTTCCAGCAGAAATCTGGGCCTCGCAAACTAAGTTGGCTTGATCCCATCCAGGAGGTCACAGGTCAGATAGCGCATTTAACCATCTCTGTTCACACATATGGGACAGGAATAAAAAGCTGTTTATTTTTAATTTTTTTTTAAAAAGCATTTAAAAAAAGAACACTAAGCCATTCCAAATAAAATCCACTTTTAATTCTTGCACGAGGCTTAATCTGCTCATCCCAGATACAATCCCAGAAAGAGGGTCCTGGAGACTCTCCCTCTCTTTGCATATCCATCCTTTCCTTCCAAAGTTGGGGTACCATATCCCTCAATCTCTCCCCCACCACCACCACCCCAGTTTAACCCTTCGGCCAAAGCGTTGGAAGGCCGAGATTTTCCTGGGATGTCGCTTGCAATTCTTTGCTGGCCGACGGCCGATTTCTTGCGGGTCTTACCTTGCTGTTTCTGGGGTCCTCTCCGGACAGAATCGCTCCGGTCAGTCTTGATGGCACAAATTGGAAAAAGGATTGATTTTTTTTGTTAAAAAAAAACCCCACCGCCAAAGCCGAGCGTTGGAACCAATTATTTTGGGATTATCCCAGATGGTTAGGAGCGAAAGCGCTGAACTCATCACACACAACAGAAAGCCAACGGGAGGTATTTTCATCCCATCTCTCCCATTTAAAGGTAATTTGGTCTCATTTATGCCCTTTACACGAATCGGAGGGGGAAAAACACAGCGCCTGGGTTAGTTTTTATATATAGATAGATAGATATAGATATAGATATAGATATAGATATATAGATAGATAGATAGATAGATAGATAGATAGATAGATAGATAGATAGATAGATAGATAGATAGATGATAGATAGACAGACAGACAGACAGATGATAGATAATATAGATAGATAGATGATAGATAGATAGATAGATAGATAGATAGATAGATAGATAGATAGATAGATAGACAGATGATAGATAATATAGATAGATAGATGATAGATAGATGGATAGATAGATATATAGATATAGATATAGATATAGATATAGATATAGATATAGATATAGATATAGATTATATCTCTATCTATCTATCTATCTATCTATCTATCTATCTATCTATCTATCTATAGTATATATATAGATCCTGGAGATTTAAAAAAAAAACTTTTAAAGGGTGTTTGGGGAATACATTGGCTTGGAAAATTCATTTTGAAATGGGATCTGTCCTTCTCAATTTTAGCAACTTTGAGAGGGGTGGACTTCAAGTCCCAGAATCCCCCAGCTGGCATGCTTTAAGATGGGTGGACTTCAAGTCCCAGAATTCCCCAGCTGGCATTCTTTAAGATGGGTGGACTTCAACTCCCAGAATCCCCCAGCTGGCATGCTTTAGGATGGGTGGATTTCAGCTCCCAGAATCCCCCAGGTAGCAGGCTTTAAGAGAGATGGAGTTGAGAGGAAACTTCAGAGATCACTTAGCTCAACCCCAGCCAAGCGGTAGGAAGTTTCTCTTTAGTTCCAGGTTGCTTCTCTCCTTGATACCCTCCAAGGCACCTGAGGACAGGACAAGAAGCAATGGGTGGAAACTAATCAAGGAGAGAAGCAACTTAGAACTGAGGCGGAATTTCCTGACAGTTAGAACAATGAATCAGTGGAACAGAAGTTGCCTCCAGAAGTTGTGAATGCCCCAACACTGGAAGTCTTTAAGAAGATGTTGGATAACCATCTGTCTGAAACGGTATAGGGTTTCCTGCCTAGGCAGGGGGTTGGACTAGAAGACCTCCAAGGTCCCTTCCAACTCTGCTATTGTATTGTATTGTATGATTAGCTTCCATCCATTGTTTCTTGTCCTGCCTTCATGTGCTTTGGAGAATAAGTTGACCTCCTCTTCTTTGGGGCAGCCCCCCAAATAATGGAAGACTGCTCTCATGTCACCCCTGGTCCTTCTTTTCTCTAGACTGGCCAAACCCAGTTCTTGCAACCATATCAATCAATCAATCAATCAATCAATCAATCAGAGAGCTGGGAGGGACCTTGGAGGTCTTCTAGTCCAGCCCCACGCTCAAGCAGGAAACCCTAAAGTAGCCAAACCCAAATCCTGCAACCGTTCTTTCTGTGTTTTAATCTCCAGGCCTTTAATCCTCTCAGTTCTTCTTCTCTGCACCTTTTTCCAAGATCTCAACCTCTTTTTTGTAACGTGGGGACCAAAACTGGATGCAGTCATATTTCCAGGTGTGGCTTTACTAAGGCTTTACAAAGCGGTACTAACCCTTCGTCTGGTTTTCATTCTGTGCCTCTGTTTATACAACCCAGGATCGTAGTGGCTTTTTTGGCTGCTGTCGCACACGGCTGGCTCAGGTTGAAGGCATCATCCGCTAGGACTCCAAAGCCCATCTCACTGTTATGGTTGCTGAGCCAGGTTTGGCCTAAAATATACTACTGCCTTAGGACTTCCCTGTCCAGGTGTCAAATCTTTGCTTTTGAAATGAAAGCACCTTTTAACAGAAAAACAAACAAATATATATTTTGATCAGAAGTCTGGCACAGAATGCTGCCAGCCAAAACGAAAAACACTGAATGGCTCGTGGGAGAGAGAGCCTGGGCATGTGCAGACTCCCCCGTCATAAAACGGAGTGGCTCATTGAAGCAGGAGGTCTCGTCCCCAGGAGGTCCAAGTTCAGAATTTAGCCAGGAAGCATCAAGATGCTGTCAAAATGCACCATCTTAATTTCCTACAGTTTGCAAAAACGCGCACGGGTCTGTTAGTTCATGTGAGGCCTCCTACCCATTTCCCCTCCGACTCTTTTTGCAAACAGGGTCCGTTCTCCTTTTATCTTCCAAACCATCCTCTCCCCCCGCCCCCAGAAGTGGCCAGGCGAGAACTTCCAGGCGGGCGACGTGTTCTCCACCAAGTTCACTAGAAGGAGACTTGACCGGTGTTCAGGAAGCCATCTCGTAAAAATAACCTTCGGCGCATCCTCTCCATGGCTTCCCTCGGGGCCTGATGGAAGTAGAAATCCCCCGAATTCGAATCTAGCCCTCCCCACAACCAGGGAAAGGAAGCCGTGCCGAACCTTCTCTGCGGAAACCAGGAGTTCACTCCATTTGTTGACGTCTTGGCTTTTTCCCACAGTAAAACTCACCGTTGAAAGCCGACCGGTTCCGCGGCCCTGAATCGATCCTGAATCAATTCTTTGGATCGGAGACCGTTTGGGTAGAGAACAGCCCATCCCCCACCCTCTCCCCCCAAATATGCATTTTTTCCCCTTCACTCCGAGTGCTCTTCGCTTCCTCCTCGGCGTTGCCAAATTAATATTCCGGCTACGAACCCCATGCTTCACAGCTTAATCTACGCGCGGCTGACAGCTTCTTTGGCGGTTTGCTTTGGTGTCTCCCACATTAGCTCAACGGATGTCAGTGGGTGTAAAATCTGCTTTTTACTTTGGTTCGCCTGCATTTTTTTTCGCTCGGGGCCTGTTGGAGGCGATTTGGTCTCTGACCTCCAAAGTGGAGAAGTAGCTCCGTGTCTACTCACGGCACGAAATGCAAAACGAGAGCCTCCTACGGTTTATCGGGGATGACCGCGCAGTGAATAATGCTGCCAAACGATAGTATAAATTTAAAAAATACAGGCAGGCCTCCGCTTACCACAGTTTAGTGACCGTTCGGAGTTGCAACGACACTGGGGGGAAAAAAGGACTTAGTTAGGACCACTTTTCACACTTTTGACGGTCGCATGATGAAAATTCAGATCCTTGGCAACTGGTTCCTATGGGTGATGGTTTTGCGACCTTCTGACAGGCAAAGTCAACAGGGAAGCTAAATGCCCATGGGACTAACTTAACAACTAGAGTGATTCACTTAAGAACGGTGGTAAGAAAAGTCGTAAAATGAAGCAAAACGCACTTGATTCCAAATGGCTCACTTGGCAACATAAATTCTGGGCTCAATTGTGGTCGTAGGTCGAGGACTACCTGTAGTCCAAAATTGGACAGCTATTTATCCAGAATGGGATAGCAGGTTGGACTAGAAGACCTCCAAGGTCCCTTCTAGCTCTATTCTGATTGATTGATGATAGATAGATAGATAGATAGATAGATGGATGGATGGATGGATGGATGGATGGATGGATGGATGGATGGATGGATGGATGGAAGGAAGGAAGGAAGGAAGGAAGGAAGGAAGGAAGGAAGGAAGGTCGGTCTAGGGTCTCCTGCTTGAGCAGGGGATTGGACTAGAAAATCTCTAAGGTCCCTTCTAGCTCTATTCTGATAGATAGATAGATGGATGGATGGATGGATGGATGGATGGATGGAAGGAAGGAAGGAAGGACGGACGGAAGGAAGGAAGGAAGGAAGGAAGGAAGGAAGGAAGGAAGGAAGGTCTAGGGTCTCCTGCTTGAGCAGGGGATTGGACTAGAAAATCTCTAAGGTCCCTTCTAGCTCTATTCTGATAGATAGATAGATAGATAGATAGATAGATGGATGGATGGATGGATGGATGGATGGATGGATGGATGGATGGATGGAAGGAAGGAAGGAAGGAAGGAAGGAAGGAAGGAAGGAAGGAAGGAAGGAAGGTCGGTCTAGGGTCTCCTGCTTGAGCAGGGGATTGGACTAGAAAATCTCTAAGGTCCCTTCTAGCTCTATTCTGATAGATAGATAGATAGATAGATAGATAGATAGATAGATAGATAGATAGATAGATGATAGATAGATGATAGATAGATGATAGATAGATGATAGATAGATAGAAGGATAGATAGATGATAGATAGATAGATAGATAGATAGAAAGAAAGAAAGAAAGAAAGAAAGAAAGAAAGAAAGAAAGAAAGAAAGAAAGAAAGAAATGTCTAGGGTCTCCTACTTGAGCAGGGGGTTGGAGTAGAAGACCTCCAAGGTCCCTTCCAACTCTGAAGAGGAGAGCATTGCAGAACGCAGAAAGCAATTTTATAGATATAAAGAAACGCTCCACTATTCCCAAAGCAAACGTTTAAAAATATTTTTATCCGCTTTTCTATTGCTTTAAGAAAAAAACAAACTCTCTCAGAGCAGCTAATGGGGGGAAAAAAACCATCAAGAAGTAGACATTTTAAAATCCATTTTCAAGCAGACATCTGAAAATCAATCCAATCTTTTTTGCCCCCCCCCCCTCCAAATCGCAACCTATTCAGGGGTGGATTGCTGCCAGTTTTACTAACGGTTTGCAACTATTGCGCATGCGCTGTTCAATGTAAATTGTTATTCGCGCATGCACAGAACAATTGACAGTGAGCTGCGCATGCCAAAATAGCGAGGTAACAAAAATGGCGAGGTAACCGATTCGAGGTACAGCAGGCCTGGGTTTCTGCCGGTTCTGTGACCCAGGACCAAAGTACTGGTTCGGCCAAATGCAACCCACCTCTTTACCTATTCACCATAAAGACGAGACCCACCGAAATAGCTTGGAGGCGTAATGTAGAGTTTCTACTTTTTTTCTGCCCCCAAAACCTGCCCCCCACCATTTAATCCACGAAAGGAAAAACATATTTATGAAAATTGCACATGGAGAATTAAGAAAACACTTGCTGAGGGATTTATCTCCCCTAATGAAATTTTAACACTACTTTGCAGGGATTAGCCGTTGCCTTTTAGGGAGGGGTGGGTGGGTGGGTGGAAATGTGGATTTTTCTCTTTGGGAAGGCCTCGAACCTGGAACCCAGCCGATCACGTAATCGATCCTTGATCATCGCTAGCCTTGATACAGTGAATCGTTTTTGGGATTTCTTCACGACGATTGGAATTGTTGAGCTTTGCAACATCAGATAAAATTCCTAAATTCTGTTGGGATTTATTGCACTACAGTAGTATTCGGCCAGTAGGTGGCAGTGTTTACAAGTTTGGATCTGTGGTATATACTCTATGCTCTTTTGTTCTAAGTGGAGTTTCCTGTATCCTGTTGCAGTAAAAAAAACAAAAAACAGTTGAGCAGTAAAGCACATGGTGACTGTGCTCTTTGTTTGCTCTGCGGTGCTATGGATAAACAGAATTTCTAACCAATTGTCTTCCTAAATTTTATTTTTGCGGTCTCTCTTAAAGCCGAATTTCAAAATGCATTGTGATACATCCAAAAGGTTTTGCAGAACAGTCTAGATTTTACCTAATCTGGCACACAACTAACTACTACTACTACTACTACTACTACTACTACTACTACTACTACTACTACTACTACTACTACTACTTCTTCTTCTTCTTCTTCTTCTTCTTCTTCTTCTTCTTCTTCTTCTTCTTCTTCTTCTTCTTCTTCTTCTTCTTCTCCTCCTCCTCCTCCTCCTCCTCCTCCTTCTCCTCCTCCTCCTCCTCCCTATTCTTCTTCTTCTCTTCCTCTTCCTCCTCTTTTTTCTGCTTCTCCTCCTTCTTCTCCTTCTCCCCATTCCTATTCCTCTTTCTTTTCTTCTTTCCTTCCTCCTCCTTCTTCCTCCCCTTTTTCTTTCTCTTTTCCTTCCCTCTCCCTCTTTCTTTCTCCACCCATCTCACCCCCAGGCGACTCTTGTCCCCCCCCCCCCCCCAATCCAAAATGATCCTGGAGAACCAAGGCCATATTTAAGAAAACAAAAGGAGGACAACTTTTTCAGGCTAAGGATGCTCGCTCTGTGGCAATTGCAGAAGAAGAAGAAAATAATAATTAAATGCAATTGGGGCGAATCGATTCCACCCAAATATGTTATTCATTTAGTTCCATGCTCTACAGCTGGAATATTTGATAACTGCTGCTTCCGAGCATGTAACCTTTGCAATATTTACATTAATAAAATACAAGGTGGTGGGAAGTTTAACCGTGATCTTTACTTAGCACCGACATGGGAAGTACGGTAGAGTTAAGGGCATTTCTTCCTACAAGTTCTCCTGCTTTATTCAGATGGTTCAGCCCAGATTAGAATCTGAATTAAGATTAGATCCGGGGGGGGGGATCAATTAATTCCCCCCCCTTCCGACTGTAGGAGTCTGTTGTGGTGATTAAAACAAGCTCTGCTCTAAACCCATCGCTGGTTCGCTTATGATAGTTGCATGACACATTCATCCCGCCAGTGACCGATTCAATGGTAGAAATAGAGTTCTCGGGGCAGACTGTCTCCTCAGCTACGTCAGAAACAGAAGCGGAACAAGAGTTGGAAGGGACCTTGGAGGTCTTCTAGCCTAGGGGTTAGCTAGAAGACCTTAAACACTCAAAGAGCCACAAAGGTCCTAACCAGAAGCCTCCCATTCAGTTCTGGAGCTGACCGGAAGTCCGGTTCCCTCCACCATAGAGTCTCGCCCCTAGCACAGCATCCTTTTTCCACTTCCGACCGGAAGTCCGGTTCCCCCACCATAGAGTCTTGCCCCTAGCACAGCATCCTTTTTCCACTTCCGACCGGAAGTCCGGTTCCCCCACCATAGAGTCTTGCCCCTAGCACAGCATCCTTTTTCTTCTGCTGACCAGAAGCCCGGTTCCCCCACCATAGAGTCTCACCCCTAGCATGGCATCCTTTTTCCTCTGTTGACCGGAAGTTTGGTTCCCCCCACCATAGAGTCTTGCCCCTAGCACAGCATCCTTTTTCCTCTGCCGACCAGAAGACTGGTTTAATTTAATTTAATTTAATTTAATGCTTCTAGACCGCCCCCTCTCCCGAAAGGGACTCGGGGCGGTGTACAGTTCATACAAAATATATCAGATACAATAAAATTAAGTATGTACAGTTGACAGTTGACATGGAGGAGGTTAGAATGACATTAAAAGAACTGTACAAAGCAGATTAAAATAAGTTCAAACCCCTAAAAACAAATACAGTGAATTAAAAAACCCCTAAAATAACCAGATATAGTGCGTTTGCCAGGAGGGACAGTTGAATTATGCCAGGCCTGCTAATCGGAACAGGTGAGTCTTCAGTTTTTGCCGGAAGGAGCGGAGGTCAGAAGTGGTTCTAATGTCGGGGGGGAGGTCATTCCAGAGGGTTGGGCCCATCACAGAGAAGGCCCTACTCCTCGGTGTCGCCCGCCGGCATTGTCCAGTGGATGGCACCAGGAGAAGTCCCTCCCTGTGTGAGCGTATTGGCCGCAGGGATGTATGTGGGAGGATGCGATCCCGCAAGTAACTAGGTCCCGTGCCATGGAGCGCTTTAAAGATGGTAATCAGCACCTTGAAACGCACCCGGAAAACCACAGGTAGCCAATGCAGCTCGCGCAGGAGAGGTGTTACGTGGGAGTACCTCGTACTCCCCATCACAGCCCGCGCGGCTGCATTCTGAACCAACTGCAGTCTCCGGGCGCGTCCCAAGGGCAGCCCCATGTAGAGAGCGTTGCAGTAATCCAGGCGGGACGTCACCAGCGCATGAGTGACCGTGCGTAGGGCATCCCGGTCCAGTAGGGGGCGCAATTGGCGCACCAGGCGAACCTGGTGGAACGCCCCCCTTGCCACGGCCGCCACATGGTCATCCATTGACAGCCGGGCATCAAGGAGGACGCCCAAATTGCGCGCCCGTTCCACAGGGGGCAACTGCTCGCCCCCTATGGCCAGCGATGGAATCAGCTGGCTGAATCGAGGTGCCGGTAGCCACAGCCACTCAGTCTTGGAGGGGTTGAGTTTAAGTCTGTTGTCCTCCATCCAGACCCCGACGGCCTCCAAACACCGGGACATCACTTCGACAGCCTCGTTGGGGTGGTTTGGAGTTGAAATATACAGCTGAGTATCATCAGCGTAGAGGTGATACTCAACCCCAAAACCACGGATGATCTCACCCAGCGGCTTTACATATGTGTTGAACAGGAGAGGCGAGAGGACCGACCCCTGTGGCACCCCACAAGTGAGTGGCCTCGGGGTCGACCTCTGTCCCCCTGTCAACACACATTGCCTCCGGTCGGAGAGGTAGGAGCCGAACCACCGCAAAACGGTACCTCCGACTCCCATCCCCTCCAACCGGCGCAATAGGATACCATGGTCGATGGTATCAAAAGCCGCCGAGAGGTCTAATAGGACCAGGATAGAGGAACAACCTCTATCTCTGGCCCTCCAGAGATCATCAACCAACGCGACCAAGGCTGTCTCTGTGCTGTGCCCAGGTCGGAAGCCGGACTGGCGTGAGTCTAGATACTCGGATTCGTCAAGGTGTTGTGGAAACTGCTGGGCCACCACATTCTCAACAACCTTCGCTAGAAACGGAAGGTTGGAGACTGGACGATAGTTAGCTAGCTCCATTGGGTCGAGTGAGGGCCTCTTAAGTAAGGGCCTCACCACCGCCTCTTTCAAGGTTCCCCCTCCATAGAGTCTTGCCCCTAGCACAGCATCCTTTTTCCTCTGCCGACCAGAAGACTGGTTCCCCCTCCATAGAGTCTCGCTCCTAGCACAGTATCCTTTTTCCTCTGCCAACCAGAAGTCCGGTTCCCACACCATAGAGTCTCACCCCTAGTATGGCGTCGTTTTTCTTCTGCTGACTAGACGTTCGGTTCCCCCACCATAGAGTCTCGCCCCTAGCGCAGCATCCTTTTTCCACTTCCGACCGGAAGTCTGGTTCCCCCACCATAGAGTCTCCTCCCAGCCCAGAGTCCTTTTTGCTCTACCTGTCCTAACCGAAAGCCCTGTCAATTGTGGAGCTGACCAGCAACAGGGAGCCGCAGCAGAGGGACGAAAGAGCCACATGCGGCTCCAGAGCTGCAGATTGCCGACCTCTGTCTCTTTTTAAAAACCGGTCTCCCTGGTTAATTGTTTTCTTCCCCAGTGACTTTGCTTGTCAAAATGTCATTGAAAGGGATCATGTGACACCCCCCCCTGGGAGACGCTACTACGACCGTCACAAATATGAGTCCGTTGCCATGCGTGCGGATCACGTGACCTGCAAGGGTCTTAAGGGTAAAAAAACGGCCCCCAAGTCCCCTTTTTTCAGTGGTCGTCGTAACTTGGGACGGTCACTAAACGAAGCTGTTGCTAGGCAAGGACTGTCTCTAAGGAGAGTCTCCAGACTGCGAAGAGGGGAACAAACAAACGCGTCAAGGTTGAAAACCATTGTTGCTCCTCTTGTGAAGTGGCGAATCGGTCACGCCTTCACCCGGGACACAATCCTACACAATTGTCGATTTGTCTCGTTGCTCTGAAAAAGAGCCTAATTGTCAGATTGTTGCCTTTGACATCTTCCTTCATGGACGCTTCATGGCATCGGTTTTGAAAGTCTTGCAGTGGGAAATAGTGGCCTGTCTTTCTTTCTTTCTTTCTTTCTTTCTTTCTCTCTCTTTTTCTTTCCTTCCTCCTTTCTTTTTTCTTTTTTTCCTTCTTTCTTTCTCTTTTTCTTTCCTTCCTTTGTCCTTCTTTCTTTTTTCCTTCTTTCTTTCTCTTTCTTCCTTCCTCCCTCCTTCCCTCTCTCCCTCCTCTGTTTTTCTTTCCTTCATCCATCTTTCTTTCTTTCTCTTCCTTCCTTCCACTCTCCCTCTCTCCCTCCCTTCTCTCTTTTTCTTTCCTTCATCCCTTTCTTTCTTTCTTTCTTTCTTTTTCTTTCTTTCTTTCTTTTTCTTCCTTCCTTCCTTCCTTCCTTCCTTCCTCTCTCCCTCTCTCCCTCCATTCTCTCTTTTTCTTTCCTTTATCCATTTCTTTCTTTCTCTTCCTTCCTTCTCTCTCCCTCCTCCCTCCCCTTTCTTTCTTTCTCCTTTCTTACTCTCTTTTTCTTTCCTTCCTTCATCCTTTCTTTCTTTTTTCTTTCTTTTTCTTTCTTCCTTCCTCCCTCTTCCTTCCTCCCTCCTTCCCTCTCTCCCTCCTCTGTTTTTCTTTCCTTCATCCATCTTTCTTTCTCTTCCTTCCTTCCACTCTCCCTCTCTCCCTCCCTTCTCTCTTTTTCTTTCCTTCATCCCTTTCTTTCTTTCTTTCTTTCTTTCTTTCTTTCTTTTTCTTTCTTTCTTTCTTTTTCTTCCTTCCTTCCTTCCTTCCTCTCTCCCTCTCTCCCTCCCTTCTCTCTTTTTCTTTCCTTTATCCATTTCTTTCTTTCTCTTCCTTCCTTCTCTCTCCCTCCTCCCTCCCCTTTCTTTCTTTCTCCCTTCTTACTCTCTTTTTCTTTCCTTCCTTCATCCTTTCTTTCTTTTTTCTTTCTTTTTCTTTCTTTCTTTCTCCCTCTTCCTTCCTTCCACTCTCCCTCTCTCCCTCCCTTCTCTCTTTTTCTTTCCTTCATCCATTTCTTTCTTTCTTCCTTCCTTCCTTTCTTCTCCCTCCCTCCTCCCTCCCCTTCCTTCCTTCCTTCCTTTCTTTCTCTCTCTCCCTCCCTCCCTTCTCTCTCTTTTTCTTCCCTTCATCTTCCTTCCTTCTTTCTCTCTCTCTTTTTCTTTCCTTCCTTCATCCTTTCTTTCTTTTTTCTTTCTTTTTCTTTCTTTCTTTCTTTTTCTTCCTTCCTTCCTTCCTCTCTCCCTCTCTCCCTCCCTTCTCTCTTTTTCTTTCCTTCATCCATTTCTTTCTTTCTTTCTTCCTTCCTTCCTTTCTTCTCCCTCCCTCCTCCCTCCCCTTCCTTCCTTCCTTCCTTCCTTTCTTTCTTTCTCTCTCTCCCTCCCTCCCTTCTCTCTCTTTTTCTTCCCTTCATCTTCCTTCCTTCCTTCTCTCTCTCTTTTTCTTTCCTTCATACCTCTTTTTTCTCTCTTTCTCACTCACTCACTTTCTCCCTCTCTCCCTCTTTCTCTATTTTTTTTAAATAAAAAAAAGCAGTCGTGGGGGGGGGGGACATCCCCCCCCCCATCTCAGACCCTCTGGTATGCTAATGTTCCACTTCTCTGGGTTTCCATTTTCAGCAGGGACTAATTTGAAAGAAATGGCCGGTCTCCCCGCAGACTTCAAAGCAAAAAGCATTTGATGAGTTTTAGCAGTTTCTAGCAAGCTCTCATTTGAATTTCAGAGTGTTTCTCTCCAATTTTCCTGGTGACATTCAAGAGGCAGGAGAGGGCTGGATTTATCTGCCGGTGAAACGGGGGGGGGGGGGTTTGTTTCCCCCCCCCTTTTTTTTCTTTTTTTCTTGCTGCGTGATTTGTTACAGCAAAAATAAAAAGAAGAAGAAGAAGAAGAAGAAGGGGTGGGCTAAAAAGGAGACCTCTAAATTGTGAGGACACAAGGACCACTTTAAGAAAGGACGGAGTGCGCAAATAAGTCAGCGGAGTGGGGGAAAGGAGGGAGGGGGCTTGCTTGTCCCTGGGGAATAGAGGTCAGGGAGAACAAGCGGTCGACTGAATCGGAAACTTTCTCCAGCGGAAGAGGGTTTCTCCAACGATATCTCTGCTTTCTATTGGAAAGTCATTTGGCAACAAGTGTGTGTACTACATTTCAAGCCCAATTCTATATTCAGTGGAACAGAAGTTGCCTTGGGAAGTTGTGGGAGCTTCATCCCTGGAGGCTTTGAAGAAGAGACTGGACTGCCATCTGACAGTAATGGTGTAGGGCCTCCTGCTTGGGCAAGGGGGTTGGACTAGATGACCTCCAAGGTCCCTTCCAACTCTGTTATTCTATATTCAGTGGAACAGAAGTTGCCTTGGGAAGTTGTGGGAGCTTCATCCCTGGAGGCTTTCAAGAAGAGACTGGACTGCCACCTGTCGGAAATGGTGTAGGGTCTCCTGCTTGGGTTGGAGGGGGTTGGACTAGATGACCTCCAAGGTACCTTCCAACTCTCGTTCATCATCTGTTACTTGGGGGAGGGTCTTTGAGGAAGGCACAAAACCCTCATCGGGTTCCAGGAGCTACCCGGGGAATATCTGAATCAACCCTCCGGACTCCAGGGCTCTGGGGGAATATTTCTCCTTCCTCACTCTATTATGGGTGTCAGTCACTACAGTTTGAAAGACCCTCTTAGCTTTCGGAGAGAGAGAGAGAGAGAAACCGCTGACGTGGCCTGGCCACGTTGCGTTTAATGCCTCGCACCGCTGTCGCCGACAATTTCACGCCTTCCTGTACATCTTTCACTTGTCGGCGATTGACAGCTTCTCATCCCAGCTGCCTCAATGCGTCGAAGGACAAAGGAGAATGAGAGCCACTCATTAGCAACCCCCCCCCACCGTCCCTCCAACCCAACGTTCAGGGCCGCCGTGACACGCCATTATTCCCCCCCTCCCACCCCGAACCTTGCCCAAAAATTAAAATTGAAATAAATAAATAATAACAACCAGACATCTGGACAGAGAGAGAGAGAGTCCCCGGAATTTTCTACCTCTCTAGTAGCGCACTGAGCGGAATGAGAAGTAGGGCAGAGATCCCACCAGTGGCTATCCTCGGGGGTCCGAGGAGGCCGCTGTAGTGACAGGGAGATTGACAAAGCCGTGTTCCCCCCCCCTCTTGATCGGGAGCAGCGCCTGAGCGTCTCAATGAAGGCAGGCGGGGGGAAAGAAAAACCACAGTGGGAACCGATGGAGGGTTTTCGATTTCCTTCCTTTCCGATGTCGGAGAGCGCGCATCGGCGGTTTGTAGCGAGACCAGGATGGCTTCCCAAGCATTCAGTGCATGAAATACACATTTCTCTTCCAACATGGCCTCCGTTGCCGAGGGAGGAGTAGGAGAGCTTGGAGCGAGTGCGAAAAAGTGACAAAACGGGAGCACCGATTAGACTATTTCAGCACCATGGAGAGCTCTCTGCTGAGAGATGCGT
This sequence comes from Natrix natrix natrix, assembly GCA_029891615.1. Lineage (NCBI taxonomy): Eukaryota > Metazoa > Chordata > Lepidosauria > Squamata > Natricidae > Natrix > Natrix natrix. Next base: position 90,983 of record JAKRSK010003001.1, on the reverse strand, counting down.
TGTTCTGAGAATTGTTTGGTTAGGGGAGGCTAGTTAGCCATTTCCCAATCCTTGGAAGGATTTATTCTCCATAGCTCCTGAGGGCAGGACAAGAATCAATCGGAGTAGAGCTGGAAGGGACCTTGGAGGTCTTCTAGTCCAACCCCCTGCTCAAGCAGGAGAGCCTAGACCATTTCAATCAATCAATCAATCAATCAATCAATCAATCAATCAGAATAGACCTGGAAGGGACCCTGGAGGTCTACTAGTCCAATAGGAGGGTCAAGCTATTCTCCAAAGCACCCGAAGGCCAGACAAGGAAGAATGGATGGAAACTAATCAAGGGGAGATTCAACCTGGAAATAAGGAGAGATTTTCTGACAGTGAGAACCATCAACCAACGAAACAGACGTTGCCTTCGGAAGTTGTGGGAGCTTCATCCTTGGAGGCTTTCAAGAAGAGACTGGACTGCCCTCTGTCAGAAATGGTGGAGGGTCTCTTGCTCGGGCAGAGGGGGGTTGGACTAGATGACCTCCAAGGTCCCTCCCAACTTCTGTAATCCACAATCCCCTGGTCCACGGCCTACTACCAAGCCGTGAGCCGTTTGGAACTGGGCCTCAGAAGAAATGTAGCCGTAAGCGTGTGTGGTTCCCTGTTGCTCGTGGGGAGCCATCTCCCCTCCCTTCCACCGACCCAAAATGCCGGGAAGGTTGGCGAACTCTGGACTAGATGATCTCTAAGATCCCTCCGAGGTCGGATGCAATCCTGCTCAGGAAGCGCCATTGCTGGAAGGACATGCGAGCGAGGACCTTCACTCTCGCTCCAGAGAAGGTGGGAAGAGAGAGAAGGAGAGGCAAAAAAAGAGAGAGAAGGAGAGAGAAAAGGAGAAAGAAAGAGAGAGAGGGAACAAGAGAGAGAAAGAGGGGAAGAGAGAGAAGGAGAGAGAAAGGGAGAGAGAGAGAAGAGAAATAGAGAGGAGAGAAAAAAGAGAGAGAGAGAGGAGAAAGAGAGGAGAGAAAGGGAGAGAAGGGGGGAGGGAAAAGAGAGAAGGAGAGAGGGGGAAAGGGGAGAAAGAGAGAAGGAGAGAGAAAGAGAGAGGAGAGAGAAAAAAGAGAAGGAGAGAGAGGGAAAGAGAGAGAAGGAGAAAGAGAGAGAAGGAGAGAGGGGGGAAAGAGAGAGGAGAGAGAGAAAGAGAGAAAAAGAGGAGAAAGAGAAGGAGAGAGAGGGGGAAGGAGAGAAAAGGAAAGAGAGAGGAGAGAGAGAGAAGGAGAGAGAGAGGGAAAGAGAGCGAGAAAGAGAGAGAGGAGAGAAAGAGGGAGGACGGGGAAGAGAGAGAAGGAGAGAAAAAAGAGAGAAGGAGAGAGAGAGGGAGAGAGAGAAAGAAAGGAAGGAAGGAAGGAAGGAGATCTCCGAGCGGTCTTGACCAGGATGTAGACAATACGTCCTTGTGTCTTCAGGGTCCCATTGTCCCTTCCTAATCCCGTCTGACGGTCTCGGTGGCTTTCAAATCGCCCAAAAGACCCGCCTGTACTGGCTCTATCAGCCGCTCCGGATGAAATCTAGCTGACAAAGCCCGCTTTCCCCTTAATAAAGCTGTCACTGCAAAGCTATTATTTCCTGGCTCATAAACGGAGCTTGCCCTCCGTTTCACCAGATAATCTGCCTATTTTTTTTTTCTTTAAAAAAAAAAACCCACCGCTTTTCAGCCGGCCCGGTGGAAAACTCTCCGCCACTTGTAACCAAAGCACTCGAGAAAGAAAGAAAAAAGAACTGAAAATAAATATTCCTTCTAAAGAATAGAAAATAACACAGAGGGGTTTTTGTGGACAACGGCTAGGATGCCCGGCAGGGTTTAATTCCATGCTTCCCACCCCCCAAAAATGCAAGCTTTCGGGAACAGTCTCGGTCTTGGGGGAGGATCGCCCCATAAAACGGTCGAATTCTGCTCAATTAAAGCAGAATTAAATTAATCCGAGAGCCTGTTTGGGGTCTTTGATGGTGGCCAGGTGCCAGAGAGAGAGAGAGAGAGAGAGAGAGAGAGAGAGAGAGAGAGAGAGAGAGAGAGAGAGAGAGAGAGAGAGTTGCGCCGTTCAAACCAGGGGCCTGGGGGGTGGTGGAAGGGGCTTGGTTTTAAACCTCATGTTAGTCTGTTTTGCTTAAATTGTGGTTTCTTGAAGAAACCAGGCTGGGCTTCTCGGTTCAAGCCATCAATCCTGGTTTGCACAGACTGCAGTGGCCGTAAGATGCCTGTAAGCCACCCACATGGGCAAAAGTAGTTTTCGGTTCGCTTTGGGCGTGGGGGGACACTTTTGCCAGCTGTTCTCCGCTGATGTTTCCAAGAAAAATTAGTGAAAATTGAGGAAATTGAGGTAAGATGCGTTGGAGCAAAGCTGGTGAAATTCCCTGCAAGACACACTCAGAGTGAAATCTAGAGGAAGAAAACACAATCACGGTGTTCGCAGCACAAAAAATGGACAATGCTCTATGAATTTTTGTATATAGGTAATCCTCGGTTTAACAACAATTCATGGAGTGAACTTCAAACTTCATTTGAAGTTACAACAGCACTGAAAAAAAGTGACCAATGAGCATTTTTCACACAACTGTGGTAGCACAATCACCAGATTGAAATTCAATGCTTGAAATGCTTGGCAACTGGCATGTACTTAGGACGGTTGCAGCGTTCCCGGAGTCACGCAATCCCCTTATGTGACCTTCCGACGAGTGAAGTCAATGGGGTGGCTGGATTCACTTAGCAACCATGTTACTGATTGGATCCCTGCAGTGATTCACATAACGACTGTGGTGAGAAAAGTCGTAAGATGGAGCAAAGCTCACTTAACAAAGGTCTCACTTAGCGACATAAATTCTGGGCTCAATTGTGGTCGTAAGTCGAGGACTACCAACAGAGGAGGAGAAGGAAGGGAAGGGAAAGAAGGAAGGAAGGAAGATAGAAAGAAAAGGGGAAGGAGAAGAAGGAAGAAGGAATGGGAGGAGGAATGGGAGGAAGGAAGGATGGAAGGAATAGAAGGAAGAATGGAAGGAAGGAAGGAAGAAGGAATGGGAGGAGGAATGGGAGGAAGGAAGCATGGAAGGAATGGAAGGAAGAATAGGTGAGGAAGGAAGAAGGAATGGAAGGAGGAATGGGAGGAAGGAAGGATAGAAGGAATAGAAGGAAGAAAGAAAGAAAGAAAAAGAAAGAAAGAAAGAAAGAAAGAAAAGGGGAATGAGGGGAAGGAAGAAGGAATGGAAGGAAGAATAGAAGGAAGGAAGGAGGAATGGAAGGAAGGAAGAAAGGGAAGGAAGTAAGGATGGAAGGAAGGAAGGAGATGGAGAGAGAAGGGAAAGGTACAAAAGGAAGGAAGGCATAAGGGAAGGGAGAGAAACAGATAGAGGGAGAGAAAGAAAGAACAACATGAAGGAAAGAAAAAAGAGATGAAAGAAAAGAAAGAAAGAAAGGAAAACAGATGAAAGAAAAAAGTAGAGATGAAAGAAAAGAAAGAAAGAAAGGAGACCAAAAAAGAAAGAAAAAGACAAGTGATAAGTCAGGAAGAAATAAAGGAAAAAGAGGGATACGAAAGAGAAAGAAATATATAAAGGCATGGCTTTTGATCTTCCTGTAGTCATAAATACATTACATTTTACCTTCTCTCTCTCTCTTCATTGCCTAATCTATCTTTTCGAATCCTCAAACCTTATATAGCACAACTACATTTCTTCCTCACCACCCCTCTACTCCTCTACTCAGCAAAAAGTCCCTAAAGGGCTTCCAGCCGCTAACAAATGTCGTTATTGTCTTTTCTCTAATTAAACAAGCCAATTTTGCTAACTCTGCTAATTCCATCCACTTCCCCAGGCCTTCCCCTATGCTGGATATTTTAAAAGTCCTTCCCTTCCATCCTCGTCTCGCAGCGTCCGAAAATCATTTCCTTGTCCTTTTAGCAGGAAAAATCCAGATTTCAGTTGGAATATTGGTCTTTAAAAATTCTTTCCAATTCCTGTATCTATTTAAACCCAGGATATTCTGGCCCTTTTGTTAAAAAAAAACAAGCAAAATGACCCCTTAAACCGTCTGTATTAACAATATTAACAATTGAGTTTTGATGTCCCTTTCCTCACTCGTTGTTCTAGATTCGTGCACGAGCCGTAAAACGTTTTATTAAAAATTCTCTTTTTCAGTCAAATCCTAATGTAAATTCCAGGCCTTTCAGCCCCGCTTCCCTGCTGTTCTTTTAGGATATCACACCCTTTCTGTGCATTTTTAAATTTTGAGATACTTTTAACCCATAAATATATTGTACACGGTGTATATTTTACGCCTCTGTATTGACCTGGTCATTCGGGAATCTATTCATAATTCTGTCGTTAGATCGGCAAAGATGGGCATTGTCAAACACCGTTGAAAATCACAATCCTGCAGCGTTGCACAGGCTGGGGTGTCTTTTTGCACAGTTGTGAGATGCTGGCGCTCGGACAGGGGAAAGCCGTGAAGAGTTGCAGTGGCTTCACCTTTTCAAACGATGAACAAAATGGGCACCACAAAATTGTGCGGAACAGATACCCAAAATTTTCAGCCACTTGGGGAGAGTTTTCGGCGAACAAGGAACGTGGTTGTGTGTAGGAGGCGTTGCGATGCGAGCGAAAATAGAAAAACCCTGTGAAAAGAGGGTGAGAAAAATTAAAAAGCGACAAAAATCTTGTTTCTAAAAGAAGAATTGCGCATAGTGAGGTCACCCTGATTTTAAACCGGGAAGGAAAACGGTTCCTTCGTTGCAAAAATCACACCAGGGTTGTGGTTAAACACACACACACACACACACACACACCACACCGACGCTTATAGTATCCATTGTCCTCAGGTTATGACCGTTCATGAAGCCTGCCCATCCCAATTACCATTTTTTTTTGGGTGGCGGTTGTTAATTAAGTGTCGATCTCGCCGAAAATCTGAAGTCAAACACCACAATGGCCAAATGCACCATTGTAAGAATCTGTAAATGGTCGTAGATTCGGTTGCGGTGTCCTAAATACATTCACATGACTGCGTGTGTGTGTGTGTGTGTGAAGTAGTTCCGTCAGAACTGTGGACGGTCGCTAAGCTAAGCGATCGGTCGTAAGTCCAGGACTGCCAGATGGTTTTTAATTTAGCTTCGATGGTTCACCGGTATTAACTTGATTAATATTCCGATTAACTTAAGCAGAATCAATCCTGATCGAGGCAAGGATGGGAGACCACCCTGGAAAGCCAAAAGCTGCAGGCTGGCCGGGGAAGGGTATTAAAAATAACAGAAGCCGGCAAAATGTCGCCGTTATGCGGGCAAAATAACAGCGCTGGAAGGGACCTTGGAGGTCTTCTAGTCCAACCCCCTGCTCAGGCAGGAGACCCTCTATCATTTCAATCAATCAATCAGAATAGAACTGGAAGGAACCTTGGAGGTCTTCAATCAATCAATCAATCAATCAATCAATCAATCAGAATTGAGCTGGAAGGGACCTTGGAGGCCTTCAATCAATCAATCAATCCAATCAATCAATCAATCAGAATAGAGCTGGAAGGGACCTTGGAGGTCTTCAATCAATCAATCCAATCAATCAATCAATTAGAACAGAGCTGGAAGGGACCTTGGAGGTCTTCAATCAATCAATCAGTCCAATCATTCAATCAATCAGAATAGAGCTGGAAGGACCATGGATGTCTCAATCAATCAATCAATCAATCAATCCAATCAATCAATCAATTAATCAGAATAGAGCTGGAAGGGACCTTGGAGGTCTTCAATCAATCAATCCAATCAATCAATCAATTAGAACAGAGCTGGAAGGGACCTTGGAGGTCTTCAATCAATCAATCAGTCCAATCATTCAATCAATCAGAATAGAGCTGGAAGGACCATGGATGTCTCAATCAATCAATCAATCAATCCAATCAATCAATCAATTAATCAAAATAGAGCTGGAAGGGACCTTGGAGGTCTTCAATCAAGCAATCCAATCAATCAATCAATCAATCAGAACAGAGCTGGAAGGGACCTTGGAGGTCTTCTAGTCCAACCCCCTGCTCAAGCAGGAGACCATTTCAATCAATCAGAATAGAGCTGGAAGGGACCTTGGAGGTCTTCAATCAATCAATCCAATCAATCCAATCAATCCAATCAATCAATCAGAACAGAGCTGGAAGGGACCTTATTTATTTATTTATTTATTTATTTATTTATTAGACTTATAAGCCGCACCCTCTCCTCAAAGGGACGTACAATAAGGTGTACAATAAAAATACATAGCACATATCGCATATCGCACGGAGGAGGTATAAAAACACAACATCAGTTATTACAATTCATAAAAATAATACAATAATAATAAAGTTAAAAAACATTAAAATACCCTAAAATTTAAAATTGCCAGGGGGATTCGAGAATATAGTTCTTATTTAAGCCAGGCCGGCTAGTTGGAACAGGTGGGTCTTGAGTTTCATGCGGAAGGAGCGGAGATCAGTAGTTGTCCTAATGTCGGGGGGGGGGGGGGGGGGGGGGGAGGTCATTCCAGAGGGTTGGGCCCATCACAGAGAAGGCCCTACTCCTGGGTGCCGCCCTCTGGCACTGCTTAGTGGATGGCACCAGGAGGAGTCCCTCTCTGTGAGAACGGATTGGTTGCAGGGATGTATGGGGCAGGATGCGATCCTTAGAGGTCTTCTAGTCCAACCCTAAACCTTTTCAGACAAACGGCTGTCCAATCGTACATTTTAAACTTATTTTCTTCTAACTTTTATAGAATATTGTTATTTAGATTCCTTACCCAATTTGGACATATTTCAGCTGCCCTTGAAAAACTTCAGCCGATAACCCCAAAATTGAAAAGGGGATGATGTGAATTTAAAAAAAACATTTTAAACACAACTTTGACCATTGTGGTTTTATGCCGTGGTATAAAATGACAGGCTGTCCTCGGTTTGCGACCGCAAACTGAGCCCAAAATTTCCATTCCAAAGCAAGACAGAATTTCGCCTCGTTTTACGACCTTTTCCCGTCGCGGTTGTTAAGTGAACTGCTGCACTTTCCCCGTGGGCTTAGCTTACTGCAAAAGGAGATTGCGGACCCGGCGACCGTCGTAAATATGAATCGGTTGCCAAGCATTCCAATATTGTTCACGTCACCCTGGGATGCTGGAACAGTCGTAAGTGCGAGAACATTTTTTATTTAGCAACCCTCGCAGGGTCGTTGTGCTGGGGATGACAGGTTCACCATCTTGAATTATTTCAAGATATAAACAAATACATCAAATAATATAAATTTGCGACCTTCCAATCCAACTTCCGACAAGGGGCAGAACTAGACTCGCTTAATGGCTGTGGGGGGGAAAAAACACACCCCATGACTCGCTTAACGCCAATCTCACTTAGTGACCGAACTACCTGTCCCGATAGTGGTCATACGCCAAGGATGACCTGTAAAGAGTCACACCTCTCCAAGTCTGTGTATCTGCAAAGAGGTGTGACTCGACATATGACCACAACCAGGACAGGAAGCTCTGTTGCTAAGCGAGACAGTCATTAAGTGAGACCTTTTAAAAATATTTTTATATATATTTCTTTCCATTCTCTCGTGATTATTTGGCATTTTGCAACCCAGATTTGCAGGTTTTGTTGGCGTATATTTGTGCTGAGTAGGTCTCCATGTTTCTCGACATGCATAGATTGCAAATTTTACTCTGTTTAGCCTTTTTAAAGATCTCTTTTACGCCAAAATATTTTGTCTTTTTAATTTGGGGAAAAACATCTGTATCCCACTAGAATAGATCTTATCCCGGTCAGGAGTGGAGGAGGGGGGGGGAAAGAAAAGGGGTTAGAAATAGAACACAGAATGTATGAAAAATGCCCGTGTTTTATCCCTCTACTTAAATATTAAATACATTCAATGCAACTCAGAGCATAGAAAATAGCTGAGCTCGCCTTGATTTTTCTTCTTCTTCCAGGAATGCAAAATAAATAAATAAATTAGAAATCAGTTCAAAAAAAAACAAACAAACCCAGAAACAGAAATGGGCAGAAATCAGAAGTAAAAAAGGAGCAATTTTCTTTGAAAGCCAGGGGATAATAAATAAAATAAATAAAGTAAAATAAAATAAAATAAAATAATAAAATAATAAAATAATAAAATAAAATAAATAAAATAAAATAATAAAATAAAATAAAATAATAAAATAAAATAGTAAAATAAAACAAAATAATAAAATAAAATGAAATAATGAAATAAAATAAAATAACAAAATAAAATAAAATAATGAAATAAAATAATAAAATAATAAAATAAAATAAATAAAATGAAATAAAATAATGAAATAATAAAATAAAATAATAAAATAAATAAAATAAAATAAATAAAATAAAATAAATAAAATAAATAAAATAAATAAAATAAATAAAATAAATAAAATAAATAAAATAAATAAAATAAATAAAATAAATAAAATAAAATAAAATAAATAATAAAATAAATAATAAAATAAATAAATAATAACATAAATAAAATAATAAATAAAATATGAAATGATAAAATAAAATAATAAAATAAAAAATAATAAAATGAAATGAAATGAAATAATAAAATAATAAAATGAAAAAAATGAAAAAAATGAAATGAAATGATATAAAATTAATAAAATAAAATAAAAAATGAAATGAAATGAAATTTAATAAAGTAATAAAAAATAAAATAAAAATAAAATAAAAAAATAAAAAATGAAATCAAATGAAATAATAAAATAACATTCCCCCCCCCCAAAAAAATTGGCCTCTTCAAATGTGCAGTTGTGGTTGTGCAATTTTAGCATTTTCCCTTGCTTTCAAAAACTGGGCCGATCCGTTCTGAGCTCTGGAGACCCCCCACCCACCCAGGCAGGCTGCTAGATGTCTCTCCATCCTCCTTTTCCTTGCCGCCTGGGGGTGTGGGTGGGTGGGTGGGTGGGATGGAGACCCTGTTTGAAAGTTTGAGTTTCCTAGCAACGGGAAACAATCTGATGTGCATCCTCTGTTTGTGTGTGTGTGTGTGTGTGTGTGTTGCTCTCCCCTGGTAGAGAAGAGAAGGGAGCCTCCTTGGCAGAAAAAAAAAAGCCCCCTCCCACCTTTTTCTCTGGCTCGCATGTCAGGAAAGGCTCCCCGACAAAAGGCGAGAGGGGAGGGGTCGTGGGCCGAAGGGGGTGCCTCCAATTGGCTTGGGCACCCGTGACAGGCAGCTGGAGCCCCCTCCCCAACCCCCTTTTTCCTTCCTTCTCTCCCTCCCACCCACCCACCCACCGGCTCTCGGGGATGCGATCAAATGTGGAGAAAGTCCATTAAGCAGAGCTGGCGCAAAACAGCAGGACTCTGGCCAGCTCCAGCTGGCGGGCAGCTTCCCACGCAGGATGGCCGGATCCCCCGGGGAAGTCGCCGCCGCCACTGCCACCCCGGCTGTCCTCCTGGCAGCGCTGGCCACCTGCCTCTCGGCCACCACCAGCGAAGGTAGGGAGCCAAGATGTAGGGGGGGGGAAGAGGAGGAGGGGGACGCGAGCAGCGTTGGGGGGGGGGCTACGCAACAATCTGGCGCAGCAGCCTCTGCCAGCTGACTTGGGCATCCCGAGCTGGCTGGGTTCCCTTGGAAACCTGAATTTGGGGGGCCCTGCCAAGGAGAAGACACAGCCGGGGGGTGGGGGCATCCTCTGAGCATCCTCTGAGCATCCCCCTCCTCGGTCTCTCGGGGACCCTCTGTTGCCTCTCCACTTTCTCCCTTCTAACACAAGCCCAGGGGCGCAGGGCTGGAAGGGACCTTGGAGGTCTTCTAGTCCAGCCCCTCTGCCCCGGCTGGAGACCCTAGACCCTTCCCCTCAAAGGGCAGGGGAAGGGGCGTTAGATCCAGAGGTGGGGGGGGGGCTTGCTGTATCGCTCGGACTCCTGCCTCGGTTTTGGACTCGGGACCCGCGTTCTCTTCTCCTTTCCCCACTCTCCGAAGTCCAGGCGGCCTTTTCTTTGCCATGACCTCTGCCCTTTCCTCCACCCCCCTCACCCCCAGGACCAGTCAGGGGCACGGGGCACCCCTTTGCACTCTTCAGGCGATGCCCCCAATTTGCACGCATTTGTGGCTCGTGTGTGTGTGTGTGTGTGTGTGTGTGTGTGTCTTTTCTGCTTCCCCCCCTTCTACCATTGCAATATGTCCTTGTATTACCTTCTCTTCTCTTCATTCCTATTCTGTTCTGTTCTGTTTTATTCTATTATTCTATTCTATTCTATTCTATTCTATTCTATTCTATTCTATTCTATTCTATTCTATTCTACTTTATTATTTTGTTTTATTCTGTTATTATCTCTTCTCTTCCCTTCCCTTCCCTTCTCTCGACCTCACACCTTCTCACCTCTCTTTTTCCTGTCTTCCCATCCATCATATATCCCAGTAACTTTTCTCTCAGCCGTTCCAAGGAGTGGCATCCTGGTGTCCCATTTTTATGTCCAGGGAAGAAGTCACACCGAGCCAGAGAAAGAGCAAAAGAGAGAGAGAAGGAGAGAGAAAATGAGAGACAGAGAGAAAGAGAAGGAGAGAGAAAGAGCGAGAGGACGGGGGAGAGGGAGAGAGAGAGAAGGAGAGAAAAAATGAGAGAGAAGGAGAGAGAAAGAGAGAGAGGGCGGGGGGAAAGAGAGAAAGAAGGAGAGAAAAAAGAGGAGAGAGAAAGAGAGAGAGGAGGAGTGAAAAAGAGAGAGAGAAGGAGAGAAAAAAGAGAGAGGAGAGAAAGAGATAGGAGAGAGAAAAAGAGAGAAGGAGAAAAAAGAGAAAGAGAGATAAAGAGAAAGAGAGGATAAAGAAAAAAAGAGAGAAGGAGAGAGAAAAAGAGAAGGAGAGAGAAAGAGAGAGAGAGAGAAGGAGAGAGAGAAAAAAGAGAAGGAGAGAGAAAGAGAGGGGAGAGAAAAAAGAGAAGGAGAGAAAGAGAGAGAGAAAGAGTGAGTACGAAAGAGAAAAAGAGAGGGGGGAGAAAGAGAAGGAGAGAGAAAAGAGAGAGAGAAAGAGGGAAAGAGAGAGAGAAGAAGAGAGAAGGAGAGAGGTGGGGTTAGGGTTAGGATTAAAAGGAGCTGCTTGAATCTTGATGCCTGAGTTCATTTAAGTACCTCCCATCCCACAAACACGGGAACCAGACAATCGAAGGCTGTTGTGTGAAGCCCACAACGTGGCTTAACAGAATAACAGAGTCAGAAAAGGACCTCGTAGGTCATCTAGTCCAACCCCGAGAAACCCTCTCCCATTTGGTTGTCCAATCTCTTCCCGAAAGTCTCCAGGGATTGGGAGCGCCCACAACCTCTGGAAGCACGACCCCCGTTTTCCACTGAGGAATCGATCTGGGGTGATAGAACAGCAGAATAATATCAGGGACCTTTGAGGTCTTCTAGTCCAACCCCTCGTTCAAACAGGAGACCCTTATGCCACGCCTGTCCAATCTGATGGGTCCCTACCACTCCTTGGTGGCCGGCTGTTCCACTGGTTAATTGTCCTCACGGTCAGGAAATCCCTCCTAAATTCAAAATTGCTTCTCTCCTTGATTAATTTCCATCCGTCGCTTCTTCTCCTTTGGACAATAAGAGGACTCCCCCTCCCCTCTTCTTTTGGGGCAGCCCCTCCAATACTGGAAGGCTGCCTTATCTTGTCCCCCTCTAGTCCTTTTTTTTCTAGGCTGGCCAAACCCAAATCTTCGTGTGTCTGAATCTCCAGGCCTTTAACCATCTTCGTTCTTCTCCTCCACACTTTCCCCCCAAAGTCTTTTTCGTAACTTGGGGACCAAAAATTGGGTGCAGAATTCCAGGGGTAGAGAAAGCTTTTGATGCATTCTAGACTCCACGTTCTCTCTTTCTCCAGGTGCGTGTGAATTAGGCACACACACACACACACACACACAGATAGAGATTCTGCCTCCTTTTTTTTCCTCCATCGTGGCCTGGTTTAAGCATCCCTCCTTTCTAACCGTCATTCGCCGCGAGAGGATGCCGCCTCTTCCTTCTGCCCCTCAAAACCCATTTTCACCTCCAGCTGCCCCGTCACGCCAACCCATCCGCCCATCCGCTCGCCCGGGGTATGTGTGTGTGTGTGTGTGTGTGCAACCTCCTCGCCTCCCACTAACCACCAATGTCGGTTTGTCCTGCCCCTGGCCGGAGGGGAGGCCGGTGGCGGTGGCGACCACCACAAACATCCTGCTCGGGGTTTTTTGGATTGTGCAATTAGGTAGCCCCAAATTGTCAGCTTCGTTCTGCTCCCTCCCCGCGACCGTCTTCGTGATCTTAATTAAATGACAGTCTGTTTTGGGAATTCCAAAGCGGCCTGATTTGGGATCTGCTGGTTTTTCCATCCTTTCATCTCGCGGCCCTCGCTTTTGCAGGCAGCTGTTCTGCCAGCGTGAACTGAAGGGCAACGGGGGGGGGGGGGGGGTTTGCTTAGAAATCTGCTTTTTGGCAGGTGGAATAAATCAAGGGAACGCCCCCCCCCTCTCATCCGGTTATAATTTCTCTTGGCGTCCAGATTCGGAGCTGAATGGGGAAGTTTCCTCCGGCGAGATCCCACCCAAAATTTGTCGGCAGTTAGATCCTTCCTTCCTTCCTCCTTCTTTCTCTCTCTCTCTTTCTCCTTCCTCTCTCCCTCCTTCCTTGCCTTTATTTTCTTTCTCCTTCCTTCCTTTCCTCCCTCCCTCTTTCTTTCTTTCTTTCTTTCTTTCTCTCTCTCTTTCTCCTTCCTCTCTCCCTCCTTCCTTGCCTCTATTTTCTTTCTCCTTCCTCTCCTTCCTTTCCTCCCTCCCTCTTCCTTCCTTCCTTCCTTCCTTTCTTTCTTTCTCTTTCATTCTCCTTCCTCTCTCCCTCCTTTCTTTCCTCTCTTTTCTTTCTCTTTACACTCCTTCCTTTCCTTCCTCCCTCTTTCTTTCTTTCTTTCTTTCTTTCTTTCTTTCTCTTTTTTCATTCTCCTTCCTCTTTCCCCCTTCCTTGCCTCTATTTTCTTTCTTCTTCCTCTCCTTCCTTTCCTCCCTCCCTCTTTCTTTCTTTCTCTTTCGTTCTCCTTCCTCTCTCCCTCCTTTCTTGCCTCTCTTTTTTTTCTCCTTCCTCTCCTTCCTTTCCTCCCTCTTTCTTTCTTTCTTTCTTTCTTTCTTTCTTTCTTTCTTTCTCTTTTTTCATTCTCCTTCCTCTTCCCCCCTTCCTTGCCTCTATTTTCTTTTTCCTTCCTCTCCTTCCTTTCCTCCCTCCCTCTTTCTTTCTTTCTCTTTCGTTCTCCTTCCTCTCTCCCTCCTTTCTTGCCTCTATTTTCTTTCTTCTTCCTCTTCTTCCTCTCTTTCCCCTCCTTCCTTCCTTCCCTCTGATCCATTTTTGTTTTAGCTCAAAGGCTTATCTTCTCTAGCCGTACATTTATCCTCGGCTTATCTAGCGATACGTTTGTTTTTATTCTTTTTTTCCCCCCTTCTCTTCTAGCGGTCAGGAATATCCCCAGTCCTTCATCTTGGGGGGCGGGGGGGGGAAACTTCTCCCAGGCCTCCGTCAAATTCTTGACACAGCTGGATTTGGGGAAATTTTGTCCTCGACGACCGTTTTGCGCCCGACGTTAAGCCAGGATGACAACAGGCCTAGATTGACCCTAACTGAGTTTAGCGTCTCTTGGCCAAGCGTTGCCTTGTCCTGTTATGGTTTGGAATGATGGGCTTGGTGCGGTCTTGACAAGCGGCCCCTGAAATGGTTAAAATGTATAGTAAGGAAGGGTTGGGAGGGATGTGAAGATCATATAGTCTGACCCCCCATCCCAGAAATACTTTGCAATGGCCAATCAAAATCTGCTTCCTTTTCTTTCTCTTTCGTCCTTCCTTCCTTCCTTCCTTCTCCTCCTCCCTCCCTTTCTTTCCTTTCTTCCTCCTTTCTTTCTCTCCCTTTCTCCTTCCTCTCTCTCTCCTTCCTTGCCTCTATTCTTTCTCCCTCCCTCCTTCCTTCCTTCCTTCCTTTCCTCCCTCCCTCCCTTTTTCTTTCCTTCCTTCCTTCCTTTTTCTCTCTCTCTTTCTCATTCCTCTCTCTCTCCTTCCTTCCCTCTATTTTCTTTCTCCTTCCTTCCTTCTTTTCCTCCCTCTTTCTTTCCTTCCTTCCTCCCTCCTTTCTTTCTCTCTCCCTTTCTCATTCCTCTCTCCCTCCTTCCTTGCCTCTATTTTCTTTCTCCTTCCTCTCCTTCCTCTCCTTCCTCTTCTTCCTTCCTTCCTTTCCTCCCCCTTTCTTTCTTTCTTTCTTTCTTTCTTTCTTTCTTTCTTTCTTTCTTTCTTTTTTTTCTTTCTCCTTCCTCTCCTTCCTTCCTTCTTGTTTAAGAGACTTTTCTTGAAAGGTTGCACTCATAAAATTAATGCAAATTCACAAACTGCGGACACCTGAAGCGGCTTGTTGTCTCTGCAGGGTAGCTCACTTTTTAAAGAAGGCCGAATCATCACCCAGGTCAGTTTCGGTGAAGTCTCTCTCGTCCCTTAGTGCAAATCTGGTGGCCCCAATCGGCACAAGAAAGATATCTCCAAATTTGGCACAAATCCACAGAAATAACTTTGGCCAGTTTGTCTTCAATTTGGGGGCTTTGGGTTCTCCTGAAAGGCTGCCTGCCTTTAATTTATTCCGTTTTATTCTCCGACAAGAAGGGCTGCAAAGAGAAAAAAGCTGGGTGGCCTTCAGGATCCGTCCTGTAGCTTTTTTTGGGGGGGAGGGGGTGTCAAAATTCTGATTTTTATCCCTCCCCCCCTTTCCGTTGGATTTAACTTTAAGCTGCCCAAGTCCTTCAATTCAGTGGCCTGTTTTTTTTTTTTAAAGAAACCATTTAAAATCTCTTTTCACTTGCAGTTGGCTCTGGATGTGGTCATTTTGGCAACGAGGAGAAATTGCTCAGTTTTGCTGCCTTTTAGGGTGGGATTTTTTTAATTTTTTTATTCTCTTACATAGCATTTTAAGTATACATTTGCATAATTATTCTTCTATGCATTTATCATTCTTACACATTTATTATTCCATTTAATAAGTTATAATATACAGTCTTGGTTGCTTTATTTACCATCCCTTCCTCCTTTTGTAACATCTCCTTGTTTTCCCTTTCTTTTCTCCCCCCCCTCCCTTCTCTACTTCCTTCCTTCCTCCTCTCCTTCTCCTCCCTTCTTCCCTTAACTTTCTCCTACTCTTCCTCTTCTCCTTCCTACCCTCTCCTTCTCTTTCTCTCCCTTCCACCCTCCTCTCCTTCCCTTCCTTCCTTCTGTCCTTCTCTCTTCCTTCTTGCCTTCCCTTTCCCCTACTCCTACTCTTCCCCTTCCTACCCTCTCTCCTTCTCTTTCTCTCCCTTCCACCCTCCTCTCCTTCCCTTCCTTCCTTCTGTCCTTCTCTCTTCCTTCTTGCCTTCCCTTTCCCCTACTCCTACTCTTTCCCCTTCCTACCCTCTCTCCTTCTCTTTCTCTCCCTTCCACCCTCCTCTCCTTCCCTTCCTTCCTTCTGTCCTTCTCTCTTCCTTCTTGCCTTCCCTTTCCCCTACTCCTACTCTTCCCCTTCCTACCCTCTCTCCTTCTCTTTCTCTCCCTTCCACCCTCCTCTCCTTCCCTTCCTTCTTTCCCTCCTCTCCTTCCCTCTTCCTTCTTCCCTTCCATCTCCCCTACTCCTCCTCTTCCTCTTCCCCTTCCTACCCTCTCTCCTTCTCTTCCTCTCCCTTCCACCCCCTCTCCTTCCCTTCCTTCCTTCTGTCCTTCTCTCTTCCTTCTTGCCTTCCCTTTCCCCTACTCCTACCCTTCCCCTTCCTACCCTCTCTCCTTCTCTTTCTCTCCCTTCCACCCTCCTCTCCTTCCCTTCCTTCTTTCCCTCCTCTCCTTATCTCTTCCTTCTTCCCTTCCATCTCCCCTACTCCTCCTCTTCCTCTTCCCCTTCCTACCCTCTCTCCTTCTCTTCCTCTCCCTTCCATCTTCCTCTCCTTGCCTCTTTCTTCTTCCCTTGCCTTTCTCCCACTCCTCCTCTTCCCCTTCCTACCCTCTCTCCTTCTCTTCCTCTCCCTTCCACCCCCTCTCCTTCCCTTCCTTCCTTCTCTCCTTCTCTCTTCCTTCTTGCCTTCCCTTTCCCCTACTCCTACTCTTCCCCTTCCTACCCTCTCTCCTTCTCTTTCTCTCCCTTCCACCCTCCTCTCCTTCCCTTCCTTCTTTCCCTCCTCTCCTTATCTCTTCCTTCTTCCCTTCCATCTCCCCTACTCCTCCTCTTCCTCTTCCCCTTCCTACCCTCTCTCCTTCTCTTCCTCTCCCTTCCATCTTCCTCTCCTTGCCTCTTTCTTCTTCCCTTGCCTTTCTCCCACTCCTCCTCTTCCTCTTCCCCTTCCTACCCTCTCTCCTTCTCTTCCTCTCCCTTCCACCCCCCTCTCCTTCCCTTCCTTCCTTCTCTCCTTCTCTCTTCCTTCTTGCCTTCCCTTTCCCCTACTCCTACCCTTCCCCTTCCTACCCTCTCTCCTTCTCTTTCTCTCCCTTCCACCCTCCTCTCCTTCCCTTCCTTCTTTCCCTCCTCTCCTTATCTCTTCCTTCTTCCCTTCCATCTCCCCTACTCCTCCTCTTCCTCTTCCCCTTCCTACCCTCTCTCCTTCTCTTCCTCTCCCTTCCATCTTCCTCTCCTTGCCTCTTTCTTCTTCCCTTGCCTTTCTCCCACTCCTCCTCTTCCCCTTCCTACCCTCTCTCCTTCTCTTTCTCTCCCTTCCACCCTCCTCTCCTTCCCTTCCTTCTTTCCCTCCTCTCCTTATCTCTTCCTTCTTCCCTTCCATCTCCCCTACTCCTCCTCTTCCTCTTCCCCTTCCTACCCTCTCTCCTTCTCTTCCTCTCCCTTCCATCTTCCTCTCCTTGCCTCTTTCTTCTTCCCTTGCCTTTCTCCCACTCCTCCTCTTCCTCTTCCCCTTCCTACCCTCTCTCCTTCTCTTCCTCTCCCTTCCACCCCCCTCTCCTTCCCTTCCTTCCTTCTCTCCTTCTCTCTTCCTTCTTGCCTTCCATCTCCCCTACTCCTCCTCTTCCTCTTCCCCTTCCTACCCTCTCTCCTTCTCTTCCACTCCCTTCCATCCTCCTCTCTGTGCCTCTTTCTTCTTTCCTAGGGTGGAATTTTTCTAGTGTCCAATTTCAGCTTTGGCCCACAGGATCGCCGTTGGTGCCCCATCCACTGCCTCCGCTTAGATTTTTGCATTCTAAAAAAAAAGGACAGCTACAAATGCCCCCCCCCATCCCCCCCCGGGTGGTGATCTTTTATGCAGTAGGCAGGACTGTCCAGAAATGGGTTTCTAAAATGCTAGGAGAAGGGGGAAAACACACACACACACACACCATTTAATTCCTCCCTTTGCGTCGCTCGGTCAAAAGAAGTGGAACAGGGAACCTCGGCGGCACGTGGGGAAAAATGCTTTTGCAAGCTTTGCAGATTTTTTTCTCCTTCTTCCTCCTTGTCCCAAATAACTACCGTAATCATAGAAAGGCCTTTTGCATGTCCCTGGGGGGCGGCCCCCAAATCGAATTTTGGCTTGGTGGGAGCGAAGGATCATGTCGAAATTTATTTCCCTCCACGGCTCATTTTCTCTCTCTCTCCTTTCAAGTTGCTTGCAGCCTTTTTCTGTGGTAGATGGTGGTGATAGTTTCCTTTTAAATGTTTTTCTAAAGGAAAAAGATTTTCCTTTTCCTTCCTTCCTTCCTTCCTTCCTTCCTTCCTTCCTTCCTTCCTTCCTTCCTTCCTTCCTTCCTTCCTCCTTCCCTCCCTCTCTCACACACAAAACACACATTTTCCTTTCTTTCTTACATTCCTTCCTTCCTTCCTCCTCCTCTCTCTCTCTCACACACAAAAACACACATTTTCCCTTCTTTCTTTCCTTCCTTCCTTCCCTTCTTCCTTCCTTCCTTTTCTTTCTACCCCACACAAATTCTTTGTTTGTTCCCCCTTCTCTCAATGCATATTTTCCTTCCTTCCTTCCTTCCTTCCTTCCTTCCTTCCTTCCTTCCTTCCTTCCTTCCTTCCTTCCTTCCCCCTTTCTCACAAACATTTCCTTTCCTTCTTCCCTTCCCTTCTTTTTTCCCTTCTGTCCTTCCTTCTTTCCTCCCTCCTCCCTCCCTCCCTCTCTTACACACAAAAACACACATTTACCTTCCTTTCCTTCTTCCCTTCCCTTCCTTCCTTCCTTCCTTCCCTTCCCTCTCTCCCCACACAAAATTTTCCTTAGTTCCCACTCTCTCTCAGCACATATTTTCTTTCCTTCCTTCCTTCCTTCCTTCCTTCCTTCCTTCCTTCCTACCTACCTACCTACCTACCTACCTACTTACCTTGTTTCTTTTTCTATTCTCCTTCTTTCCTTTTCCTTCCTTCCTTCTCTCCTTCCTTCCTTCCTATCAACCTACCTTGTTTCTTTTTCTATTCTCCTTTTCTTTTCCTTCCTTCCTTCCTTCCTATCTACCTACCTAGTTTCTTTTTCTATTCTCCATCTTTCCTTCCCTCCCTCCCCCCTCTCTCTTTCTCTTTCTCTCTCTCTTTCTCTCATTTCCCCCTTCCCCCTACCCTTTCACCCAATGCCTATGTTCATAGCAGGGCCTTTGCGCTTCCTCCACTCCCCCCCCCCCCATTTCCCTACAGAGTTTCCGTGTTGTTGACTGCGTGGAAAGTTGTGTCGTAACACACAAAAGCCTTGGGCCAGATGGATGACGGGCGAGGAAACAGCTCTGATTTTCTTGATCCCTTTGGAGGGCAATCCCCTCCCTGCCTTTTCCCACTCAGTGCCCTGAAAAATACATGCATACACACACACACACACACACACACACACACACACACACACACATCTTTTCTTTGTTTTTCCCGAAACGGAAGCGGATGTCGGTGCAGTTCTCAGGCTGTCAAAAACCGTGTGGAGGGCCTATGCTTTGCCTTCCGTTTTCCTTTCTGCCCGGATGAAACATTCCCAGTTTCCAAACATTTTCCCCTGCGGTCTTGGATGGGGAGATCCCAGGATCTCCCCAGGGGGATCCAAAGCGAGGGTCTTTCTTCTGCAGAATCGCGCTGCAGAAAGTTGCAAATATGGTGGAGTGTTTCCTTTCTTTCTTTTTCCTCGGGGCTCAAGGGCGTTTTGTCAGATGGTCCTCGACTTACGGCCGCAATGGAGGAAGCCCAGATTTCTGTCGCTGAGTGAGACCTGGGCGAAGTGAGTTTTGCCCCATTTTACGACTTTCCTCACCGCAGTTGTTAAGCGGATCCGGTATCCCTGCCCTCCCTCCCACCCCCTTTGACGTGGCTCGTCAGACTGTCGTGAAAGGAGATCGCGACCGTCACAAATACGAGTCCGTTGTTAAGTAAATCACTGCAGTTGAACTAGTCCCACGGTCCTTAGTACCAGATAGTCCTCGACGTACGACCACAACTGAGCCCAGAATTTATGTCGCTAAGTGACACCTTTGTTAAGCGAGTTTGGCCCCATCTTATGACTTTCCTCGACACAGTCGTTATGTGAATCACTGCAGGGGCTCAATGAGTAACGCGGTTGTTCAGCGAATCCACCTTCCCCACTGACTTGGCTTGCTCCGAAGGTCGCAAAGGGGGAAATCACGTGACCCCGGGGACGCGGCGACCGTCATATCTATGAGTCAGTTGCCGGGTGCCTGAATCTTGATTACGTGATGCCAGGGAGGCTGCAGTGGTCATTAAGCGTGAAAACCGGTCGTGAGTCACTTTTTTTCAGTGCCGTTGTAAGTTCGAACGGTCACTAAGTGAACTGTCATAAGTCCAGGACTAGCTGAAGTCCCTAAATGAATGGTTATAAGTTGAGGACTGCCTGGAATTTTAGCAAGAGAATGGACTCTCCAAAGAGTTTAGTGTCCCGTTGTCAAATTGTGAATGCAGGCACTTTAGACAAACTCTGATTTCTCTCCCCTCCCCCCAGAAGCCCCCTTGTCTTCCCCCCACCCTCAGGCTGAAGAAGCCCTGTTGCTTTGATCATTGTGACCCCTCCCCAGTCCCCCCCCATTGGGATCTCAATGGGCAGCGAGTCGGATTTGATTGATTGGATCAACCAATCGATCGATCCATCGGCAGAGTGGAGAGAATTCTGTCCTTTCTCCCATCCACCCTTATTTTTTTAAATATACATTTTGTGGAAACATTGACACACAGAAAAACTAACAAAGAGTAAAGGCAGGGGGGAAAGGAAGGAAGGAAGGAGAAAGAAAGAAAGAAAGAAAGAAAGAAAGAAAGAAAGAAAGAAAGAAAGAAAGAAAGAAAGAAGAAAGAAAGAAAAAAGAGAAAGAAAGAAAGAAGAGAGAGAGAGAGGGAGGGAGGGAAGGAAGGAGAAAGAAGAGAGGAAGGAAAAGGAAAGGAAAGGAAAGAGGGACAAATGAAGAGAGGAAGGAAAGGAAGGAAGAAGAAAGAAAGAAAGAAAGAAGAGAGAGAGGGAGGGAGGGAGAAAGGGAGGGAGGGAAGGAAGGAGAAAGAAGAGAGGAAGGAAAAGGAAAGGAAAGAAAAGAGGGACAAATGAAGAGAGGAAGGAAAGGAAGGAAGGAGAGGGAAGAAAGAAGGAAAGAGGGAAGGAAGGAAGTAAAAGGAAAGAAAGAAAAAGAAGAAGCAAGACAGGAAGGAAAATGAAAGTAAAGAGGGAGAAATGGAGAGAGGGAGGAAAGGAAGGAAGAAGAGAGAGAGAAGGAGGAAGGGAAGGAAGGAGGAAGAAGAAGAAGGGGAGAAGGAAGGAAGGGTTGGATGGAGGGATAGAAGGAAGGAAGGAATATATGTATTGAGAGAGGGAGGGAAGGAGAAATATGTGTGGGAGAGAGAGAGGAAGGGGAGGAAAGGAAGAAAGAAGGAAATGTGCGTTTTTGCATGAGAGAGGGAGGGAGGGAGAAAAAGGAAGAAAGAGGGAGAAATGGAGAGAGGGAGGAAAGGAAGGAAGAAGAGAGGAAAGGAGGAAGGAAAGGAAGAAGAGAAGAAGAAAGAAGGGGAGGATGGCAGGATGGAAGGAAAGGGAGGAAGGAAAATATGTATTGGGAGAGGGAGGGAAGGAGAAATATGTGTGTGGGAGAGAGAGAGGGAAGGAAGGAAAGAGAGAAAGAAGGAAATGTGTGTTTTTGTGTGAGAGAGGGAAGGAGAGAGAGAGGGAAAGGAAAGGAAAGAGGGATAAATTGAGAGAAGGAGGAAAGGAAGGAAGAAGAGAGAGGGAAAGAGGAAGGGAAGGAAGGAGGAAAAAGAAGAAGGGGAGAAGGAAGGAAGGGTTGGATGGAGGGATAGAAGGAAGGAAGGAATATATGTATTGAGAGAGGGAGGGAAGGGAGGAAAGGAAGAAAGGAAGAAGGAAGGAAATGTGTGTTTTTGCGTGAGAGTGGGAGGGAGGGAGAAAAAGGGGAAGGAAAAAAAGAAGGAAAGAAAGAAAGACAGAAGGAAGAGAAAGAAAGTGCAAAAAGAAAGAAGAATAAAAACCTAAGATGATTTCCTATGCAGCAAGTAGAAGCCCAATTGCAAAATCATCTCTTCCATTCTGATTAAAGGAGGGCATCCTTCTCTTCTATTATGCGTTGCGTTGTTGTGGGTTTTTTTTTTTGTCTTATCATCAAAACCACAAATCATAAGTGCATTTTTTCCTCCCGGTTTCACGCGAAAAGTCAAAAGGGATTTCCAGTCATCCATAAATGCGGATATTGTGTTTTTTGCCCCCCCTTCTAATCAAAGAAGCTAATTTAGCCTTTTCTGGCAGCTCCATCTTATTCCACCCCTCCTCTAAACATTAAATCTTTCCACCGTTAAGCCTGTAATAATCTCGCTGCCCTTGTTATATATACAAAGAAAGTTCAATTACTGGGTTTTTTTAGTTGCTGATCCATTAAGAACAAGAAAAGCCTCTGCTTTCAGTTGTACTTTATCCCTTAAAATCTTCCCTCAATCAGAATAGAGCCAGAAGGGACCTTGGAGGTCTTCTAGTCCAACCCCCTGCTCAAGCAGGAAACCCTAGACCATTTCAATCAATCAATCAATCAATCCATCAGAATAGAGCCGGAAGGGACCTTGGAGGTCTTCTAGTCCAACCCTCTGCTCAAGCATGAGAGCCTAGGCCATTTCAATCAATCAATCAATCAATCAGAATAGAGCTGGAAGGGACCTTGGAGGTCTTCTAGTCCAACCCCCTGCCTAGGCAGGAAACCCTATATCGTTTCAGACAAATGGCTATCCAACATCTTCTTAAAGACTTCCAGTGTTGGAGCATTCACAACTTCTGGAGGCAACTTCTGTTCCACTGATTAATTGTTCTAACTGTCAGGAAATTCCTCCTCAGTTCCAAGTTGCTTCTCTCCTTGATTAGTTTCCACCCATTGCTTTTTGTTCTGCCCTCAGGTGCTTTGGAGAATAGCTTGACTCCCTCTTCTTTGGGGCAACCCCTGAGATATTGGAACAATGCTATCATGTCTCCCCTAGTCCTTCTTTCTCTTAAAGTAGACATACCTAGTTCCTGCAACCGTTCTTCATATGTTTTAGTCTCCAGGCCTTCGATCCTCTCAGTTGCTCTTCTCTGCATTTTTTTTTCACTTTTTTTGCTTTGGAGAATAGGTTGACCTCCTCTTCTTTGGGGCAGCCCCCCAAATAATGGAAGACTGCTCTCATGTCACCCCTGGTCCTTCTTTTCTCTAGACTGGCCAAACCCAATTCTTGCAACCATATCAATCAATCAATCAATCAGAGAGCTGAGAGGGACCTTGGAGGTCTTCTAGTCCAGCCCCACGCTCAAGCAGGAAACCCTAAAGTAGCCAAATCCTGCAACTGTTCTTTCTGCGTTTTAATCTCCAGGTCTTCGATCCTCTCAGTTCTTCTTCTCTGCACTTCCCCCCCCCCCCCAAAGTCAGAACCTCTTTTTTTGGAACGTGGGGATCAAAACTGGATGCAGTCATATTCCAGGTGTGGCTTTACTAAGGCTTTACAAAGCGGTACTAACCCTTTGTCTGGTTTTCATTCTATGCCTCTGTTTATGCAACCAAGGATCGTATTAGCTTTTTTGGCTGCTGCCGCACAAGGCTGGCTCAGCTTGAAGGCATCGTCCGCTAGGACTCCAAGAACAATTGTGTGTTTTTGCAGTCAATTTTCTTTCCCTTTGGCTTTTTTAGACAAAAAAAACCCCCGCCATAAGCTGGATAAAATGTCCTTGATTTGTCCCAACGAACTATCCCGATTACCGGGTGTTTTTTAAAAAAACCAATTTTCCAGGCACTTTACACTGAATTATTTACTTGCCCGCAGGTGCGTTCGCACAACGCCTAAGGACAGATGTGCTCGTAATGCAAAAAAAAGCCTCTTTGTTTGAAAGCCCAAGGAAAAACGTGTTACAGATGTTTGACCAACGGCTGGCTGATGCTCCTGCATGTTAACTGGAGGAAACTCCAAAATGGGACTTACGTGTGTGTGTGTGTGTGTGTGTGTGTGTTAGGGGCTCCATTTCCCCCCCACTCTCACTTTTTCCACCCTTCTTCTTCCTCTGCTTGCACCAGCCCTGCGAGGTAGTCCAGATTGTAAGCACACCTGGGAATATCTGTGCTCCTCGACTGAACGGCTGCAGTTCAACCCCAAATGTCGGGAATTTTATTCCCATTATCCTTTAACCTTTCTTGGGAAGTGAACCGGTGCGGTGGTTAAGTTAGGGACGCCGGTTGTTAAGCAAATCGAGCTTCCCTCTTGACTTGGCTTGTCCGAAGGTCGCAAAAGGGGACCCCCGGGACACCGCGACCGTTGCAAATAAGAGTCAGCGGCCCAACGTCGCAATGTGACATTTCTCCCCCCCCTTCTTTACAGCCTGAGAAACCAGGGATTTTGTGACTGTGCCCGATTTGCCATTTTGTTTTCCTGAGCAGTCAGATAAGAGGCTACTCATCAGCTGAATGATGAGTAGAAAGAGAGAGAGAGACCCTCCCTAGTTTCTCAAGGTATAAAGGAGACCCTCCCTCGTTTCTCAAGCTGTGAAGGAGACTCTCAAAGGACACCCTCCCAAGTTTCTCCTGTAAAGGATGCTCTCAAAGGAGACCCTTCGTAGTTTCTCAAGCTGTAAAGAGACCCTCAAAGGAGACCCTCCCTATTTTCTCCAGGTGCAAAGGAGACCCTCCCTATTTTCTCCAGGTGCAAAGGAGACCCTCCCTATTTTCTCAAGCTCTAAAGGAGACTCTCAAAGGAGACCCTCCCTAGTTTCTCAAGCTGTAAAGAGACCCTCAAAGGAGACCCTCCCTATTTTCTCCAGGTGCAAAGGAGACCCTCCCTATTTTCTCAAGCTCTAAAGGAGACTCTCAAAGGAGATCCTCCCTAGTTTCTCAAGCTGTAAAGAGACCCTCAAAGGAGACCCTCCCTATTTTCTCCAGGTGCAAAGGAGACCCTCCCTATTTTCTCCAGGTGCAAAGGAGACCCTCCCTATTTTCTCAAGCTCTAAAGGAGACTCTCAAAGGAGATCCTCCCTAGTTTCTCAAGCTGTAAAGAGACCCTCAAAGGAGACCCTCCCTATTTTCTCCAGGTGCAAAGGAGATCCTCCCTATTTTCTCCAGGTGCAAAGGAGACCCTCCCTATTTTCTCAAGCTCTAAAGGAGACTCTCAAAGGAGATCCTCCCTAGTTTCTCAAGTTGTAAAGGAGATCCTCCCTAGTTTCTCAAGGTGCAAAAGAGACCCTCCCTAGTTTCTCAAGGTGCAAAGGAGACACTCCCTAGTTTCTCAAGGTGCAAAGGAGGCCCTCCCTATTTTCTCCAGGTGCAAAGGAGACCCTCCCTATTTTCTCCAGGTGCAAAGGAGACCCTCCCTATTTTCTCAAGCTCTAAAGGAGACTCTCAAAGGAGATCCTCCCTAGTTTCTCAAGCTGTAAAGAGACCCTCAAAGGAGACCCTCCCTATTTTCTCCAGGTGCAAAGGAGATCCTCCCTATTTTCTCCAGGTGCAAAGGAGATCCTCCCTATTTTCTCAAGCTCTAAAGGAGACTCTCAAAGGAGATCCTCCCTAGTTTCTCAAGTTGTAAAGGAGATCCTCCCTAGTTTCTCAAGGTGCAAAAGAGACCCTCCCTAGTTTCTCAAGGTGCAAAGGAGACACTCCCTAGTTTCTCAAGGTGCAAAGGAGGCCCTCCCTAGTTTCTCAAGGTGCAAAGGAGACCCTCCCTAGTTTCTCAAGGTGCAAAAGAGACCCTCCCTAGTTTCTCAAGGTGCAAAGGAGACCCTCCCTAGTTTCTCAAGGTGCAAAGGAGACCCTCCCTAGTTTCTCAAGGTGCAAAGGAGGCCCTCCCTAGTTTCTCAAGGTGCAAAGGAGACCCTCCCTAGTTTCTCAAGGTGCAAAGGAGGCCCTCCCTAGTTTCTCAAGGTGCAAAAGAGACCCTCCCTAGTTTCTCAAGGTGCAAAGGAGGCCCTCCCTAGTTTCTCAAGGTGCAAAGAGACCCTCAAAGGAGACCCTCCCTAGTTTCTCAAGGTGCAAAGGAGGCCCTCCCTAGTTTCTCAAGGTGCAAAGGAGACCCTCCCTAGTTTCTCAAGGTGCAAAGGAGGCCCTCCCTAGTTTCTCAAGGTGCAAAGGAGACCCTCCCTAGTTTCTCAAGGTGCAAAAGAGACCCTCCCTAGTTTCTCAAGGTGCAAAGGAGACCCTCCCTAGTTTCTCAAGGTGCAAAGGAGACCCTCCCTAGTTTCTCAAGGTGCAAAGGAGACACTCCCTAGTTTCTCAAGGTGCAAAAGAGACCCTCCCTAGTTTCTCAAGGTGCAAAGGAGACCCTCCCTAGTTTCTCAAGGTGCAAAGGAGACCCTCCCTAGTTTCTCAAGGTGCAAAGGAGACCCTCCCTAGTTTCTCAAGGTGCAAAAGAGACCCTCCCTAGTTTCTCAAGGTGCAAAGGAGACCCTCCCTAGTTTCTCAAGGTGCAAAGGAGACCCTCCCTAGTTTCTCAAGGTGCAAAGGAGGCCCTCCCTAGTTTCTCAAGGTGCAAAGAGACCCTCAAAGGAGACCCTCCCTAGTTTCTCAAGGTGCAAAGGAGACCCTCCCTAGTTTCTCAAGGTGCAAAGGAGGCCCTCCCTAGTTTCTCAAGGTGCAAAAGAGACCCTCCCTAGTTTCTCAAGGTGCAAAGGAGACCCTCCCTAGTTTCTCAAGGTGCAAAGGAGACCCTCCCTAGTTTCTCAAGGTGCAAAGGAGACCCTCCCTAGTTTCTCAAGGTGCAAAGGAGACCCTCCCTAGTTTCTCAAGGTGCAAAGGAGACCCTCCCTAGTTTCTCAAGGTGCAAAGGAGACCCTCCCTAGTTTCTCAAGGTGCAAAGGAGACCCTCCCTAGTTTCTCAAGGTGCAAAGGAGACCCTCCCTAGTTTCTCAAGGTGCAAAGGAGGCCCTCCCTAGTTTCTCAAGGTGCAAAGGAGGCCCTCCCTAGTTTCTCAAGGTGCAAAAGAGACCCTCCCTAGTTTCTCAAGGTGCAAAGGAGACCCTCCCTAGTTTCTCAAGGTGCAAAAGAGACCCTCCCTAGTTTCTCAAGGTGCAAAGGAGACCCTCCCTAGTTTCTCAAGGTGCAAAAGAGACCCTCCCTAGTTTCTCAAGGTGCAAAAGAGACCCTCCCTAGTTTCTCAAGGTGCAAAGGAGACCCTCCCTAGTTTCTCAAGGTGCAAAGGAGACCCTCCCTAGTTTCTCAAGGTGCAAAGGAGGCCCTCCCTAGTTTCTCAAGGTGCAAAAGAGGCCCTCCCTAGTTTCTCAAGGTGCAAAGGAGGCCCTCCCTAGTTTCTCAAGGTGCAAAGGAGACCCTCCCTAGTTTCTCAAGGTGCAAAGGAGACCCTCCCTAGTTTCTCAAGGTGCAAAAGAGACCCTCCCTAGTTTCTCAAGGTGCAAAAGAGACCCTCCCTAGTTTCTCAAGGTGCAAAAGAGACCCTCCCTAGTTTCTCAAGGTGCAAAGGAGACACTCCCTAGTTTCTCAAGGTGCAAAGGAGACCCTCCCTAGTTTCTCAAGGTGCAAAGGAGACACTCCCTAGTTTCTCAAGGTGCAAAGAAGGCCCTCCCTAGTTTCTCAAGGTGCAAAAGAGACCCTCCCTAGTTTCTCAAGGTGCAAAGGAGACCCTCCCTAGTTTCTCAAGGTGCAAAAGAGACCCTCCCTAGTTTCTCAAGGTGCAAAGGAGACCCTCCCTAGTTTCTCAAGGTGCAAAGGAGACCCTCCCTAGTTTCTCAAGGTGCAAAAGAGACCCTCCCTAGTTTCTCAAGGTGCAAAGGAGGCCCTCCCTAGTTTCTCAAGGTGCAAAGGAGGCCCTCCCTAGTTTCTCAAGGTGCAAAGGAGGCCCTCCCTAGTTTCTCAAGGTGCAAAGGAGACCCTCCCTAGTTTCTCAAGGTGCAAAGGAGACTCTCCCTAGTTTCTCAAGGTGCAAAAGAGACCCTCCCTAGTTTCTCAAGGTGCAAAAGAGACCCTCCCTAGTTTCTCAAGGTGCAAAAGAGACCCTCCCTAGTTTCTCAAGGTGCAAAGGAGACACTCCCTAGTTTCTCAAGGTGCAAAGGAGACCCTCCCTAGTTTCTCAAGGTGCAAAGGAGACACTCCCTAGTTTCTCAAGGTGCAAAGGAGGCCCTCCCTAGTTTCTCAAGGTGCAAAAGAGACCCTCCCTAGTTTCTCAAGGTGCAAAGGAGACCCTCCCTAGTTTCTCAAGGTGCAAAAGAGACCCTCCCTAGTTTCTCAAGGTGCAAAGGAGACCCTCCCTAGTTTCTCAAGGTGCAAAGGAGACCCTCCCTAGTTTCTCAAGGTGCAAAAGAGACCCTCCCTAGTTTCTCAAGGTGCAAAGGAGGCCCTCCCTAGTTTCTCAAGGTGCAAAGGAGACCCTCCCTAGTTTCTCAAGGTGCAAAGGAGACCCTCCCTAGTTTCTCAAGGTGCAAAAGAGACCCTCCCTAGTTTCTCAAGGTGCAAAGGAGGCCCTCCCTAGTTTCTCAAGGTGCAAAGGAGGCCCTCCCTAGTTTCTCAAGCTGTAAAGGAGACCCTCAAAGGGGATCCTCCCTAGTTTCTCAAGGTGCAAAGGAGACCTTCCCTACTTTCTCAAGCTGTAAATGAGACCCTCCCTACTTTCTCAAGCCGTAGAAGAGACTGTGGGCAATTTGCACCTTTGCCCTTGCAAGTTCTGTTACCGTCGCTTGGCAATAAAGCAACGTGCGTTTATCCCATCACGTTTCCCTGTCTGGTCTACCTGGTGAGGCTGAGATGACTCTTGAAGACTTTTCCCCGTAGTACTTCACATCCCTTGTTCCCGCTTATCTCTTGTTATGCTAACAAACTAATCTGCTTTCAGGCTGTTTGCTTTTTTTGACACTCACTTCAAGCCTCTCCAAATCTTACTTTTCCCCATCCAAGGACGGACGGTTCTTCGGGGTGGGGGGGCGGCGGGGGGGAGGGACACCCGAAGGACGGTGGAGACAGACTGCCCTGTCACCTAAGGCGAGAGGGAAAGGAAGGGATGTGGGTCCGTTGAATTGCAGTCCTCGACTTACGACCATTCGTTTAGTGAAACCATTCGCAGTTACAGCTGCCCTGAAAAAAAAAGGGACGTGAGCTTTTTTTCCACGTTTACCATCGTGGCGGCATTCCCGTGTCCAAGATTCGGATGCTTGGTCATGGATTCGCGTTTACGACGGTCGCAGAGTTCCGGGGTCACGTTGTCCTCTTTGGCGACCCTCCGACAAGCAACGTCAACGGGGGAGGGGGAGCCAGATTCACTGAACGGCCGTGTTCCTAATTTGGCCACTGCAGTGATTCACTTAGCAACGGTGGCAAGAAAGGTCATAAAGTGGGGCAGAGTTCACTTAATGACTGTCTTTCCTCCATGAAGGCGACATCTTGTGTCTTTCTTGGTTGGGGTCCTGTTTTCACAGCCCAGTCTTCCAGATCTCATTCTGTATTCTTGGAAGTTGGATGGATAGATAGATAGATACATATATAGATAAACATAAGAGATAGATAGATACTGTAGATAGATAGATAGATAGATAGATAGATAGATAGATAGATAGATAGAGAGAGAGAGAAGACATAGATAGATAGCTGGATAGATAGATAGCTGGATAGATAGATAGCTGGATAGATAGATAGCTGGATAGATGATACATAGATAGATAGATAGATAGATAGATAGATAGATAGATAGATAGATAGATAGAAAAAGAGAGAGAGAGAGACAGATAGATAGACAGACAGACAGATAGATGAATGATAGAGACACACAGAGAGAAAGGAATAGAAGTATGTATGTATGTATATATAAGATAGATGATAGATAGATAGATAGATAGATAGATAGATAGATAGATAGAGAAATAGATAGCGACAGAGACACAGATAGAGAGATAGACAGACAGCTAGAGAAAGAGAGAGAAAGAGACATAGAAAGAGATAGATAGAAAGATAGAGAGAGACAGAGACAGAGACACAGGTAGGTAGGTAGGTAGGTAGGTAGGTAGGTAGGTAGGTAGGTAGGTAGGTAGGTAGATAGATAGATAGATAGATAGATAGATAGATAGATAAATAGATAGATAGATAGATAGACAGACAGACAGACAGACAGACAGACAGACAGACAGACAGACAGACAGACAGACAGACAGACAGCTAGTGAAAGACAGACCTAGAAAGAAAGAAAGAAAAATTGATAGATAGATAGATAGGATTGATAGATAGATAGACAGCTAGAGAAAGAGAGAGAGACAAACACAGATAGAAAGATAGATAGATGGATGGATAGATAGATAGATAGATAGATAGATAGATAGATAGATAGATAGATAGATAGATGATACAGCGAAAGAGAGAGAAAGAAAAGGATGGATAGAAGATAGAGACAAACACACAGAGAGAAAAGAATAGATAGATAGATAGATAGATAGATAGATAGATAGATAGATAGATAGATAGATAGATGAATGATATAGACACAGAGAGAGAAAGGAGCGGATGGATGGATGGATCAATAGATATATATAGAGACAGAGACACAGATAGATAGATAGATAGATAGATAGATAGATAGATAGATAGATAGATAGATAGATAGACAGGGACAGACAGTCAGACAGCTATATATATATATATATATATATATATATATATATATATATATATATATATATATATATATATATATATATATATATATATATATATATATAAATAAAAGAAAGAATGAGAAAAAAGATAGATAAATAGATAAATAGATAAATAGATAAATAGATAGATAAATAGATAAATAGATAAATAGATAAATAGATAAATAGATAAATAAATAGATAAATAGATAAATAGATAAATAGATAAATAGATAAATAAGCAGGCAGGCAGGTAGTTAACTGCATCACCTAACAATGGAAGTTTAATTTTTTTTATTTCATTTATTCATGAAATGTAGAAACCAGTCCTCTGCCTTCTAAGTTGCCATCCCAGTCGCGGCTGTAAGTCCAGGAACTCCCCCTTGCCCCCCTGCCCCCCTGGAATAATCCCGGCTGCAAAGTCTTATCCTGGTGAAGCTCTTTCCACCTGAAGGCAGCTCCTTGAAACGCTTGAAGGCAGCTTCTGGGTTGACCCGGGTCAAAACGATCGTGCGAATGCTGTTCCCGGGAATCCTTCTTTGTCAACCTTTTTTTTTTTAAGCAGACAAGCTCAGTCGGAGGTGGACGAAAATCCCTCCTGCGCCCGATACTTATCCGGGAGCGAGTCAATTAAGCGGCAAAGAGAAATCTTACTAAAAGCTTGCCGTGTCAAAGAGCAACGCAAGATCAGAGGCTGTGTGTCACACACAAACACACACACTCTTGCTCATCCTCGACACGAAAAGATAAATTAACTGGGCGGGTTTTATTTTTATTTTTTTGAAGCTGCACTGCAAAGGACTCACGAAAACAGCCCAGCCAAATAACAACTCGGCCTGGTTTTCACTCTGCCCAGCGACCGTCCAAAATGACACCACAGTGATTATTTTTTTTATTTTTATTTTATTTTTTGAAGCTCTCGACGGGGGAAAAAGAGGCACCAAATTGCCCTCACACTGTTCGGAGTTGCTGAAGGAGGCGATTTCCGCAGATTTTGCAAAACCGTCAGCTCCGTGGCGTGCCAGGGAAACGTTTTCGACGTTTTCTTCCAAATAGTGATTGTTGGAGAGAGAGAGAAAGGGAGAAAGAGAGAAAGAAGGAAAGAGGGAAAGAGAGAGAGAGAAGAGGGGGGAGAAAGAAGGAGAGAGA
Organism: Natrix natrix natrix; assembly: GCA_029891615.1. NCBI lineage: Eukaryota > Metazoa > Chordata > Lepidosauria > Squamata > Natricidae > Natrix > Natrix natrix. The sequence continues at coordinate 59,820 of JAKRSK010003001.1, read as the reverse complement.
AAGAGGGAAAGAGAGAAAGAGAGAGAGAAAGAGGGGGGAGAGAAAGCAGGAGAGAGAAAGAGGGAAAGAGAGAGAGAGAAGAGGGGGGAGAAAGAAGGAGAGAGAAAGAGGGAAAGAGAGAAAGAGAGAGAGAAAGAGGGGGGAGAGAAAGCAGGAGAGAGAAAGGGAGAAAGAGAGAAAGAGAGGGAGAGAGAAAGAAAGTGGGAGAGAGAGAAAGGGAGAAAGAGAGAAAGAGAAAGAGAGAGAGAGAGGGGGGGAGAGAAAGCAGGAGAGAGAGAAAGAGAGAAAAAGGGAAAGAGAAAGAGAGAGAGAGAGAAAGAAAGGGGGAGAAAGCAGGAGAGAAAGAGAGAGAGAAGAGGGGGAAGAGAAAGCAGGAGAGAGAAAGAGGGAAAGAGAGAGAGAGAAAGGGGGGAGAGAAAGCAGGAGAGAGAGAAAGGGAGAAAGAGAGAAAGAGAGAGGGAGAGAGAAAGAGAAAGCGGGAGAGAGAGAAAGGGAGAAAGAGAGAGAATGTGGGGGACAGAGAAAGAGAGCGAGAAAGAGCGAAAGCGAGAGGGAGAAGGAAAGTGGGAGAAAGAGAAAGGGAGAAAGAGAGAACGTGGGAAAGAGAGAGGGAGAGAGAAAGAAAGAGAGAAAGAGCAAAAGTGAGAGAGAGGGAGAAAAAAAGGGAGAGAGAGAGGGAGAAAGAGAGAACGTGGGAAAGAGAGAGGGAGAGAGAAAGAAAGAGAGAAAGAGAGAAAGAGGAAGAGAAAAAGAGTGAAAGCAGGAGAGAGAAAGGGAGAAAGAGAGAGAGACCATGGGAGAGAGAGAAGGGGGAGAGAGAGAATGTGGGAGAAAGACAGAGAGACAGAGAGACACACAGAGAGACAGAGAGAGAGAGAGAGAAAGGGGGGAGAGAAAGAGGAAGAGAGAAAGCGGGAGAGAAAGAAAAGGAGAAAGAGAGAAAGAAAGGGGGGAGAGAGAAAAAGGGAGAGAGAGAGAAGGAGGGAGAGACGGAGAGAGAGGGAGGGAAAGAACGTGGGAGAGGGAGAGAGAGAGAGAGATGTGTCCATTTTTTATTTCCTTTGGCATGTTTCTGAAGGAGGTTTAAAATGCGCTCTTCTTCCTTAGAATTCTTGCAAAATTGCTTTAATGGGATTTTAAAAAATTCTTTAAAATTCTTGCTAGACGTCTTTAAAAAAAAGTCTGCTTTGGACGTAGATGGGGCTGCAGGAAAATTGGAACAAGAAAAGAATTAAATTGCCCGCCACGAAATAAAACTGGGCCGAGCATTCGCATTTCAGGTTCGTTACAAAAATGCTTTGGGGAAGACGTTGTAAACACTTTCTTTTTTCCAATGGAAAAAGAAAGAAAGAAAATAAAACCTGTTCAATCCATCGGAATACAGCCGGAAGGGCACCTTGGAGGTCTTCTAGTCCAACCCCCCTGCTCAAGCAGACCCTAGACCGTTTCAATCCATCAGAATAGAGCCAGAAGGGGCCTTGGAGGTCCTCAAGTCCAACCCCAGGCTCAAGCAGACCCTAGAGTCCATTTCAGACATAGTGGCTGTCCAGTTTCTTCTTAAAAACCACCCACCATTTCTGGTGGCAAGCAGTTCCACTGTCTAATTGTCCTCACTGTCAGGAAATTTCTCCTTCATTCCAGGTTGCTTCTCTCCTTCATCAGTTTCCATCCATTGCTTCTTCTCCTGCTTTAGAAGATGGATTGACCCCCCCTCTTCTTTGGGGCAGCCCCTCCAATACTGGACCCAAACCCCACCCCCACCCCAGTCCTTTTATTTTTCCCTCTTGACTGGCCCTACCTAAGTTTTGCAACCGTTTGTTGTATGTTTTTGTCTGCTGCAATGCCTCTTTGTCCCAGGAAATGGGGAAATTGGTAGGAAATGCAACCGTTGGTGGATTCGGTGGTCTTTAGATGCCCAGGGAGGGAGCATCTCCTGCCGATCGCGTGGGAAGATGAATAATAACTGTCTGAACTCTGTCGAAGGTGCCTCGGACGCCTGCACGGCCCTCCTGGGAAAAGCTGTGGTTGCTTCAACAGAGATATGCTTCGGGTGGGCTCTCCTGCCCCCCACTTCCGTCCCCGAGAGAGACCCGTTCGGTCTCTGGGTTTCGTGAGCCTTTGGAGGTAGTCTAGATTTTAAAGAAGAAAAAGCACATCGTACGTGGACAGAGGCTTATCGTGATTGTAAATTACACCGACGGCATCTTTGCAACTCCCAAAATAAATCCCTCCCCCCTCCCTTTTGCAGCCCATGAAACTAGGGAGGGTCCCTTCTGAGGTGCTCCCCACTCCCCTTTTTTCCTTCTCGGGGCTCAGTTGCCTGTTCTCCGATCATTGTGCAGTCTGTGTCTCTTCCTCCTGTTGGCCAAGATCCTTTCCATTGACCGTTAGATGGGAAAAATCAGAATAAGAGTCAGAAGGGACCTTGAAGGTCTTCTAGTCCAACCCCCTGCTCAAGCAGGAGATCCTATACCATTTCAGACAAATGATTGTCCAATCTCTTCTTAAAAACTTCCAGTGTTGGAGCATTCACAACTTCTGGAGGCAACCTGTTCCATCCCTCCCTCTCACCCTCCCTCCCTCCCTCCTTCTGTCATGTATCTTATCTATCTCTCTGTCTCCCTTATCTATCTATCTATCTATCTATCTATCTATCTATCTATCTATCTATCTATCTATCTATCTATCTATCTATCTATCATCTATCTATCTAATCTCTCTTTTATCTAGCTCTATCTATCTATCTATCTATCTATCTATCTATCTATCTATCTATCTATCTATCTATCTATCATCTATCTATCTAATCTCTCTTTTATCTAGCTCTATCTATCTATCTATCTATCTATCTATCTATCTATCTATCTATCTATCTATCTATCATCTATCTATCTATCATCTATCTATCTAATCTCATCTTTATCTAGCTCTATCTATCTATCTATCTATCTATCTATCTATCTATCTATCTATCTATCTATCTATCTATCTATCTATCTATCCATCCATCCATCCATCCATCCATCCATCCACCTACCTACCTACCTACTTACCTACCTACCCACCCACCCACCCACCCACCTTATCTATCTATCTATCTATCTATCTATCTATCTATCTATCTATCTATCTATCTATCTATCTATCTATCTATCTAATATCTATCTATCTATCTATCTATCATCTATCTATCTATCTATCTATCTATCTATCTATCTATCTATCTATCATCTATCTATCTAATCTCTCTTTTATCTAGCTCTATCTATCTATCTATCTATCTATCTATCTATCTATCTATCTATCTATCTATCTATCATTTCAGAATCATACAATCCTAAGATTAGATGGGACCTTGGAGGTCTTCTAGTCCAACCCCCTGTTTGAATGGCTATCCAACATCTTCTTAAAGACTTCCAGTGTTGGGGCATTCACAACTTCTGGAGGCAATTTCTGTTCCACTGATTAATTGTTCTAACTGTCAGGAAATTCCTCCTCAGTTCTAAGTTGCTTCTCTCCTTGATTAGTTTCCACCCATTGCTTCTTGTCCTACCCTCAGGTGCTTTGGAGAATAGTTTGACTCCCTCTTCTTTGGGGCAACTCCTGAGATACTGGAAGACTGCTATCATGTCTCCTCCAGTCCTTCTTTCTCTTAAGCTAAACATCCCTAGTTCCTGCAACCGTTCTTCATATGTTTTACCCTCCAGTCCCCTATCTTCTTTCTTGCTCTTCTCTGCACTCTTTCTAGAGTCTCTGCATCTTTTTTTTTGCATCTTGCAAATCCGAACGAACTTCTCTCCCCCTCGACTCCTATGCAACAACAACCCCAGAACTTAAATTTCCCCCGGCTGACCTGTGAGTTTTAAAACCCCTCAAAGGGGGATGACACCGATCGTGTCCATCTTTCTCGTCCACTCAGCTGTTCTCTCCACCGCCGCGGCCCTCTTCCTTGGAACGAGGCAATTTAAGCCCCAAATCCTGGCAGCTCTGGGATGCCACCAGCATCCAGATTAAAAAGACATCAATCCAGGCAGCCTGCGGAGAGCATCCTAAACGGCCCGTAATTGGAGACCGTTTGGAAAAAAAAAAATCATTATTTCTCCAAGAGGAAATCTTTCTCTCTCTCTCTCTCTCTCTCCCAAGATTAAAAAGCAGATTTTTTTTTTCTTTGCAATCAGGGCATCTCTATTTTTATTTTTTATTTTTTGGACTGATTTAGCTTTGCTTCCCCCCCCCCCCCCCCTTTCCTCTTTGGGTTACTAAAGTAGTCCTCGACTTACGACAGTTCATTTAGTGACATTCCCAAGTTACAACGGCACCGAAAAAAGGGCAGTGGTTCACCGTTATGCCCTCTACGGCATCCTCGTTATCGAAATGCAGGCCCTTGTCAACCACTTCACACTTATGACGGTCGCGGTGTTCCGGGGGGAGGGGGTGTCACGTGATCTCCCTTTGGTGACCTTTTCTGACGAGCAAAGTCCAACGGGGGAGCCAGATTTGTTTAACAACCGAGCGACTAACTCATTTGTTGCAGTGACTCACTTAACAACCGAGGCACAAAAGATCGTAAAAGGGGGACCAAACTCACTTAACAACCAACCGACTCAGCCACAGAATTGAGCCGCAGTTGGGCTCAATTGCGGCCGTACGTCAGGGACTCCGTTTAATTGTATTTAATTGTATTCGATCCTAGGTAGAGGCAGATATTTCTCTCTCTCTGGGCACAATGAGAATATATCTGCTGAATAGAACTCCGCATTGGCAACAGGAAGGGCATATGGCCAGTAAGCATTCTTCTAGCTCCATTCAGTTGCCCAGGTGGCTCAGTGGCTAAGACACTGAGCTTGTTGAAAAATGAGCAGTTTGGCAGTTCGAATCCTCAGCTCCGCGTAACGCAGTGAGCTCCCGTGACTTGTCCCAGCTTCTGCCGACCTAGCAGTTCGAAAGCACGTTAAAAAAATGCAAGTAGAAAAATAGGAACCACAATTTTGGTGGGAAGGGAACAGCGTTCCGTGCGCCTTCGGCGTTGAGTCATGCCGGCCACATGACCACGGAGACGTCTTCGGACAGCGCTAGCTTTTCGGCTTTCAAATGGAGATGAGCACCGCCCCCTAGAGTCAGGAATGAGTAGCACATAAGTGCGAGGGGAACCTTTACGTATGCATGTGATTTGGGAATGGGTAAAATTCAGCAGGATTAAAAATTTAGAATAGAACAGAATAACAGAGTTGGAAGGGACCTTGGAGGTCTTCTAGTCCAACCCCCTGCCTAGGTAGGAAACCCTATACCGTTTCAGACAAATGGCTATCCAACATCTTCTTAAAGACTTCCAGTGTTGGGGCATTCACAACTTCTGGAGGCAAGCTGTTCCACTGATTAATTGTTCTAACTGTCAGGAAGTTTCTCCTCAGTTCTAAGTTGCTTCTCTCCTTGATTAGTTTCCACCCATTGCTTCTTCTCCTGCCCTCAGGTGCCTTGGAGAGTAGCTTGACTCCCTCTTCTTTGTGGCAACCCCTGAGATATTGGAAGACTGCTATCATGTCTCCCCTAGTCCTTCTTTCTATTAAACTAGACATAGCCAGTTCCTGCAACCGTTCTTCATATGTTTTAACCTCCAGTCCCCTAATCATCTTTGTTGCTCTTCTCTGCACTCTTTCCAGAGTCTCCACATCTTTTGCCTCGACAAACATTACATTGGAACACTAATTAATTGTTCTCCCTGTCAGTTAACAAAATCACCCCCCTTCCTTCCCTCAAAGAAACCCTCCCCAAAGGAAATCGACACGGATTCATCCCGTACATTCATTCTCGTGTCGGCCATCAGATCAGGCTGCCTCTCCTTCAAATGCTCGCCATAAAGCAAGACACGATGCGCTGTTTTGACTGACCCCATAAAGGGCAGGTTTATTTCTCCCAGGGAATTATTAAACCGGGCCTCCAGCTAAACAGATGGCTCTATGTTATAAGCAGGTTGGAAAAAGCTGCATTATTTAAGTGCCTGCAAAGTTGCGTGACAGCTAGTCAGCTTTGTCCTAATAGCCCCCCCCCCCAATGGTATGTGTTTAATTTCCCTCTTAAGGTTGCGGGGGGGGGGGAGTAGAATTCGGATTGTAGACAAGGAGAGGAGGATGAGAAGGAGAAGGAGGAAGAGGAGTAGAAAGATTGGACTATTGAGAAAGAGAACATATGGTAGCCAAGGAGAGGAGGATGAGGAGAAGGAGGAAGAAGGATGGAGGAGAAAGAAAAGGAGAGGATGTAGAAGGAGGAGAAGGAAGGTTGGAAGATAAAGGAGAAGATGGAGAAAGAGAAGTTACGGTAGACAAAGAGAGAAGGAGGAAGAGGGGTCGAGGAGGAAGCAGGAGGAAGAGAGGATGGAGGAGGAGGAGAAGGAAGGTTGGAAATGGAGAAAGAGAAGATGGAGGAGAAGATATGGTAGACAAGGAGAGGAGGAGAAAGAGAAGGAGAAGGAAGGTTGGAAGCTGGAGAAGGAGAAGGTAGAGAAGAAGATGACATAATAGACAAGGAGAAGAGGATGAGAAGGAGGAATAGAAAGATTGAAAGATGGAGAAAGAGAAGATACAGTAGACAAGGAGAGGAGGATGAGGAGAAGGAGGAAGAGAGATTGAGGAGGAAGAGAAAGAGAGGATGGAGGAGAAGGAGAAGGAAGGTTGGAAGATGGAGAAGATGGAGAAAGAGAAGATATGGTAGACAAGAAGAGGAGGAGGAGGAGAAGGAGGAAGAGGGAAGAAGAAGGAGAAAGAGAGGATGGAGAAGGAGGAGAAGGAAGGTTGGAAATGGAGAAAGAGAAGATGGAGAAAGAGAAGATATGGTAGATAAGGAGAGGAGGAGGAGGAGGAGAAAGAAGGAGGAAGAGGGGTGGAGGAGGAAGAGAAAGAGAGGGAGGAGAAGGAGAAGGAAGGTTGGAAGATGGAGAAGGAGAAGATGGAGAAGGAGCAGATATGGTAGGACAGGAGAAGGAGGAGAAGGAGGGTGGAGGAGGAGGAAGAAGAAGAGGAGGAAGAGAGGATGGAGGAGGTGGAGAAGGAGAAAGAGAAACACCAAACCCAAAGTTGTTTTTCCCCACCTACCTTCAAGACTTCCCACCGTTCTCATTAATCTCCCCATTATAATTAATCCCTATTTCCTGCTGATCGCCATCCTTAAAAATGGGAACTTTGATTTTAATTTTAATTTTTCTTCTTCTTGCCTTCCTCTCCCACCGGGATGAAGCAGCGGAATCCAACTCCGGCTGGTTTCTCTGCGGATTTGAAAAATCGGGATTTAAAAAAAAAATTCTCCCAGAAAGCTACAGAAAAAGGGGGAAGGATAGAAATTTTTTTTCTAACCTGCTTCTTTGGAGAAAAAAGGTCATTTGTGTGTGTGTGTGGGGAGGTCCAAAAGAAGGCCAGTGGACTCCTGGTTATTATTCTGATTTTTTTATTTTTTTGCAATTAAAATGCTCTCTTATAAATGTTTTGGAGAGAGGGAACGACTTAGAAATTGGTATTCCGTCTGTCGCTTCCAAAGACTTATTGCTATCTGTAGTTTCATGGCGTTTTTTGATCAGAGCATTTGGGAGCATTTTAAACATCTTGATAACATGATCAGAAAAACAAACGTTTTTTTCTGAGTCTCTGACTTTGTGGCTTTTTGTACGTGTGTGTGTGTGTGTGTGTATGGCTTCACGCAACCCCCACGGAGTCCCAGAATGCAGAACGTAGAAGGAACGTAAAATCACAGGGACCCCGGGAGGTCTTCTAGTCCAACCCTCCTGCGCAAGGCAGAAAAAACCTTATTGGGGGAAGAGATACTCAAAAAAAAAAATCTATCGATAAGTGGGAGGGAAGATACAGAAGAGAAGATATAAGACACGTAAAAAGAAGAAAAAGAGAAGAGAACATTTAGAAATAGGAGAATAGTAGAACGATATGATCCAGTAGAAAGAGAGGTTGTTAACAAGGTAAAAATACAATATTATTATATTATTAAATATATATATATTATTTAATTAGAATATGTGGGACTCACGTTAAGAACGTTAAAGCTGTTAAATAATTATGTTATGTTGATTATATAAAACTTGAAACTTGAATACTCGTATTGTTAATGGAAAACAGATGGAAAGGAAGTGATCAATTGTTTATTTTTAAAGAGGAAGAAAAATTATATTGTTTGTTACGGGTTAAAAACTAGAAATGGGAAAACAGGAGAAGAAAAGGAATATGGCTGAAATTGGAAATAATGGAAATATAATGTAAAATGAATTAGGTCTTTTGGTGGGAATGTTAAAGGGGAATTCGGACAACACTCTGTTCCCAAAAGAAATTTTATTATTAACAAAAATAAATTAAAAAACTTAATAAGAAAAAGGCAGAAAACCTTATTATACCATCTGGATCCAATACTGGTACTCCTGGACTTACGGCCACAAGTTTGAGACGTTTGTTGAGTGTGTTTGGCCCTGTTTGACCGCTTTGACCGTGCCACCGTCGTTAAGCGAATCTCTGCAGCTGTTTGGCGAGCGACACAGCCGTTCAGCGAATCGGGATTCCCCGTTGACTTGGCTAATCCGAAGAGTCGCAAAGAGGGGATCGTGTGACACACACACCCCTCTCCCTGGGACGTTGCTATCGTCGTAAGTGCGAGTCGGTTGCCAAGCGTGTGGATTTTGACCATTGTGAGCATGGAGGCACTGCAAGGGTTGTAAGTGTGAAGCGTGGTCCTAAGTCACTTTTTCCCAGGGCTGTTGCAAGTTTGAAAGGCCACGAAATGAAGTGTTATAAATGGAGGACTATCTGGAGTTATCCAAGACGTTATGGCCAAACGTCCAGGACTCCTCACTTTCGACCCTCTGGGGAAAAAAGATGTTTCTCTTTTGTGTTTGCAGTGAATTTGCTGGATACGTCCAAGATAATTGGAGACTGGGGCTGGCTCATTTACCCTTCCCACGGGGTAAGTAATATTCCTGACTGTAATCACAATCACACAATCCTATTCACAATCACAGTCACAATCACGATCAATCATAATCTCACTCACAGTCACAACCAATCATAATTGCAATCACATCATAATCATAACCAATCACAGATGCGATCACAATCATAATCACATTCATAATCACAATCATATTCATATTCACAGTCACAATCATTGATAACCGCAATCACACCACAATCACAGTCCATCACAATCACAATCATTGCAATCACATCACAATCACAGTCCATCACAATCACAATCATTGCAATCACATCACAATCATAGCCCCAGTCACAGTTGCAATCATACTCACAATCACAATCACAATGGCAATCACATCACAATCACAATCATAATCAACCACAGCCACAATCACAATCACAGTCACATCACAATCACATTCATAATCACAATCACAATCAATAATAATTGCAATCACGTCATAATCATAATAAATCACAGATACAATCACAATCATAATCAAATTCATATTCACAGTCACAATCAATGATAACTGCAATCACATCACAGTCCATCACAATCATTGCAATCACATCACAATCACCATAAGTCACAGTCACAATCACATTCATAACCAAAATCATAATCAAACATAATCACAGACACAATCACAATCATAATCAACCACAGTCAGAGTCACATTCACAATCACAATCAATCATAATCACAATCACAGTCACATCACAATCACATTCATAACCACAATCATAATCAATCACAATCACAGACACAATCACAATCATAATCGGTCACAGTCACAATCAAAATCAATCATAATGGCAATCACATCACAGTCACAGTCACAAACATTGCAATCACATCACAATCATAATCAACCACAGTCACATCACAATCACATTCATAACCACAATCATAATCACAGACACAGTCACAATTGATCATAATCACAATCACATCACAATCACAATTGATCGTGGGATACTATGCTGGTTGTAAGTGCGGGGACCTGTCGTAAACTTCATATATCCTCAAACGGTCGCTAGACAAATTGTTTCTAATTCGGAGACTGTCCCTTTAATTCAACCCTCTCTGATTCTCTTTTGCCCAAGGGGCATTGCCTCCTTCCTGGGGCTGAGAGAGAGTGGCCGGCCCAAAGTCTACCAGCTTGGCTTCGTGCCCAAAGCAGGACTAGAACTCGGGGTCTCCTGGAGTTTCTAACCATTAGGTCTTCAAACCACCAACAACAAACTGGCAATAAAAGCCAGATCCAGGCTTAATATGAACAGAAGTTGCCTCCGGAAGTTGTGGAAGCTTTCAAGAAGAGATTGGGCTGCCACCCGTCAGAAATGGTGTAGGGTCTCCTGCTTGGGCGGGGGTGGATGCATCAGAATAGAGCTGGAAGGGGCCTTGGAGGTCTTCTAGTCCAACCCCCTGCTCAAGCAGGAGAACCTAGAAGGCCATTTCAATCAATCAATCAATCAGAATAGAGCTGGAAGGGGCCTTGGAGGTCTTCTAGTCCAACCCCCTGCTCAAGCAGGAGACCCCAGACCATTTCAATCAATCAATCAGAATAGAGCTGGAAGGGGCCTTGGAGGTCTTCTAGTCCATCCTCCATGCTCAAGCAGGAGACCCCAGACCATTTCAATCAATCAAGGCCCCTTCCAGCCCTAGGATTCCACCTTTTAAGCAATTTTCGCCTAGATTTTAAGCTGCTTTGAACATCCTCTCTCTTTCCGTCCTCTTTATCCATTTATAATCTGATTTTCCCCCTTAATCTAGCATTAGCTCCCATTTAAACTATTAGATAAATTCCCAAACAGAGATGCAATAAGGCCTCCCGTCTCAACGCATTAGCGGTGACATCCTCATTTTGTGTCCGGCTAAGAGATTTCTCTCTCTCTCTCTCTCTTAGCGATGGGAAAACGGTTGGAGCAAGCCATCGCCTGTTATCCCCCCCCCCAAAAAAAAATCCTTTTTATTTCAGCAGAATTTCAGTTCTTTTTCCCCAGGCCTCCCAGTTCATTGGGGAGCGGCCATTAATCGGGTTTAAATGTTTTTGATCCGTTCGTCTCGAGCCAGTTGGGAAAACGGACGCGGCTGGCATTTGATTATTCAGCAAATCCCACCTTCTGCAAACCGTGCCAAATTCAGTGCCTTGGATCACGGAGAGTCCTCGACTTACGATCCACACCGTTGGGGGTCACTCAACGAGTCCACCCATCTTAAAGTACGCTGGCTGGGGGATTCTGGGAGTGGAATCCCACTCCTCTTAAAGCATGCTGGCTGGGGGATTCTGGGAGTGGAAGCCCACCCCTCCTTCCTCTAAATCAGGGGTGTCCAAACTTGGGAACTTTAAGACTTGTGGACTTCAACTCCCAGAATTCCCCAGCCAGCCGGCTGGGGAATTCTGGGAGTTGAAGTCCACAAGTCTTAAAGTTCCCAAGTTTGGACACCCCTGCTCTAAATTCAACCCCCAACGGTGAAAATTGGCCCCAAATCTCAAAAATTGAGAGATTCTCCATTTCTTTGCCAAAACCCCTGAATCATTTCTTGCTTGAGCAGGGGGCTGGACTAGAAGACCTCCAGGGTCCCTCCCAACTTCGTTCTTCTGTCATCTTTCTGTAACGGGTGCAATGCTTCGTTCAAATGCCAGCTTCGCAGCCAACGCCACTTAAGTTTCCGACCCTTGCCAAGACTTGGTTGGCCAAGGAAGCTCGCCGGCTCACCCGCGGCCTCGCAGCCTGCCACCCGAGGCTTCTCCGTAGGGGGGATGCCAAGCTGCCCTTGGCATCCGTAATGAACCTCGTGCCACGTCAAGACGAGAAGCTGCTTCTTCTGTGCCAGCCTGAAATGCATCTGCTGGCATTGGCTTCCAGCCTTTGGCTGGCTGCCAGGACCTCCCCTGCCAGATGCCAAGGCAGAGGCAGGGAAATCTTAATCAATGTTAGCCAGGATGGCGCAGAGCCAGCGACGTTAAGGCTGCGATTGGAAAAGGACAAAAAAGCCAGCTTGGGCAGCCGTAAATCTCTCTGTGGGCCAGTTTGGAGCTTCTAGGCATTTATTTTATATATATATTTAAATCCTACTTTTATTATTTCTATAAATAAGCCAAAGGGGGGGGGGGGTTGAAGGTGGGCCAAATCCTGCTTTTCTCCTCCTATTGGGCCCATAACGACTTTGGGAGGTGGGCTGGCTGAGAGAGAGAGAGAGGAAGAAAGAAAGGAAGGGAGGGAGGGAGGGAGGGAGGGAAGGAGGAAAGGAAAGCAGGATGGAAAGAAGGGAGGCAGGAGAGAAAGAAAGAGAAAGAAAGAAAAAGAGGAAGAAAGAAAAAGAAGGAAGAAAAATAAATAGAGAAAGAAAGAAAGGTGAGAGGAAGTAAAGGAAGGGAGGAAGAAAGAACGGAAGAAAGAAAGAGAAAGAAAGAAAAAGTGAAAGAAAGAAAAAAGTGAGAGAAAGAAAGGAAAAGATGGAAGAAAAGAAAAATAAATAAGTAGATAAAGAAAGAAAGATGAGAGGAAGTAAAGGAAGGGGGGAAGGAAGAAAGAAAGGAAAAGAAAGAGAAAAGGAAAAGATGGAAGAAAAGAAAAATAAATAAGTTGATAAAGAAAGAAAGATGACAGGAAGGAAGGAAGGAAGAAAAAGAGAGGAAAAAAGGAAAAGAAGGAAGAAAAGAAAAATAAATAAGTAGATAAAGAAAGAAAGATGACAGGAAGCAAAGGAAGGAAGGAAGGAAGGAAGGAAGAAAAAGAGAAAAAAGGAAAAGAAGGAAGAAAAGAAAAATAAACAGAGAAAGAAAGAAAAGTGAGAGAAAGTAAAGGAGGGGAGGAAGAAAGAAAGAAAGAGACAAAGAATGGAAGGAAGGAAAGAAAGAAAAAGGGAGGAGAAGCGAGGAAGAGAGAGAAGAGAAAGGAAAGGAAGGAGAAAAAATACAGAATTATGACAGAACCCCTCTTCTCTACAAGCAATTTCCATCTTCCTATTTCCCCTCCCTCTTTAATACTTTTCAATCCCCCAACTATAGAACCACAGGGCCGGGAAGGAACTTGGCGGTCATCTAGTCCAACCCCCTTCTCCAGCAGGAGTTCCCGGACCAACAGCTATCCAATCTCTTCTTTTAAAAAAAAACCCTCCAGCGATGCCACCCACAACTTCTGTTCCACGGGCCAGTCCCTCTTCCTCCTCCTCCACCTCCTCCTCCGTTCTCGGTTCCTATACCCAGAGCCCCAGGTTCAAATCCTGACCACCACCACCCTTCTTTCCCCTCCTCCCTCTCTCTCCCAGTGGGACTCCATCAACGAGATGGACGAGTCCTTCCAGCCCATTCACACCTACCAGGTATGCAACGTCATGACGGCCAATCAGAACAACTGGCTCAGGACGAGTTGGATCCAGAGACACGGAGCTCACCGGGTTTACGCCGAGATCCAGTTCACCCTACGGGATTGCAACAGCATGCCGGGCGTCTTGGGCACCTGTAAGGAGACCTTTAACCTCTACTACCTCCAATCCGACCGGGATCTGGGCAGTACCACCCGCGAGAGCCAGTTCGTCAAAATCGACACCATCGCGGCCGACGAGAGCTTCACCAACGTGGACCTCGGCGTCCGGCGGCTCAAGCTGAACACCGAAGTCCGAGGGGTGGGACCCCTGACCAAACGGGGGTTCTACCTGGCCTTCCAGGACATCGGCGCCTGCATTGCTGTGGTCTCTGTCCGCGTCTATTACAAGAAGTGTCCTGCCATGGTCAGGAACCTGGCGGCTTTCTCCGAAGCGGTGACGGGAGCGGATTCCTCCTCCCTGGTGGAGGTGCGGGGAGAGTGCGTGACGCACTCGGAGGAGAGGGACACCCCAAAAATGTACTGCAGCGCGGAGGGTGAGTGGCTGGTGCCCATCGGGAAGTGCGTCTGCAGCGCCGGGTACGAAGAACGGAAGGACGCGTGTTCGGGTAAGAGGCGGGGCGGGGAGGATGGTTTTGGGGGGGGGGGAGTACCGATAGGGTGGCGAGAGGAAAATCTTTGCCCAGGCTGTCCTTGACATACGACCGCAACGGAGTCCTAAATGTCTCTTGCGAAGCAGGATGGTTGAGTTTCGCTCCGTTTTATGACCCTTCTTGCCACCGTCGTTTTTATGTGAATCGCTCCAGTGGTTGAGTCAGGAGTGGGTGCGGTAGCGTTAGCGGTGGAGCTCTGGCCTCACAATCAGGAGGCTGTGAGTTCGAACCTAGGGAGAAGCAGATATTTCTCTCTCTCTCTCTGGGCACAATGGGAACATATCTGCCGAATAAAACTCTGTACTGGCGACACGAAAGGCATCCGGCCAGTAAAACAATCAGCTCCATTCAGTTGCCCCGATTCCACCCCGCAAGGGATTATGGCGGCATTAAAAGAGGATGATGACTCCAGTGGTTAAGTCAAGTTGTTAAGCGAACCTGGCTTCCCCGTCAACGTTGTTTGTCGGAAGGTCGCTAAAAGGGGATCACAAGACTCCGGGATGCTACGACCATCGTAAATACGAGTCAGTGGCCAAGCATCCAAATTCGGATAGCGTGACCACGGAGGATAACGTAAGGGTGGAAAAGGGTCCCTTTTTTTGTTGACGTTGTAACTTTGGGCGGTCACTAAATGAACGGTTGTAAGTCGAGGACTACCTGTACAACAGCAAAAGTTGCAGGTGAAAATACAGATACAGTAGGAGATCTCATATTTGGCAGGAAGTGGGTTTCCCACACTCAAAAACACAGAAGAGAATCTTTTCTTCATCTTTCCAGATAAAAGAAACCTTCCTTCGAAACCAACCTGCCGTTGTAAAAAAACGGATTTTCTTGCGGCCCAAGTAAAAGAAATGTCCCCCCTTCAAGGGACTCTGCGCAGAAAGAGAAGTATTTGCAAAATTAAGCCCCAAGGCCTGAAGGACTTTATATTTATATATTTCTGTTCTGTGTATCTATCTATCTATCTATCTATCTATCTATCTATCTATCTATCTATCTATCTATCTATCTATCATCTATCTATCTATCCATCCATTCATCCATCCATCCATCCATCCATCCCTATCTACCTACCTACCATCTCTCTCTCTCTCTGCCTATCTGCCTACCTAGCTACCTATCCATCCGTCCGTCCATCCATCACCATCCATCATCCATATCTCAACTATCTATCTATCTATCTATCTATCATCTATCTATCTATCTATCTATCTATCTATCTATCTATCTATCCATCCATCATCCATCCTATCCATCCATCCATCCATCCCTATCTACCTACTACCATCTCATCTATCTATCTACTTTCTATCTATCTATCTATCTATCTACTCGTATCTATCCATCATCCATCCATCCATCCATCCATCCATCCATATCGATATCTATCATCTATCTATCTATCTATCTATCATCTATCTATCTATCCATCTATCCATCCATCCATCCATTCATCCCTATCTACCTACCTACCATCTCCCTCTCTCTCTCTCTCATTCTCTCTCTCTCTCTCTCTCCTATCTGCCTACCTAGCTACCTATCCATCCATCCATCCATCCATCCATCCATATCTCTATCTATCATCTATCTATCTATCTATCTATCTATCTATCTATCTATCTATCTATCTATCATCTATCTATCTCATCTCATCATCATCTATCATCTATCCATCCATCCATCCATCCATCCATCCATCCATCCATCCATCCATCCATCCATCCATCCATCTATCTATCTATCTAACTAACTAACTATCGGAAGGGTGGCAGGAAAGGATGTAGAATGGGGTGAGAGCCCCTTAGTGACTGTCTCGCTTAGCAATGGCAGTTTGGCGCTCGATTCTGGTCGTGAAACGAGAGGAGCCCTCCCTGTCATTTTCCCAAGGCGAAAACTGAAACGACAGCTTTACCCCAATGCAATTCCTTCCTTCCTTCCCTTCCTTCCTTCCTTCCTTCCTTCCTTCCTTCCTTCCTTCCTTCCTTCCTTCTTCCTTTCCTTTTTTCATGCCTTCCTTCCTTCTTTCTCTACCTCCCTTCCCTTTTCTCTCCTCTCCTTTTCTTTTTTCCCTTCCCCCAATTCCTCACTCCTGTTTTCTTCTAATTTCTCCCTTCCTTTTCTTTCTTTCTTTCTTTCTTTCTTTCTTTCTTTCTTTCTTTCTTTCTTTCTTTCTTTCTTTTTTCTTTTTTTCCTTCTTCCTTCCTTCCTTCCATCTCTTCCTCCAATTCTTCCCTCATTACTGTTTTCTCCTACCTAATTCCTCCCTATTTTTTCCTTCCTTCCTTGGACGTTGCATCTGTGTCATTCCTGCAATTTCGCAAAGTCGCATGGCACAAGCTACTCCGAGCAAGATGACTCTCCGAGCTTCGGAAGCCATTGTTGTGGCCCGCCAGCAGTCAACGGAGCTGGGAGCAGATTCGGACAGTGAGGAGGGTTGGGGAGGAAGATGGGCCAGTCCTGGAGTCTGGGGAAGGCTCGGACGAGGGCTCTGTGTCGGAGGCAGAGAGGGGGCCAGGGCCGTATGCCAGTTATCAGCTGCCTTCAGAGTCAGACATCGGAGAGGCAGAAGAACAGCTGGAGCTTGTTCCCAGTGTGCGCATGCGCAGAGTTGCCAGACGAAGGGAACAGCTAAACAACAGGGGTTGACTTGGGAGTAAGGCCACAGGTGGACAGTGAATGTCCCCTCCCGGAGGAAATAAAAGAGGAGAGACAGGGGAGTGGAGTTTGCAGGAGGCCATTAGTTCGCTTCATTGGTTCGTGACTCTCCGAGACTCCTGGCCAAGTTCTGCAGATCTCAGCCTGGCAGCTCTCCAAGCCAGAGAAGGTCTGTGACCGTAAATCCTCCCTTGAAAGACTTTGCTGGAGGTGAAGGAGCAGGAATTCACAGTCAATTAACAAAAGGGTTTTTTTTGTCGGGACCAGGAGTTGAATTCAGGCTCTTGGGAAGCCTCGCTCACAACACAACCATTTCCTCCTCTGTTTGTCCCGCCCCCTGCCCCCCGGGGGGGCTCCCGCAAGATCATCTGGGCTGCCGCTGTCTAAATAAACGCCGATAAGAAGCCGGGAAGCGATCCGTGTGCCGCTCGCCCGAGGCGCCGTGCGTTTAGCAGAGCCACCGAGGAGACGATGTTTATTTGCTTTTTGACTTCTTCTCCAAACGAGAGAAGCGAGCGTTGGATCAGCAAAGACATCGCGGGGGGGGGGGGGGGGTTCGTTCCACTCCGGGGTAGCGGGGGAGAAACCGAGCAAGTTTCTGCCTTGACAAAATTTAACACAAGGGGTAGCGCATCAAAGTCACGGCGGCCGAGCGAAACGTGGTACCCGCCGTCACGTTATATACGCGGGATAAATTTGGGACGCGTTCAAGGGAGATTTTTCAAGAAGAGACGGGACAGTCATTTGTCTGAAATGGTCCAGGGTCTCCTGCCTGAGCAGGGGGTTGGACTAGAAGACCTCCAAGGTCCCTTCCAACTCTATTCTGATTGATAGATTGAAATGCTCCAGGGTCTCCTGCTTGAGCAGAGGGTTGGACTAGAAGACCTCCGAGGTCCCTTCCAACTCTATTCTGATTGATTGATTGATTGATTGATTGATTGATTGATTGAAATGGTCTAGGGTCTCCTGCTTGAGCAGGGGTTGGACTAGAAGACCTCCAAGGTCCCTTCCAGCTCTATTCTGATTGATTGATTGATTGATTGATTGAAATGGTCTAGGGTCTCCTGCTTGAGCAGGGGGTTGGACTAGAAGACCTCCAAGGTCCCTTCCAGCTCTATTCTGATTGATATGATTGAAATGGTCTAGGGTCTCCTGCTTGAGCAGAGGGTTGGACTAGAAGACCTCCAAGGTCCCTTCCAGCTCTATTCTGATTGATTGATTGATTGAAATGGTCTAGGGTCTCCTGCTTGAGCAGAGGGTTGGACTAGAAGACCTCCAAGGTCCCTTCCAGCTCTATTCTGATTGATTGATTGATTGATTGATTGAAATGGCCTAGGGTCTCCTGCCTGAGCAGGAGGTTGGACTAGAAGACCTCCAAGGTCCCTTCCAGCTCTATTCTGATTGATTGATTGATTGAAATGGTCTAGGGTCTCCTGCTTGAGCAGAGGGCTGGACTAGAAGACCTCCAAGTCCCTTCCAGCTCTATTCTGATTGATTGATTGAAATAGTCTAAGGTCTCCTGCCTGAGCAGGGGGTTGGACTAGAAGACCTCCAAGGTCCCTTCCAGCTCTGTTCTGATTGATTGATTGATTGATTGATTGAAATGGTCGAGTGTTTCCTGCTTGGGTTGGACTAGAAGACCTCCAAGGTCCCTTCCAGCTTTGTTATCCTGTAACCCCAGATCAATGAATCAGTCGAATCAATTTGCCTCCAGAGGTTGTGAGTGGCTCCATCCCTGGAGGTTTTGAAGAAGAGACACTGGCTTGCCATTTGTCTGAAATGGACTACGCTTTCCGCCTCAAACGGTCAGTAAACGAATGGCTGTAATGTGAGGACCACCTGCCCTCCTCCCCAGAAGGGAACGATCGAGAACTTTAGATCGATTTCAGTGACTTTGGAGCAATAAGCACTTTAAAAATCTTGCACAGATTCCCCTCTGGCTCGTTTGAACGATGGATTGTCCCCAATTTAGGTCCATTGGCATTGGAATCGATAGATTTATCGATGAAAGGATGGAAAGAAAGAAGGAAGGAGGAAAAGAGTTTAATTTGGGATTGCTAAATAGACCTCTTCGCCTTTTTTTCCCCCTCCTTCTAGATAGACAGGGCAAATAACCAGCTATAAATAAACCTCCTTTGAGATGGGTAGGGAGAAAAAAAATCAGTTTATTTATGCAGGCCAAGTCCTCCTTTATTAGATCGGTTTATTTTTAGAACTTGGAATAATACAATTACGAGGGAAAAGGAAAATACGTTTGCCCAGGCATAGAGGAAAATAATAATAATAATAATACGCTGGAAACTGAGTTTGGCCTCCCTTCCTTTTACAGAGACAGTCCTGGACTTGCGAAGGTTCATTTAGCGACCAAAGTTACAACGGAAAAAGTGGCTTGTGACTGTTTTTCACACAGCGTCCCCGGGGTCAGCTGATCAGAATTCAGAGGCTTGGCGACTGACTTGTACTTATGACGGGATTGATTGATTGATTGATTGATTGGAATGGTCTGGGGTCTCCTGCTCGAGCGGGGGGTTGGACTAGAAGACCTCCAAGGCCCCTTCCAGCTCTATTCTGATAGATTGATAGATTGAAATGGCTTAGGCTCTCCTGCTAGAGCAGGGGGTTGGACTATAAGACCTCCAAGGTCCCTTCCAGCTCTATTCTGATTGATGGATTGATTGTTATGGTAGAAGGTCTCCTTCATGAGCAGAGGGGTGGACTATAAGACCTCCAAGGTCCCTTCCAGCTCTATTCTGATTGATGGATTGATTGTTATGGTAGAAGGTCTCTTTCATGAGCAGGAGGGTGGACTATAAGACCTCCAAGGTCCCTCCTGGCTTTCCTTCCAGGAGTCTGGGCAACTGAATGGAGCTAGCAGAGCATTGAATGGCCCGATGCCCTTCCTGTCGCCAGAGCGGAGTTTTGTTCAGCAGATATATTCTCATTGTCCCCAGAGAGAGAGAGAGAGAGAGGGAAATATCTGCCTCTACCTAGCATCAAACTCACAATAATAGATAAAAATCAAAGTAATAATAATAATAAAATTGAAATGAATAAATAAACCGCCATGTCTGAATTCTTTTTTCTTTCTGCTTCTTCTCTTCTCCAGCCTGCCAAGTTGGCTTTTATAAATCTTCCCCCGGAGACCAGCTCTGTGCCAGGTGTCCCTCTAACAGCTACTCCGACACCCTGGCCGCACAGGTGTGTCGCTGTGAAAATACCTTTTATCGTGCTCCCCAGGACCCTCCTTCAGCGGCCTGCACGCGTACGTATTTCTTTTCTCCTAATTTTTAAATTTCTCAGCTTCGTCTTCCCCCGTTGGGTTTCCCTTCTCCGTCCTGAATTTGCCACTTCCATGGCATCGGTTGTGCTTTTTCTTCCGGTTGCAATTTGCCAGTTTTCAACTCCGTCAATTGCAATTTGCCAGTTTTCAACTCCGTCAATTGCAATTTGCCAGTTTTCAACTCCGTCAATTGCAATCTGCCAGTTTTCAACTTCGTCAATTGCAATTTGATAGTTTTCAACTTCGTCAATTGCAATTTGATAGTTTTCAACTTCGTCAATTGCAATTTGCCAGTTTTCAACTCCGTCAATTGCAATCTGCCAGTTTTCAACTCCGTCAATTGCAATCTGCCAGTTTTCAACTCCGTCAATTGCAATCTGCCAGTTTTCAACTTCGTCAATTGCAATTTGCCAGTTTTCAACTCCGTCAATTGCAATTTGCCAGTTTTCAACTCCGTCAATTGCAATCTGCCAGTTTTCAACTCCGTCAATTGCAATCTGCCAGTTTTCAACTTCGTCAATTGCAATTTGCCAGTTTTCAATTCCGTCAATTGCAATTTGATAGTTTTCAACTCCGTCAATTGCAATTTGATAGTTTTCAACTTCGTCAATTGCAATTTGATAGTTTTCAACTTCGTCAATTGCAATTTGCCAGTTTTCAACTCCGTCAATTGCAATTTGCCAGTTTTCAACTCCGTCAATTGCAATCTGCCAGTTTTCAACTCCGTCAATTGCAATCTGCCAGTTTTCAACTTCGTCAATTGCAATTTGCCAGTTTTCAATTCCGTCAATTGCAATTTGCCAGTTTTCAACTCCGTCAATTGCAATTTGATAGTTTTCAACTTCGTCAATTGCAATTTGATAGTTTTCAACTTCGTCAATTGCAATTTGCCAGTTTTCAACTTCGTCAATTGCGTTTCCCTTCTGGTTGCAATTTCCCTGATAATGAAGAAGTGTCTTTCCTTCCTTCCTTCTTTCTTCCTTCCTTTCTTTCTTATTCTTACTTTTTCTTTCCTACCTTCCTTTTTCTTTCTTTCTCTATCACTTTTTCTTTCCTTCTCTTTTTCTTTTCCTTCCTTTCTTTTCCTTCCTTCCTTTCGCCTTTTGTTTCTTTTTTCTCTCTCACTCTCTCTCCTGTGTGTCTGTGCATCATTTTGAAAGTTTCTTTCTTTCTCTCTCTTTCCTTTCTTCCTTTTTCTTTCTCTGCTTCATTTCTTTCTCTTTTTCTTTTCCTTCCTTCCTTTCTTTTTCTTTCTTTCTCCTTTCCTTTCTTCTCTCTCTCTCTCTCCTGTGTGTGTGCATCATTTTGAAAGTTTCTTTTTTTCTCTTTCCTTCCTTCCTTTTTCTTTCTCTCTCCTTTCTTCTTTCTTTCTCTTTTTCTTTTCCTTCCTTTTTCTTTCTTTTTTCCCCTTGCTTTCCTTCTTTTGCTTTCTCCCTCTTTATTCCTTCTTTCTCTTCCTTCCTTCTTTCTCTTCCTTCTTTTCTCTCTCTCTCCCTCTCTCTCTCTCCACCTTGATGTCATTGCAATCAAATTCTCAAATCCGTTGCGATCTCCTCCCCTTCTTTTTCCATCCATCATACAGCTGAAGGCTAAGCGGTCTCTTATCTAACCAGGTTCCCTAGGTAGCATCTTTTCTCTCCACCTCTCAAGACCATTCACACATACAATTACACACTTCTGCTCCCCCCCTTCTGCAACCTGATACATTTAGAAAGCTCCTTCCCTGACTTTCTTTCCTTAACCCGTTGTGCATCTGTGGGCCAAGCCTTCCCTTATCTGGCCGTTCCAAGCCAGCTTCTCTTCCCTCCGTCCCTCAAGGTCTTTCCCTAACACGACCTCACCCTGCCCTTCGACGTGGGCCTCAAGTGGGCTTCCACCTTGACACTCCGCTTCTTCTGGACTTCTCCAGGTCCTCCTTCCGCTCCCACGAACCTGCTGTCCAGCGTGAACGGCACGATGGTGACCCTCGACTGGGCCCCTCCGCTGGAGAGAGGAGGGCGCCACGACATCACCTACAACGTGATCTGCCACCGCTGCACCTGGGGAGGGGAACACTGTGAATCCTGCGGGTCCGGGATCCGTTTCCTCCCCCAGCAGATGAATTTGGCCCAAGGGTCGGTCTCCATCTCCAACCTCCTGGCTCACACCAACTACTCCTTCTCGGTGGAGGCCGTCAACGGCGTCTCGGACCTCAGCTTCGAGTCCCCGAGATTCGTGGCCGTCAACATCACCACGAACCAGGCAGGTAGGAGAAAGGTGTGCCCACCCCACCTCACCCCGCTCCTCCCCTCCCCTCCCTCAACCCACCCAACTAGAAGTCCATCGGTTTAAGGAGGAAGCGTGAATGGGTGGAAGAGAAGTTGACTTTGGATGTTGTGGGTAGCCTTCATCCTTGGAGGTTTTCAAGACGAGATCAGGCAGCCATTTGCCTGGGGATGGGATAGAGTTTCCTGCTTAAGCAGGGGGTTGGACTACATGACCTCCAAGGTCCATTATGTTATATTGTATTGTTGTCCTTCCCTTCCCCCTCTCCCACCTCCTTTTCTCTTCTTCCTCCTTCTCTCCCTCCCTCTTTCTCCTCCCCTCCTCCTCCTCTCTCCCTCTGCCACCTCTTCTCCCTTTTTCCTCCTCTTGATCCCCTCTTCCTCCTCCTCCTCTCTCCCTCCTCTTCTTCTCCCTCCTCCTCTTCCTCCTCCCACTCCCCTCTTCCTCCTCCCCTCTCCCTCTACCACCTCTTCTCCCCTTTTCCTCCTCTTGATCCCCTCTTCCTCCTCCTCCTCTCTCCCTCCTCTTCTTCCCTCTTCCTCCTCCTCTTCCTCCTCCCTCCCCTCTTCCTCCCCCTCCTCCCCCCTCCTCCTCCCCTCTCCCTCTACCACCTCTTCTCCCCTTTTCCTCCTCTTGATCCCCTCTTCCTCCTCCTCCTCTCTCCCTCCTCTTCTTCCCTCTTCCTCCTCCTCTTCCTCCTCCCACTCCCCTCTTCCTCCTCCTCCCCCCTCCTCCTCCCCTCAGCCCCCTCCTTTTCTCCTCTTCTACCCACTATCCCTCCCCTCTTTCTCCTCCCCTCTTCTTCCCTTCCTCCCATTTCCCTCTGCCACCTCTTCTCTCTCCTTTTCCTCCTCCTGCTCTCCTCTTCCTCCTCCTCTTCCTCCTCCTCTCTCTCCTCTTCCTCCTCCTCCTCCTCTCCCTTCTCCCTCCCAAATGGACATCCATTTGTCCTGGATAGCAGGGGGTTGGACTAGAAGCCCTCCCAGGTCCCTTCCCATCCTACAATGCCACTCCTTTCAAGGAAAGACGGTGGAGAATTAACGTTTTCTGATGCCGAGGACATCCTGCCAACCTCGGCTGGGGAAACCCCCCCCTTCTCCCCCCTTCTCCCCCCCCTCAAATGGAAACCGGGCCATCTTGTTGAGATATTACTTCCACATCTTGCAAATCAAATCAGTTCCCAGGTTATCAGATGGCAGCCTTAATTGTAGCTATTAATGGCAATCATTTACAGTATTAGCTTCTCTGGTGGGAGTCGTTTTACCCTAATTGTTATTATTTAATGGCTGGGGAAAAACGGAAATCCGGATGCAAATTGGAACGGCACACGCTGTTTTGGCTGAATTATTTTTATTTTGTAATGTTATTTCCTATTTTGTGTGCAATCGCTTTCTCAATAATTCTTAATGGCGGATGGGCAATTTTCACGGCGGGAGTCTTATTAAGTCATTTTTTTTGCATTTCTCTGGTGACCCCAAGCTGTTCTTCAATTTAAGAGTTCCCTTTTGTTTTGGTGGATTTCCCCCCCCCCACCCCCCGCTTTCTTTCTCTTCCTCTAAAATATCCACACACTTGCTCGGCGAACGAAAAGTAATAATTGTGGGATGTCCAAAGTATCAAAATTAGTGGCAGGAAAGAAAGAAAGAAAGAAAGAAAGAAAGAAGAAAGAAAGAAAGAAAAGAAAGAAAGAAAGAAAGAAAGAAAGAAAGAAAGAAAGAAAGAAGAAAGAAAGAAAGAAAGAAAGAAAGAAAGAAAGGAAGGAAGGAGGAAAGAAAGAGAGAGAGAAAGAGGAAGAGTGGGAGGAAACACGAAAGGAGGGAGAAAAGGAAGGAAGGAAAGAAGAAAGGAGGGAGGAAGGAAGGAAGGGAAGGAAAGGAAGGAGGAAAAAAAAGAGAGAGAAGGAGGGAGAGAGGAAGGAAACATGAAAGGAGGGAGAAAAGGAAGGAAGAGAGGAAGGGAGGAAGGAAGGAAAGGAAGGAGAAAAGAAAGAGAGAGGGAAAGAGGGAGAGAGGGAGGAAACATGAAAGGAGGGAGAAAAGGAAGGAAGGAAGGGAGGGAGGAAGGAGGGAGGGAGGGAGGAAAGGAAGGAGGAAAGAAAGAGAGAAAAAGAGGGAGGGAAGAAACATGAAAGGAGGGAGAAAAGAAAGGAAGGAGAAAAGCATTGAAGGAACAAGAAAGATTAATGGATGGATGGAGGGAAGGAAGGAAGGAAAAAGAGAGATGGAACAAAGGAAGAAGAAAGATGGATAGAAAGAAGGAAACATGAAAGGAGGGTGGAAGAGAGGAAGGGAAGGAAGGAAACATGACAGTAGGAAGGAAAGGAGGGAAGGAAAGAAGGAAAGGAAGGAGGAAGAAGAGAGAGGAGGATGGAGGAACATGAAAGGAGAGAGAAAAAGAAGGAAGAAAGAAGGAAAGAGAGAGAAAAAGAGGGAGGGAAGAAACATGAAACGAGGGAGAAAAGGAAGGAAGGAGAAAAAACATTGAAGGAACAAGAAAGATTGATGGATGGAAGGAGGGAAGGAAGGAAGGAAAAAGAGAGATGGAAGAAAGGAAGAAGAAAGATGGATAGAAGGAAGGAAACATGAAAGGAGGGTGGGAGAGAGGAAGGGAAGGAAGGAAACGTGAAAGTAGAAAGGAAAGGAGGGAAGGAAAGAAAGAAGGGAAGGAAAGAAGACCAGAAGTTGGAGAGGAAAAAAGAAAAAGAGACCAGTATAATGCTTTTAAAAAAAATACAATTTAAAAAAATATCTTTTTGTTGCCTGTCCTTTTTAAAAAAAAACACCTTTTAATTGTACCCATCACCCCAGTGCAAAATGCATTCTATGTACCTGGAGGTGTAGCCTCTTCGTTATTCCCCCCCTCCCCCCGCCCCCGCTTGTTTATTTTGCTTAATTAGTAAAACTGGCTTAAAAAGAAGGAAGCCAGGGAGCCAAGCAAGGAGAAGGCTGGAGCTGGGAGGGCCTGACGCCCGAAGGTCACCTTGCGTTTCTTGCATTAAATGGGAAACACGTCCGGCCGCTTCCATCTCCATCTCCCTACGTCTTACACGAGGCGTCTCTCGCTCTCTCGCTCCGCCCTGGGAGCTGCTCACCTTTCCAACTTGGAGGGAGATCAGCCGAAAGAAACGGATTTAAAACAAAAATATATTTTTAAAAGACTTTTTTAAAAAAAAGACTATTTTTTTTTAAAAAAAGACCAAATTTGTGGCGTTCCACAAAAGCCTCTTAATTAATTTGCATTATTTTCCTGCAAAGCAAGGGGAGATGAGAGAGAGGGAGGGAGGGAGAGGGAGGGAGAGAGAGAGAGATTTATAGAAATATAAATAAATAATTGTTCAGTTTATATATATATAGAGAAAACATGGGAGGGAGGGAGGGAGGGAGGGAGAGAGAGAGAGAGAGAGAAAGAGAGGGAGGGAGAAAGTGGGAGAGTGAAATAGAGAGGATGTGGAGGAGAGAAAGAGAGAATGTGGGAGAGAGAGAAAGAGAGAGAACGTGGGGGAGAGAGGGGGAGAAAGTGGGAAAGGAAGAAAGAGAAAGGGAGAAAAGAGAGAGAGAAAGAGAAAGAAATAGAAAGACAGAGGAAGAGAGAAAGATTTATACAAATATAAATAAATAATTGTCCAGTATATATATAGAGAGAGAAAACATGGGAGAGAGGGAGGGAGGGAGAGAAAGAGAGGGAGGGAGAAAGTGGGAGAGTGAAATAGAGAGAATGTGGGGGAGAGAAAGAGAGAATGTGGGAGAGAGAGAAAGAGAGAACGTGGGGGAGAGAGTGGAAGAGAAAAAGGAAGAAAGAGAGAGAGAGAAAGAGAGAGAGAACATGGGGGAGAGAGAAAGAGAAAGAAAAAGAAAGAGAGAGGGAGAGAGAAAGAAAGAGAGAGAGAGAAGGTGGAAGAGGGAAAGAAAAAGAGAGAGAGAGAGAGAGATTGTTTTTATAATTTTTATTATTTTCACAATCGGACGTTCCAGCTCTGAATAACTGCTCTAGGATTCCCTACGGGTTCCCCTCGATTTATGACTACTTGCTTAGTGACCGTTTGAAGTTACGACACGCCTTGAAAAAGAAACCCAGCGGTAGTCCTGAACTTATGACCCCTTACGATCCCCAAATTCCTGTTGCTAAGTGAGACGTTTGTTCAGCTAGTTTCGTTCCATTCTACGAGCTTTCTTGCCACCGTCGTTCAGTGAAACCCTCCAGTCGTTAAATGAGTCATGGCGTGAACCCGGCTTCCCCCATTGTCTTTGCTCGCCAAAGGGGGAATCGCGTGACCCGGGGACACTCCGACCGTCGTAAATAGGAGTCAGTTGCCAAGCGTCCGAATTCAGACCACGGGGGATGTGGCCAGGGTCGTAAGTGTGACAGTGCTAAGCCTCGCTTAGCAATCCTGGCTGTGGTTGTAAGCCGAGGACTACCTCCTCCGGCATTGGCCTGAAGCAGGGGTTGGACTAGATGACCTCTGAGGACCCTTCCAACACCTTTGATTTCCTGGGAGGATACCCTTCAGGTCACAGTCAAAGATCCCAGGAACCTTACCTGTCGGGCAGCCCTCGCTCCACCCCTTCATTTGCATGCCATCTGGAGGGAGGGGCGGTGGGCGGGGCTTGTTCCCTCTTCCTTTTCCTGCTTGGTAATTTCCCACCCCCCCTTTCTCTCCGCAGCGCCTTCCCAGGTGACGGCAATCGACCATCAAAACGTGGGTCAGAACAGTGTCACTCTCCTGTGGTCCCAGCCGGAGCAGCCGAACGGCATTATTCTGGAATACGAAATTAAATATTACGAGAAGGCAAGGCTCCTCCCCCCCCCCAACGCCAACCCCCAGGAGGGAAGTGGGTAAGGGTGGGTAGTGGGGAGAAATCCTGCCGTTTCTGGATTGGGGGAGATTTCCACCCGGTGAACCTCATCTTGTTTTCTTCTCTGTGAATTTGTCCTTCTTTCATCAGAGCATGGAGGGGGGCTGCATTTAAAGCTGTGGTGTAGGTTCAGGTGAATAACAGAATAACAGGGTTGGAAGGGACCTTGGAGGTCTTCTAGTCCAGCCCCTTGCTCAGGCAGGAGACCCCAGACCATGTGAAGGACGTTAAGAGCTTGCTGCCCATCTAAATAAGAGAGTTGGAGGGGACCTTGGAGGTCTTCTAGTCCAGCCCCCTGCCTGAGAAGGAAACCGTATACCATTTCAGACCGAGGGTTGTCCATCCTCTTCTTAGAAACTCCCAGTGTTGGAGCATTCACAAATTCTGGTGGCAAGCTGTTCCACTGGTTCATTGTCCTCAGAAAAATTCGGGAAATTCCTCCTTAGTTCCAGGTTGCTTCTCTCCTGGATGGGTTTCCATCCGTTGCTCCTTGTCTATCTTTGGAGAACATCTAGATGGGGATGGGTCTTTTGGGTTCCCAGCTCAAGCACAGGGTGCCACGGGTGGGTGGGTAGGTGGATGGATGGATGAAGGAAGGGAGGAAGGAAGGAAAGAAGGAAAGAAAAGGAAGAAATGGAGAAGGGGAGGAAAGGAAGGAAAATGAAAGGGAGAAATGGAGAGAGGGAGGAAAGGAAAGGAGGACAGAAGGAAGGAAATTAGGAAGAAGAAAGAGGGAATGGAGGGAGGAAGGAAAGAAGAAGAGAGAGAATGGAGGGAGGAAGGAAGAAAAGAAGGAAGAAGAGAGAGGGAATGGAGGAAGGAAGGAAAGAAGAAGAAGAGAGGGAATGGAGGGAGGGAGGAAAGGAGGAAGGGAAGAGAAAGGAAGGAATGGAAGGAGAGAAAGGAAAAAAGGAAGAAGAGAGAGGAAGGTAGGGAGGAAGGAAGAGTGAGGAGAACGGAAGGAATGGATGGAGAGAGTAAAAAGAGGGAATGGAGGATGGGAGAAAAGAAGGAAGAAGAGAGAGGGGTGGAAGGAAGGAAGAGAGTGAGAAGGAGGGAGGAAGGAATGGAGGGAGAGAGGAAGGAAAGAAGGAGGAAGAGAGAGGGGAGGGAGGAAGAAGAGGAAGGAAGCGAGTGAGAAGGAGGGAGGGAGGAAAGAAAGAAGGAAGAGAGAGGGAATGGAGGGAGGGAAGAGGAAGGAAGAAGAAAAAGGGAAGAGTGTGAGAAGGTGGGAGGAAGGACGTGTATTTTGCCAGAGGATTCCTCCTCCCCTCCTCTCTCGGGCCTTGAGGGACCCTCTGGGGGGCTCTTGTGGGGGTCTGAGCCCCTCTCCCTCCCTCCCTCCCCCCCAGGACAAGGAGATGCAGAGCTACTCCACCCTGAAGTCCAAGGGCAACCGGACCACCCTCTCCGGCCTGAAGCCGGCCACCCGCTACATCTTCCAGGTCCGAGCCCGGACGTCGGCCGGCTGCGGGAAGTTCAGCGAAGCCCTGGAGGTGGAGACGGCCAAAGCAAGTGAGATCAAATAGAGAGGAAGGGGAGTCCTCTTCTTCTCCTCCTTCTCCTCCTTCGTCTCCTCCTCCTCCTCCTCCTCCTCCTCCTCCTTCTCCTTCGTCTCCTTCTCCTTCTCCTCCTTTGCTTCGTCTCCTTTCTTCTTCTTCTTCTTCTTCTTCTTCTTCTTCTTCTTCTTCTTCTTCTTCTTCTTCTTCTTCTTCTTCTTCTTCTTCTTCTTCTTCTTCTTCTCCTTCTCCTCCTTCGTCTCCTTCTTTTTTCTTCTTCTTCTTCTTCATCTCCTTTTTCTTCTTCTTCTTCTTCTTCTTCTTCTTCTTCTTTCTTCTTCTTCTTCTTCCTTCTTCTTCTTCTCTTCTTCTTCTCCTTCTCCTTCCTGTTCCTCCTCCTCGTTCTCTTTGTCTTCTTCTTTTCTTCTTCCTCCTCTTCCTCCTCCTCCTCTTCTCCTTCTTCTCCTTCGCTTCGTCTCCTGCTTTTCCTTCTTCTTCTGTCTCCTCCTCCTCCTTCTCCTTCGCTTCCTCTTCTTCTTCTTCTTTTCCTCCTCCTCCTCCTCCTTCCCTTTGTCTTTTTCTTCTTCTTCCTTTTCCTCCCCGTTCTCCTTCTCCTTCCTGTTGTTTCCCGTCCTCCTCCTCTTCTCCTTCCTGTTCCTCCTCCTCCTCCTTCTTTTTCTTTTTTCTTCTTCTCCCTCCTCCTCCTCGTCCTCTTCCTCCCCCCTCCCTTCTTCTTCTTTTTCTTCTTCTTCTTTTTCTTCTCCTTCCTGTTCCTCCTCCTCCTCTTCTTCTTCTTCCCCTCCTCCTCCTCTTCTTCTCCTCCTCTTCTCCTCGTCTTCTCCTCCTCCTTTCTTCTCCTCCTCCCCTCCTCCCCCCTCCCCTCCTCCTCCTTCTTTTTGTTGTTGTTGCTGTTGTTCTCCTTCTCCATCTTGTTATTGTTCTCCTCCTCCTTTCTCTCTTCTTCCTTTTCCTTTCCCTTTCCCTTCTTCTCCTTTTTGCAAACCCCATTTCTTGCTAATGCTGAGGATATTGCCTAGCTGGGTAATAAAATGTCTGCAATAAAACCACTAAGCTCCGAGAGCACCAAGGACCCCACAGTCCTTGTCTTCCTCCCCCCCTTCCTTCCTCCCCCTCCCCTTTCTTCTTTCTTCTTTCTTCTTCATCTCTTGGCTGGCCATGTGGCAAAACCTGGGGAAACTGACCGGTGCCAGTGCTGTTGTGGCTCAAATCCCCTCTTTTCTTGTTTCTTTCTCTAGTTGTCCCCCAATATGACACCATGACTGTCCTCTGGGTCTCCCTGACGCTCCTCAGCGGTTTGGTAGCTCTTCTCCTGCTCCTCATTTGCAAGAAGAGGTAGGCCCTCCCTCCTTCCATCCTTTCCTTCCTTCCTCCCACTATTCCTCCCTCCCGCTATCCCTTCCCTCCCTCCCACTATTCCTCCCTCCCACTATCCCTTCCCTCCCTCCCTTCCTCCTTCCTTCTTCTTCCTTCTTCTCATCACCAATTCTTTGTCTAGCTATCCTTCTATCTCTCCCTTATTCCTTTCTTCCTCCCTCAATCTATCCCTCCATCCCTGTTTGACCCTCTGCCTCCTTCCTCCCACCCTCCCTCCCTTCCTTCTTCTCTCCACCCATTCTTTTTCCAGCTATCCTATCTCTCCCTTATTCCTCCCTTTCTCTCTTCTTTCCTCCATCCCTTCTTCTCTCCACCCATTCTTTTTCCAGCTATCCTTCTATCTCTCCCTTATTCCTTCCTTCCTCCCTCCTTCCCTTCATCCCTGTTTGACCTTCTGCTTCCTCCCTCCCTCCCTTCCTTCTTCTCTCCACCCATTCTTTTTCCAGCTATCCTTCTATGTCTCCCTTATTCCTCCCTCCCTCCCTCCCTCCTTCCCTCCATCCGTTTGACCTTCTGCTTCCTCCCTCTCTTTCTTCTTCTCTCCACCCATCTTCCTTATCTTCCTTCTCCTCCTCTATCTCTCCCTTCTCTCACCTCTTCCATTCCTTCCTCCCTTCTTCCCTCCCTCCCTTCTTCTCTCCACCCATTCTTTTTCCAGCTATCCTCTATCTCTCCCTTATTCCTTCCTTCCTCCCTTCTTCCCTCCATCCCTTCTTCTCATCACCAATTCTTTTTCTAGCTATCCTTCTATCTCTCCCTTATTCCTTCCTTCCTCCCTACTTCCCTCCATCCCTGTTTGACCATCTGCTTCCTCCCTTCCTCCCTTTCTTCTCCTCTCCACCCATTCTTTTTCTAGCTATCCTTCTATCTCTCCCTTATTCCTTCCTTCCTCCCTCCTTCCCTCCATCCCTGTTTGACCATCTGCTTCCTCCCTCCCTCCCTTTCTTCTTCTCTCCACCCATTCTTTTTCCAGCTATCCTTCTATCTCTCCCGTATTCCTCCCTCCCTCCCTGTTTGACCCTCTGCCTCCTTCCTTCCTTCCTTCCTTCCTTCCATCCATCCATCCATCCATCCATCCATCTTCTCTCCTCCCATTCTTTTTCCAGCTATCCTTCCCTCCCTCCCTCCCTCCCTCCCTCTCCCATCCCATCCTGGCTGGGGGATTCTGGGAGTTGAAGTCCTCCCCTCTTCTTCAACTCCCCAATGTTGGGAGGCATCATCCCCTCCAAACGGCGCACCCCAGATCCGCCCACTGCCAAGGGAAATCTCCACACGACACAACTGTGCTTCTCTCCCTGGTTTCGGTGTGGTTGTGGGTCTCGGGGTGGTTCCCTGGTTTTGTGGGTCAAGGGGTTGACAACTTTGTCCCTTCTGCTCCCATCAGGCACTGTGGCTACAGCAAAGCTTTCCAAGATCCCGACGAGGAGAAAATGCATTACCAGAATGGGCAGGGTAAGTGGAAGGAAGCAGCTAGTCCTCGACTTGCGACGCTTCATTTAGTGACCGTCCCAAGTGATGACGTCACTGAAAAAAAAAGGGACCATTTTCTCTTTTACGACCCTTGGAGCATTTTTATGTCGATGCAGTCAAAATCCGGCCACTGACTCGTACTTATGACAGGGTCGCGGCATCCCCAGCGGGTGGGGGTCTCACACGATCCCCCTTTTAGCAACTTTCTGACCAGCAAAGTCCACGGGAAGTTGGATTCGCTTAACGACCTTGTGTGCGGGGGGAGTCACCACTGTGGGGGATTCATTTAAGAAGCGTGACCAGGAAGGTCGTAAAGCGGGGCAAAACTCACTCAAAAGCTGTCTCACTTGGGAACAGAAATGTTAAGCCCCGTTGCGGTTGTAAGTAGAGGACCACCTCTACCGTTGAATGCAGATAGTTTTTTGACTTATGACCGCTTTGGGGTGGCGGGGTAGAGTTTGTTACTAAGCAGGGCGGAATTTCCATCACTAAGCAAGACTAAGTGAGGCGTGACAAGTTTCACCGTTTTATTTTGCCACGGTCGTTGAGTGAATACTGCTGCTGTCGTTAAGCGAATCAGGCAGATTGTTAAGCGAATCTGGCTCCCCCTCCCCATTAATTTTGCTTGAAAAAAGGTCGCAAATGTGGATCACTTGACCGCAGGGGAGGGGGGGATGCTGCAACGGTCGTTAAAGTGTGAAAAACCCGTCATAAATGTGAGTCCCCTACCCCGTGTCTGAATTTCGATCACGTGACCATGGAGGGGGGTGGGCTTCCATGAAGGACGTGTCCGTAAGTCGAGGTCTTTAAGATGAGGTGACCAGCCACTTCTCCTATAGGGTTAGGTTGGTTTTTCTGCCTGTTGAAGAGGGGTGGACTAGATGACCTCTGGAGGGGTCCCCTCCGCAAGCAAACTTAAACGGAATTTAATCCTCTTCTGCTTCTGCTCACAGTGAAATTCCCGGAGTCTAAATTTTACCTGGAATCGCACAACTACGAGGACCCCTGCCAGGGCGCGCACGAAGTCATGCGCGAAATCGATGCGTCCCGGATTAAAATCGAGCGAGTGATCGGCTCCGGTGAGTCGCCTTCCTCATTAAGGAATCTTTAATTCCACGTCTCTCTAATTGTATTAAGTTCAGTTGGTTGAATTTAAGGCAATTAGAGAAATGGATAAAAGAAAGATTCGAGGAAAAAGATAGTTAGCAACATTTTAAAGTTATTAATTTTTTTTAAAAAAAATCTACAAACATGTGTGAACAGTTGTGTAACCAGAGTTACATTTTAGTACAAATAAAACAGTTCTCTTCATATTTAACACAATTAACAATCATAGACCTTCTATTAGTAATACGCGTATTTTGTTGAATTATAATCTTTCCTTAATTATTCAATATTTAAGTATATTATTTTTTATGCCAATGTCCATATTCTTGGAGGAAAAAACAAACAAAAATAAATTGAAATGATTATAAAAGAATGTGAGGCGAATGAAGGATATAAGAATTGAGAAAATACGTAGAATATTAACTGAATTAGAAGAGCAGGCAAAAGGTCTAAAATTAATTTGGGAATCAGATTTAGGAGGAATAAACGATGATGATTGGAAAAATATTTGGAATAGAAGAATGTATAAGAAAATGTCAGTTAGAATGAAGGAAAATGAATATAATGTGATATGGAGGTGGTACCTTACACCACGCAAATTAAATCAAATAGACGTTAAATCCAGAAATATTTGTTGGAGGTTGGAACATAAAAAGGTATGTGGTGGGATTGTAATAGTGCACAAAAAATATGGGTGTTTTTAGAAATTAGAGCACTTTTGAATAAAAAATTTAGATAAATTTAAATTGGCGAATGTAAATGTCGCCGAGGATTGCATTACGGTTGCGGGTGGAAAACCGGGGTATAAACGAAACAAAGGGGAAAAAAGGAAGTTGGATTAGTGATAGCTAAATATTAGGGACGAAATTGGGATATTCCAAGAAATGAAATCTGGAGTACAGCAAGAAACGGTCAAGGAACAACAGAAATTAAATTTTAAAAAGGAGTGATTAAAATAAACAATGATAATGAAATGTGGAGGGAATTTTATAAAATCAGCATTGCGGGAAGGGAAAGGAATCCACTTACTGAAGGATATTGGTTGTTTTGGAGGGCACAATTGGAATATATTGTATATGTTTTATTTGTTATACCCTGCTTCCCCGAAAATAAGACCTCCCCCAATGGGGCTTTTGAGCCCACGCACTAAAATAAGCCCTCCCCTGAAAATATTGCAACGTTGACCAAGCTCGTCCCCTCCTGCACCTCAAAAATAATAAGAACTCCCCTATAATAAGGCCAAGCACTTATTTTGAGGGATCAAAAGAACATAAGACCCTGTCTTATTTTCGGGGAAACACAGTAGAAGAAGAAATATAAGTAATAAAAATGGTCTCTGGTGTGTGTGTGCACTGTAATATTTGTATTTTTTTTTCCTTTCCCTTTCTTGAATTTAGATGTATATGTATTATGTTTGTATTCTTTGTATTCAAAATAAAAACCATATTATTATTATTATTATTTTTAAAAAAGAAAACCAACTGAAAGATGGGAGGACTTCAACTCCCAGAATTCCCCTGGACAGGAAAGGGGGATGTCTGGAAGACGGGAGGACTTCAACTCCCAGAATTCCCCTGGACAGGAAAGGGAAAATTCTGGAAGACGGGAGGACTTCAACTCCCAGAATTCCCCTGGACAGGAAAGGGAAAATTCTGGAAGACGGGAGGACTTCAACTCCCAGAATTCCCCTGGACAGGAAAGGGAAAATTCTGGAAGATGGGAGGACTTCAACTCCCAGAATTCTCCCCTTCCTGGCCAGGGGAATTCTGGGAGTTGAAGTCCTCCTGTCTTCCAGTTCCCACGGTCGAGAAACACGCCGTAATAACGACCAATTATCCTTTTTCTCATCCGGCAGGCGAATCCGGCGAGGTATGTTACGGCCGTCTGAAGATCCCTGGGAAAAGAGAAGTTCCTGTGGCGGTTAAAGCCTTGAAACCTGGTTACACAGAGAAGCAACGGCGAGATTTTCTCAGCGAAGCCAGCATCATGGCTCGGTTTGATCACCCCAACGTTATCCACCTGGAAGGGGTAGTCACCAAAAGTAGGTTATTTCCTGCAACCGATCAGGGTTTCTTGGCAGTTGTAGATCAGCCGAAAACAAGCCAGGTGTCGTGGTCCGCCGATGGCCAGCGGAGTCGGACAGTGAAGAGGTTGGGGAGGACCATGGGCCAGTCCTGGGGGCTGAGGGAAGCTCGGACAAGGACTCTGTGTTGGAGGCAGAGCGGGAGCTAGACAGGCGCGAGGCAGAAGAACAGCTGGAACCTGTTCCCAGTGTGCTCATGCACAGAGCTGCCGGAAGACAACTAAGGAAGCAGGGTCGACTCAGGAGTACAAGTGTATTGGTTCGCTTAAGAACTGCGGCACGAAAGGTGGTAAGATGGGGCAAAACTCTCTTCACCAACGTCTCGCTCAACAACAGAAATTTTGGGCTCTCTCTCTCGTACTCGTAGGTAGTCGAGGACTGCCCGTACTTCTAACCCAACTGCAACCCATGCCAGTCGCTAGCGGGAGCTGCCAAGAGGAATAGCCAGCTCTCTCGTTTAATCTCTCTTGTCTCCTGCAGGTAAACTGATGATGATTGTGACCGAGTATATGGAAAATGGATCCCTGGATTCTTTCCTGCGGGTAAGATTCCTCAAAGGTGCTGAAACCTGGGAAGAGTGAGCCGCTCGGAGCCAAGAGAAAGTAGAGATGTCACATTGGAGAGCTGGCAATAGTCCTTAAGAGTTATATACCGCTTCACGGGGCTTCACAGCCCTGCCTAAGCCGTTTACAAAGTCAGCCCGTTGCTCCCTACGATCTGGGTCCTCGTTTTACCGGACCTCGGAAGATAGGACGGAAGGCTGAGACGACCTTGAACCGGTCAGGATCGAACTGCTGGCAGCGGGCAGAGTCAGCCTGCGATCCTGCATTCGAGCCACTGCGCCACCATGACAGAATGGAATGGAATAGGAACTGGAATTGGAATAGAATGCAGAAAAATGGAGAATAGAACAGAATAGATAGAATGTAGAACGATGCAGAATGGAATGGAGTAAGAATAAGAATAGAACAGAATGCAGAAAAATGGAGAATAAGGATAGGAATAGAATAGAATAGAAAATGGAATGCAGGATAAAATAGAATATAGAATAGAATAGAAAAGAAAAGAGAATGGAATGGAATGAAGAATAAAATAGAATAGAATCGGAATAGGAATAAAATAGAAAAGAGTAGAATGGAATGGAATGGAATAGAATAGAATAGAAAATATAATGCAAAATAAAATAGAATATAGAATAGAATAGAAAAGAAAAGAAAATGGAATGCAGAATAAAATAGAATAGAATCGGAATAGGAATAGAATAGAAAAGAGTAGAATGGAATGGAATAGAATGCAGAATAAAATAGAATATAGAATAGGAATGGAATGGAATAGAATAGAATAGAATAGAATAGAATAGAATAGAATAGAATAGAAATAAGAATAGAATAGATAGAATGTAGAAAAATGCAGAATGGAATGGAGTAAGAATAAGAATAGAACAGAATGCAGAAAAATGCAGAATAGGAATAGGAATAGAATAGAAAATAGAATGCAGAATAAAATAGAATATAGAATAGAATAGAAAAAAATAGAAAAGAGAATGGAATGGAATGGAATGTAGAATAAAATAGAATAGAATCGGAATAGGAATAAAATAGAAAAGAGTAGAATGGAACGTAATAGAATAGAATAGAAAATATAATGCAGAATAAAATAGAATATAGAATAGAATCGGAATAGGAATAGAATAGAAAAGAGTAGAATGGAATAGAATATGAATATGAATACAGAATAGAACAGAAATGCAGAATAAAATATAGAACGGAGCAGAATTCTCTATTGGCCAAGTGGGGGGAATTAAATGTTGAGCGGAGGGATGGCACGGGAGAAAAAATTGTTGCTCTGCCACGCAATGACGTCTTTCAGCAGCGATCAGAGGGCAGGCGTTGCAACACTCGATGTCCAGGATGCCAGGGGGTCCTGTAGTTATTTCCTCAGCCCCCCTTTCTGGCTCCTGCAGTGGGCAGATCCTCGAAGGAGACGAGGGCAGGGGGGGGTTGCTAGATAGACGAGAGGTGCCCACAGACCCCCCAAAAAACCCACAGCTCTGAGTTCCCCCCCTCCTCTCTCTTCAGAAACACGACGGGCAGTTTACGGTGCTGCAGCTGGTCGTCATGCTCCGGGGCATCGGGGCAGGCATGCGCTACCTCTCCGATCTGGGTTACGTCCACCGGGACCTGGCGGCTCGTAATATCCTCATTAACGGCAACCTGGTTTGCAAAGTCTCGGACTTCGGCCTGTCCCGCGTGCTGGACGACATTCCCGACGCAGCTTACACAACCACGGTGAGTATCGGGCGTTGCGACTTTCTGCCTTGCGGGCTGGAGCAAAAGGACAGGGGCTCCGTTGATTCCCCACGTCCCGGACCCTCTGAAAACGATGTCCCTTTCTATTCTCTACTCTACTCTACTCTACTCTCTACTCTACTCTACTCTCTACTCTACTCTCTACTCTATTCTCTACTCTCTCCTCTCCTCTCCACGGTACTCTACTCTATTCTATTCTCTACTCTACTCTCTACTCTACTCTCTACTCTCCAGTCTACAATACACTACTCTATTCTATTCTCTACTCTACACCCCACTCTACTCTCTACTTTACTCTCTACTCTCTAACTACACTACTCTATTTCTCTACTCTACTCTACTCTACTCTACTCTCTACTCTACTCTACACTCTACTCTCTACTTTACTCTCTACTCTCTACTCTACACTACACTCTACTCTATTCTATTCCCTACTCTACTCTCTACTCTACTCTACTCTACTCTCTATTCTATTCTCTACTCTACTCTCTACTCTACTCTCTACTCTACTCTCTACTCTCCAGTCTACAATACACTACTCTATTCTATTCTCTACTCTACACCCCACTCTACTCTCTACTCTACTCTACACTCTACTCTCTACTTTACTCTCTACTCTACACTACACTCTACTCTACTCTATTCTCTACTCTACTCTCTACTCTACACTACACACTACTCTATTCTATTCTCTACTCTACTCTATACTCTACTCTATACTACACTCTATTCTATTCTATTCTCTACTCTACTCTCTACTCTCCAGTCTACAATACACTACTCTATTCTATTCTCTACTCTACTCTACTCTACTCTACTCTACTCTCTACTCTATCCTACTCTACTCTCTACGCTACAATACACTACTCTATTCTATTCTCTACTCTATTCTACTCTATTCTCTACTCTACTTTACACTCTAATCTACTCTCTACTCTACTCTCTACTCTACTCTACCACTCTGCTCTGCTCTGCTCTGCTCTACTCTACTCTATTCTTTCGCACTCCGTCCTCTTCCGCTCATTTCCAAATCACCTCCGATTTGTTATTTTTCCGGTTTCTCTTGGCTTCTCAAGCCAGCCTCCTCTGTCCAGCCGAGAAATGTCCACAGGGAGGGCTCGACTCTCAAGAGTAATTGGACCCACAGTTTTAAGTGAACGGAATAACAGGACAACGGAGCTGTAAGGGACCTTGGAGGTCTTCTAGTCCGACCCCTTGCTCTAACAGGAGACCCTAGACCATTTCAATCAATCAATCAATCAATCAAAAGAGAGCTGGAAGGGACCTTGGAGGTCTTCTAGTCCAACCCTCTGCTCAAGCAGGAGACCTAAGACTATTCCAGACAAACGGTTGTCCAGTCTCTTCTTAAAAACCTCCAGTGTTGGAGTACTCACAACTTCTAGTGGCAAGCTGTTCCACTGGTGAATTGTTTTCCCTGCCGGGAAATTTATCCTTAATTCCAGGTTGCTTTTCTCCTTGATGAGTTTCCTTCCGTTGCTTCTTGTCCTACCCACAGCTTTGTTGAATAGGTTGACCCCCCCCCACCTTCTTTGTGGCAACCCCTATAAATATTAGAAAGTTACTATCATGTCCCCCTTTTCTTTTCATTAAACGAAGACATCCCCAATTCCAACAACCGTTCTTCATATCTTTTATCCTCCGACCCCCTAAATCCTCTTTCTTGCTCTTCTCTGCACTTTTCCCTTTCCAATCCCATGTGAAGCATGCCTCCCTCTTCTTGGTCACCTAATAAAGGATTGGAGGCCCTGGAAAGGTAGAATGTAAGACCCTAGAGGTCATCTCACCTGACCCGCTTTGTATTCCAGGGAGGGAAAATCCCTGTACGGTGGACAGCTCCTGAAGCCATCACGTTCCGGAAGTTCTCGTCGGCCAGCGACATCTGGAGTTACGGCATCGTCACGTGGGAAGTTCTGGCCTACGGGGAGAGGCCATATTGGAATATGACCAATCAGGACGTAAGTGTGAGAAGGATCTGCAATCTGGTATGTGTGTGTGTGTTGTGGCCCTCCAGTGGCCAGTGAAGACGGCAACAGATTCGGAGAGTGAGGAGGTTGGGGAGGAAGATGGGCCAGTCCTGGAGTCTGGGGAAGGCTTGGACGAGAGCTCTGTGTCGGAGGCAGAGATGGGTCCAGGGCTGTCCGACAGTTATCAGCTGCCTTCAGAGTCAGACATCAGTGGGGCAGAAGAACAGCTGGAGCCTGTTCCCAGTTCCCAGAGTTGCCAGACGAAGGGAAGAGCTAAAGAACAGGGGTCGACTTGGGAGTAAGGCCACAGGTGGATGATGAATGGCCCCTCCAAGAGGAAATAAAAGGGGAGCAAAAGGGGAGTGGAGTTTGCAGGAGACCATGAGTTCCCTTCATTGGTTTGGAGACTCCTTGCAAAGTTTTGCAGAGATCAGCCTGGCAGCTCTCCAAGCCAGAGAAGGTCTGTGACTGTAAATCCTCCCTGGAAAGACTTTGCTGGAGGTGAAGGAGAGGAATTCACAGTCCATTAATAAAAGGGGATTTTTGTCGGGACGAGGAGTTTGCTTCGTGTTCTTGGGAAGCCTCGGTCAGAATAAGTCAGAGTAATAAAGGGGTGGTTTGAATTGTCTGCTGATTGTGCCAGGCCCCCAGGTCATCACAGCCAAGATCGCCATCCCGTTTAGAGAGGATAAAACCTAGGTTCAAGGTGGAACGTCACTCAAAGAGGCACCCTTTCCTCCCCAGCTGCTGTCCGAAGTCACACAAAAATACCCCAATATTTTTCCCCCTCGATTTCTCCGGCGTTCGATTCACAAGCTGGCATCAACTTTCCTTTTGCAGGTCATTCAATCGGTGGAGGAAGGCTACCGGCTGCCCGCTCCCATGGGCTGCCCCATGGCGCTGCACCAGCTGATGCTGAATTGTTGGCAGAAAGAACCGGACGAGAGGCCGCACTTCTCCCAAATCCTCGGCGTGCTGGACAAACTCATCCGCAATCCTCAGAACTTAAAATGCACCGCCACGCTCAACCGGTAAGTTGGGATCATAAAGGCTTCTCTGTTTAGGGGAGAACCCGGAAGCATCGCAGCGGAACGGCAGGGAAAATATCGAGCTCCGAGGAGCCTCGCGCCCCAGCTAGCAAACCCTTGTCAGGAGGCCTTTGGGCCAGAACCGTCCTGACAGGATGGCAAAGAAAGAGAGGCATTTTGTGACCATAAGGAGCAAGGCAAGCTCCTTGGCAGTTCAGAAACAAAGCTCTCTAGACAGGTGGTGGGGGTGGCGGCCAATGATCGCTCTGAAGCTGGGGCATCCGGACCAAGTTTAGAGCAGGAGCGGTGACTGGACAGAGTGTGGAGACCGGGAAGAAGGCTGGCTGATCCAAGGGTAAAGACAAACCTGTCTTGCTTGCCCTCTTTCCTGGTGGCGCCCCATCCCTAGTAATTAAGTCCGCCCCGGCTTCTCCACTTGGTTCCCTTTTCACATGCTCTTTCCCCCAGCTGAGCTGCTCCATCGCACGCAAACTTTAAATCGGGGTTAGTAAAAACCCCAAGGCTCGGCTACATCCGTTGAACTGTTGCCCCACACATTGGAGGCCTTCTGTTTTAAGGGATAAATCCAACAGGTGAAGTTCAAAGTAGATATTGCATGGTAGATACCAGTGGTGGGTTTCACATGTTGTTACGCTGTGCATGTGCCTGGCCTTCCATGCATACGCTTTGCTCGCATGCATGTCTTCTGCGCATCTGCCTGGCCTCAAAAATGTGCCTAAACAGGATGCCATAGAGGTGGGGCGGTTTTACTCCGAACTGTCTGAATACTACCTCTGGTAGATACAGAATACAGATACAGAGTAACAGAGTTGGAAGGGACCTTGTAGGTCATCTAGTCCAACCCCGCACCCATGGTGTGGATGACATCGTTGTGTCCTGCTCCAGACACTCAGAAGGATTGAGGACCGTTTACACCACACACAATGCGGGATATTATAAAATACAAGCGAAATATAGAACAGGGTTTAAAATGAGACGAAACGACCTGATAGGCACGGATCCGGGGAGTCCAATCACAAAGAACAAATTTCGCTTCCAAATTGAACCAAGAATCATAGGTTTGGAGGGGACCTCAGAGGTCTTCTAGTCCAACCCCTTGCTCAAGACCGGAGATTCTAATACCATCCCACTCAAATGTCCCGTCTTATTTGTTGAAAACTTCCAAGGTTCCCCCCCCCCACTTCCTCCTCCATTTTCAGTAGCGAGGAAGGGAAGCAACCCAGACACAAGGCAGAGCGAAGACCAAGAGAACTCCAGCGGAGCTTCTCGAGGGAGGAGCAGTCTACCAGCAAAGATCAAAGAAAGGACCATTTGTCTGGTAGCCAGGTCTCGCCTCCTTCCCGCGTCTTGTCCAAAGAGAATCTCGGACGAGCCCCCCCTCCACTAACACTCTACACCCACTCACCTCCTGCGTTTTGTTTCCCCCTGAAGGTTCACACAAACCCTTTCTGAACGGAATCACATTGATTTCACCCGCTGCGGCTCCGTGGAAGAGTGGTTGGACTCGATTCGGCTGGGAAGATACCAGGAGAATTTCGCCCTGGGTGGCTATTCTTCTCTCGGCATGGTGATGCACATGAATATTGAGTAAGTGCGCACGGGGACTCCACCGTGCACACAATAACACAATAACACAATACCTCTATTCTGATCTAGCCTTCACAAAAGCGCAAAGCCAACTTCTCGTCCCAATAAATGCTGGTGAGATATTCTCGCGGATGTGAAGGCAACCTGGCCTTCTCCCCTCCCGCTGTTTACCACCGGGGTTAAATGTGGACATTCGGAGGTTATCGCCGGGCCCTCAAACCGGGCCTGACCCCCGAAGGATCGAGGACTACAAAGCCTTCGAGGGTAGGAGGGTGGCGAGGGGAGGGGGGGCTTATCCTGCAGCTCTAATCTCCCCTCTTCCTGCGAGACAAGCAGAAGCAAAGCGGAAATCTTTAATCTCCTGGCTCTTTTGAGCCAGGAAAACATCAGAAAACCCGCGATTCTTTCCGCGGCCATAAAATATTAAAACCTGCAGCAGGAGACGGCGATGTCGGGAGAAATAATTAGGGTGTTTTTTGTTTTTTTTTGCTTTGGGATCAAATAATTCTAGCTTATTCTGTTTGTCTTTTTCTTACCCTCTCTCTCTCTCTCCCTCCCTCTTTCTTTCTCTCTCCCTCTCTCTCTCCCCCACGTTCTCCCTTTCTCTCTCTCCCCCTCTCTCTCACATTCTCCCCCTCTCTCTCACTCTCTCCCATGTTTCCCCCCTCTCTCTATTTCTCTTTCTTTTTCTTTCTCTCTCTCCTTCTCCCTCTCTCTCTAACATTCTCACTTTCTTTTCCTTTCTCTCCCTCCTCCCTCTCTCTCACGTTCTCCGCTCCTCTCACACACACTCTGTCTTTCTCTCTCTCTTCTCCTTCTTTCTCTTTCCCTCCCTCCCCACCTCCTCCCTCCCTCTTTCTTTCTTTTTCTTTCTCTTTCTCTCTCCCACATTCTCCCTCTCGTTCTCTCTCTCCCCCTCTCTCCCATGTTCTCTTTCTCTTTCTATCTCTCCCTCCCTACCACATTCTCTCCCTTTCTCTCTCTCCCTCTCTCCCCATGTTCTCTCTCTCTCTTTCCACATTCTCCCTCTCTTTCTCTCTCTTTCTCTCTCTCTTCCTCTCTCGCCCATGTTTCTCTTTCTCTCCCTCTCTCTCCCGAACATTCTCTCTCTCTCTCCCTCCCTCTCTCTCCTTCTTTCCCATCCCTCCTCCAGAGACGTGCAAAGCCTAGGGATCAGCCTGATGGGCCACCAGAGGAAGATTCTAACCAGCATCCAAATCATGAGGTCCCAACTTCTCAACACCATGGGTTGCCGGAGACCCCTCTGATAGGAAGTCCTCCGGGGACCGAGGAGCCTCTTCGCGGCTGCTTGTTGTCGAGACAGTTTTGTGTGGGGGAACCCCACCATGGAGTTATCTGGGCCCTCATTTGTGGTGTCAGCAGTGGGATATCCAGTCGCTGCTCAGAACAAGGAGGTAGAAGGAGGCCCCAGAAACAGGCCGGGTCCTGTTCTCCACCGTTCCTCCTTAGGGTGGACTCCTTCAGACTGAACTTCTCCAGAACTTGGGCCCTACCTAGCGGAGAACCGTGATCGGGGAGGGACGGGGGAATGTCTCCCGCACGAGACGGTCTTCGTGACTAGCCGGAGATGACCACTATGGATTCTTACAGACTTTTTTTTTTAAAGCCACTGATTGCAATAACATTCGGACTGCACCCTCAACGGCACCTTCACCAAGTGGGGGATGGGGACAGTTTCAGAAAAGATTCCCACTTCTTCCTCCCCCTCTTCCGTTGGAGGTGGATGACGGGCGGCTTGCCTGACGCTAAACAGGGATTGCTCTCCGCTCTTCTTCCAGGGTATCCGGAGCCCACAAACTCAAGTCTTCCCCCCTCCCCTCGCCCATCGTAAGACCCTTCTCCCTTAGCCTGCTCTGGCCACTCTCCCTCCCTCCCTCTCTCGCTGAGGAAAGCAGGATTCTCACCCACCGCAATCTCTTTTCTTCCGCGGGGGACGGAAATTTCTCCAAGTCCAGCGACATCCCAGGGAGAGGCCGTTTTTCTGTGCCACATTCCTTCAATCCGGATAATTTTCTCGGTGCTGCTATTGAGTCTCGATTCTCGATTTACAGGGTATGCCATTATCACTCAGGGGTGGAATGCTGAACAGGACACAACACTCACACACACAAATAGAACGATTCAACAACCTCGTTGCTTTCTTCCTCGTCCAACGAGAAGATCTCTTCCAGTCAAGGCCATTCCCAGTTTACTTCTCGGGGTACGGGTGTCCCGATCGACCCCGCCAAAACCAGGGGTGGCATTCACTTACCTTCCCTACCGGTTCGCAAATGTGAGCGCGCGCACTCAGACTTCCGCGCCTGTGCTTTTGGCTAAAAAAACAAAGGGACTAAATGGGATGCCGTAGAGCCGGGGCGGATGGGCAGGGCCACCCATGATTTCTGCAACCGGTTCAGCTAAACCGATCCGAACCGGCTGAATACACCAATCCCTCAAAAGTCCACCACCACGGGAGGTGTGAGAAATCCATCCGTCCCGTCGCAGCTGATCAACAAAAGCTTTGGGGAAAACGGACATCTCCGTCTAGAAGGACGTCTCCTGGACCATCTCAAGGCTTCCAGGATTGAGACCCTGGAAGAGCATCCAACCAACATCCCCCCCCCTCTCCCCGCGAGCTCTGGCAGCATGCAATAAAATAAAATAAAACCCCCTCCTTAATTTTACAGGGTGTCAACACCAACCTCAGCTCTTAGCCTCGGGCCGCCCAACGGCGAGTATCCTTCCTATGGAAGGCCGTTCTTTTCATTGTTTGAAGCAAGGCAATAACGTCCGTCGTAGCTCGGAGGTTCAGGGCAGCGGGAGGAGCCGGCCCAACAATCCGGACCGACGTGGCAAAGGGGAGGGGTTTTTGTGGAAGTCGGTATGGGCGTACGACAGGGTAGTGGTCTCCACAGGGTGGGAGGGAAGACAATCCATGGCTGGTCAATTCACTCCAGTCAATTTGCCATGGGACAATTCAACAATTCAGACAGTCCTTGACTTACGACTGAAATGTATGTAGTTAAGTGAGACATTTGTTTTAAGTGAGTTTTGCCCCGTTTTACAGGCAGTCCTCGACTTACAGGCAATCCTCGACCTACAACCGAAAGGTGTGTCGTTAAGTGAGGCATTTTGTTTGAAATGAGTTTTGCCCCATTTTACACACAGTCCTCGACTTACAACTGAAATGTCTGTCATTAAGTGAAGCATTTGTTTTAAGTGAGTTTTTGCCCCATTTTACAGGGAGTCCTCAACTTATGGCCGAAATGCCTGTCGTTAAGTGAGGCATTTGTTTTAAGTGCGTTTTGCCCCGTTTTACGACTTTCCTCCCCTTGTTCGTGAAGT
Organism: Natrix natrix natrix; assembly: GCA_029891615.1. Classification (NCBI taxonomy): domain Eukaryota; kingdom Metazoa; phylum Chordata; class Lepidosauria; order Squamata; family Natricidae; genus Natrix; species Natrix natrix. Next base: position 14,984 of record JAKRSK010003001.1, on the reverse strand, counting down.
GAATCTCCCTGCAGTACTTAAATTGGTCACACAGTTGAGGGGGGGATTAACGTGACACCCCGCCTGCCCCCAGGGTCACTGCGCCCGTCATAAAGATGAGTCAGCTGCCAATCATCCAAATATAAATCACTTGACCATGTGAACGGTCATAAGTGTGAAAATTGGTCCTTATGTCCCTTTTTTTCTTGGAACGGTCCCTAAATGAACTGTCATAAATCGAGGACTGACGGAATTTAAGATATTATTTTAATTTTTTAAAAATTATTTTAATTTTTTAAAAAAAAATTAATTTTTTAAAAATTATTTTAATTTTTTTAAAAATTTTTTAATTTTTTTAATTATTTTAATTTAAAAAAAATATTTTAATTTTAAAAAAATATTTTATTTTATTTTCAATTATTTTATTTTTAAAAAATATTTTATTTTTAAAACAATTTAAAAAAAATATTTTTTAAAAAATAAAATAATAATTTGAAAAAAATTAAAATGACAAAAAAATAAAATATTTTTTTTTTTTAAAAAAAATTAAAATAATGTTAAAAAATTAAAATAATTTAAAATATATATATATATATATATTAATTAATTTTTTAAAAAATTATTTTAATTTTTTAAGTTATTTTAATTTTAAAAATATTTTAATTATTTTAATTTTTAATAGCTATTTTAATTTTTTACAAAAATATTTCCTCTTTCATTCCTCCCCTCTTTTGGGGGAGAGTCGTGGGAGCTTCATCCCAGGAGGCTTTCATGAAGAGACTGGACAGTCATAAAAGGTGTAGGGGGGTCTCCTGCTTGGGCAGGAGGTGAGGGTTGGACTAGATGACCTACAGGGTCCCTTTCCGACTCTGCTGATCCGCTCATGTTTCTGTTCCACTATATATTTCCAACATTAGTGTCAAAAATTTTCCCGGGGCGAGTTGGCCATCAGGAATTGTCCCAAGGGGTCGGGGGGGTGGGGTGACTTGGCTGTGAGGAATTGTCGTAAGACCCCGTGAAGATGGGTTGATGGTTTGCTAGCCAGCTGGGAGGAGGGAAGGGGGTGGAGAGGACCCTCCCCAGGTTCAGCTATGACGCTGTCTGTAGTTTGGCATTCCATCAATTTCTTGGAGAATAAAATTCTACTGTTTATCCTGGACTCCTGTTTTGTTTTGATTTTTAAATTTCTGGGAGAAAAGGTGCAGAGAAGAGCAGTGAAGATGATTTAGGGGACTCAAGAACATCTCAAGAACAACCGTTCCATAAAGCCTTAGAAAGGCCACACCAGCAATACTACGTCCATTTTTGATCTTAAAAAAAAGATGCAGAGACTCTAGCAAGAGTGCAGAGAAGAGCAACAAAGAGGATTAGGGGACTGGAGGCTAAAACATACGAAGAACAGTTGCAGGAACTGGGTAGGTCTAGTTGAATGAAAAGAAGGACCAGGGGAGACAGGATAGCAGTCTTCCAATATCTCAGGGGCTGCCCCAAAGAAGAGGGGTGGGGTCAATTCTCTAAAGCACCTGAAGGCAGGACAAGAAGCAACAGATGGAAACTCAACCAGGAGGAGAGAAGCAACCTGGAATTAAGGAGAAATTTCCTGATATTAATCATTGGGACAGCTTGCCACCAGAAATTGTAGGTTCTCCATCACTGGAGGCTTTTAAGAAGAGACTGAACAGCCATTCAAACGGGGTTGGACTAGAAGACCTCCAAGGTCCCATCTAGTCTTAGGATTCTATGATTCTGATCCATTTGTCTGGAATGGGAAAGGGCTTCCTGTCTGAGAAGGGGGTTGGACTAGATGACCTCCGAGGTCCCCTCCAACCTATTCAATATTCATCTATCTATCCATCTATCTATCATCTATCATCTATCATCTGTCTGTCTGTCTGTCTGTCTGTCTATCTAACTATCTAACTATCTATCTATCTATGTCTTCTCTCTCTCTCTCTCTCTATCTACAGTATCTATCTCTTATGTTTACCTATGTATGTATGTATGTATGTATGTATGTATGTATGTATGTATGTATCTATCTATCTATCTATCTATCTATCTATCTATCTATCTTCTATCTATCTATCTATCTATCTATCTATCTATCTATCTATCTAATCTTTCTATCTTTCTATCTCTATCTATCTATCTATCTATCTATCTATCTAATCTTTCTATCTATCTATCTAGCTATCATCTATCTATCTATCTATCTATCTATCTATCTATCTATCTATCTATCTATCTATCTATCTATCTATCTACCTATGTCTTCTCTCTATATATCTATCTACAGTATCTATCTCTTATGTTTATCTATGTATGTATGTATGTATGTATGTATGTATGTATGTATGTATCTATCTATCTATCTAATCTATCTATCTATCTATCTATCTATCTATCTATCATTTATCTATCTAATCTATCTATCTATCTATCTATCTATCTATCTATCTATCTATCTATCATCTATCTATCTATCTATCTATCTATCTATCTATCTATCTATCCATCCATCCATCCATCTAATCTTATCTATCTATCTATCTATCTATCTATCTATCTATCTATCTATCTATCTATCTATCTATCTATCATCTATCTATCTATCTATCTATCATCTATCTAATCTATCTATCTATCTATCTATCTATCTTTCTTTCTTTCTTTCTTTCTTTCTTTCTTTCTTTCTTTCTTTCTTTCTTTCTATCTAATCTTTCTATCTATCATCTATAAAATAATCTATTTGCAAGAAGAGATATGGCACAGCCATTTGGCTGATATGGCCTAGGTAGATCTCCCGCTTAAGCCGGAGGTTGGACTAGAAGACCTCCAAGGCCCCTTCCAACTCTGTTATTCTGTTCCCGTTTCCCACTAGGCGATTCCCACAACCCATCCTACAAGCCACCTTGAGACACACTCAACAGTCAGAAGTTCTCCGTTTTATGCTCCACAGCAAGTGGGGTTCAAGAATTGCTTAGGGGTCCTGGGGGGTGGGTGTGATCCCCCTTTCAAAGGAACAGCCCGGGGGGTGTTTTTGGGGGGTGAGTATGGACCACAGAAGGGTAACTTAGAATACAGGTGGAGCCATTTTGCTACCTGAAATTAAACCCAGAATGTTGGTCGTTCCTACATTGCATACAGCTAGTTCTCGACATATAACAATTCGCTTAATGACGGTTTGAAGTTACAACGGCACTGGGGAAAAAAGGAACTGGGGGGCCATTTGTCACACTTAACGACCGTTTCAGCGTCCCCACGATCAAAATTCGTACATTTGGCTCATAGTTATGATGGTCGCAGCGTGGGGGGGGGGAGTTTCCCACGATCCCCTCTTGGCGACCTCCTAAGAAGTTAAGATTCACTTAACAACCGGGTGACTAACTTAACAATGGCACTAATTCATGCAACGACCGTGGCAAGAAAAGTCGTAAAACGGGACAAGACGTCTCGCTTAGCAGCAAAAATGCTGGGCTCCATTGCCTAAGTCGAGGACTATCTTATATTATCGGAGAAAGCTGGAATTACCTGCCACTAAGCCACCAATATTAAAACCCACTTCCTCCCCCCCCCCCATACCACCTTCAAATCCTAATCCTAAATCGGACACAGGAGGGGATTGTGGTTTGATATCAAGGGGAGCCATCTGACCAACATTTGCATCGATAGGAGATTATTTCATGCCGATGAAATCCATTCAAAATCCACAGCAATGGAGGAGAATTCAGCTTGCATCCTCCTGCCCATCGCTGGACATGCAAAAGGATGATGGTTTAAAGCTGGCTTGCAGCGAAATTCACCTCTCCCTGCATTTGGGGGGGGGGGGGGGCTCAATACCCTTGTGTGGCTTGGGGGGAGTGTCTCCATGTCCTGGTGCAGGGGACGAAGGGGGGAGACATTTTACGGGCGAGGGTCCGGAGCGATCTCCCCTCCCCAGATTATCCCCCCTCCCCTTCTCCCTGGAAAATGTGGGGGTGGGGGTGGTCTTTGTCGCTGCAGCTGGACAGCCGGTGATAAATAAAAGATGGGCACAGGTGTCTCCTACAATTTAAGCACCAGGCAGTGAAAATTTGAGGAGGGGGATATACACACACACCAGGTGCTGCCCACCAAGCCTCAACTTCAAAGCAGCCACATTGGCCCTTTGATGTGGCTTTCCGTCTGTCCCCATCATGGCAACGGATGGGAAACTGGTCCGAGCAGCCACTGGGATGGGGGGGGATGGGGGGGGAGCACCAGAGGGGGTGGGCAGAATAGCGAGGCAGGACCAGCCGTTCTGGCAGGGGGGGGGGAACCAAAGAAGGCGTTGAGATTAATCAGACTGGACAGACCCCCCCCCAAAAGGTGGGAATCTTTGCAAGACACGTTGGCCGACACAGCGATGGATGTGGGAGAAGGGAGGGGGCGAGAAAGGGGGTCTCTGCAGAAGCAACCTCTAAATGGGGGGGGGGGGCGCCCTGAAAGGTTTTCCCACCCCACCCCTGCATTTTATTCTTTGAAATGGGAGAGGAGGGAGGTGAAATGTGTTTCGCTTCATTTTGAGTTCAGTGAAGGGAGGGAGGGAGGGAGGGAGGGAGGGAGGGAGGGAGGGAGGAAGGAAGAGCAGAGCAAAGAAGAAAAAGAATAGAAAAAGAAATTGGAAGGAAGAAAGATCAAAGGAAAGAAGGAGATGGTGATGGAAGGGAAGGGGAGAAAAGGAAGGGGAGGGAAGAAACAAAAGGAGACCTCCTTGAAATTTCCTGCAAGATACAAGGATGTGCTGGGGGGGGGGGGGGAGAGAAAGAGAGAAAGAGAGAGAAAAAGAAATTATTTTATTTATTTTATCATTTTATTAAATTTATAGACCGCCCCCTCTCCCCGAAGGGACTCGGGGCGGTGTACAGACAGAAGCTAAAATACCGTATACATAATAGAAAATATATTAGAAACCCCTTAAAAACAAATTAAATATAGAGTCTGTACCATAATAGTAAAAATTAAAAAACAGCTTAAAAAATCTACCCCAGGAATTTAAAATACCGGCCAGGAGGATTGAAGATTAAGACTATGATTGGGCCAGGCCAGCTAATTGGAACAGGTGGGTCTTGAGTTTCTTGCGGAAGGAGCGGAGGTCCGTGGTGATTCTAATATCGGGGGGGGGGGAGGTCATTCCAGAGGGCTGGGCCCATCACAGAGAAGGCCCTATTCCTGGGTGCCGCCCGCTGGCATTGCTTAGTGGACGGCACCCAGAGGAGTCCCTCTCTGTGAGAGCGAATTGGTCGCAGGGATGTGTGGGGCAGGATGCGATCCCGCAGATAGCTAGGTCCTGTGCCATGGAGCGCTTTAAAGGTGATAGTCAACACCTTGAAACGCACCCGAAAAGCCACAGGTAGCCAGTGCAGCTCGCGCAGGAGAGGTGTTATGTGGGAGTACCTGGTACTTCCCATGATTGCCCGCGCGGCCGCATTCTGGATCAGCTGCAGCCTTCGGGTGCATCTCAAGGGGAGCCCCATGTAGAGAGCATTGCAATAGTCCAGGCGGGACGTCACTAGCGCATGGGTGACTGTGTGAAGGGCATCCCGATCCAATAGGGAACGCAATTGGCGCACCAGGCGAACCTGGTGGAACGCCCCCCTTGCCATGGCTGTCACATGGTCATCCATCGACAGCCGGGCATCTAGGAGGACGCCCAAATTGCGCGCCCGTTCCACGGAGGCCAGTTGTTCGCCCCCGATGGCCAGAGATGGAACCCACTGGTTGAACCGGGGCGCCGATAACCACAGCCCCTCCGTCTTGGAGGGGTTGATTGTGAGCCTGTTGCTTCCCATCCAGACCAGTACGGCCTCCAGGCACCGGGACATCACTTCGACGGCCTCGTTGGGGTGGTTCGGGGTAGAGATGTACAGCTGAGTATCATCAGCATACAGATGATACTCAACCCCAAAACCACGAATGATCTCACCCAGCGGCTTCATATACGTGTTGAACAGGAGAGGCGAGAGGACCGACCCCTGTGGCACCCCACAAGTGAGTGGCCTCAGGGTCGACCTCTGCTCCCCTGCCAGCACGCATTGCGTCCGGCCGGAGAGGTAGGAGGAGAACCATCGCAGAACGGTGCCCCTCACCCCCAGCCCCTCCAGACGACGCAGTAGGATACCATGGTCGATGGTATTGAAAGCAGCTGAGAGATCTAATAGGACCAGGATGGAGGAGCAACCCCCATCCTTGGCCCTCCAGCGATCATCCACCAACGCGACCAAGGCCGTCCCCGTGCTGTGACCGGGCCGGAAACCGGACTGGCGCGGGTCTAGATAATCAATTTCCTCCAAGTGGCGTGAGAACTGTTGCGCCACTACACTCTCTACAACCTTTGCCAAAAAGCAAAGGTTGGAGACAGGACGATAGTTGGTTAACATAGCTGGGTCCAGGGAAGGCTTCTTGAGTAGGGGCCTCACCACCGCCTCTTTCAAGGCGGCCGGCAAGGACCCCTCTCTCAAGGAAGCGTTGACTAACTCCTGGAGCCAGCCTCGTGTAACCTCCCAGGATGCCAGTATAAGCCAGGAGGGACACAGGTCCAATAAACATGTAGTGGCTCGCAATCGCCCACGCAACCTGTCCATATCATCGGCTGCAACAGGGTCAAACTCCTCCCAGAATGGTCCCTCAAGATTCGCCTCCGACCTCCCCCCTGGACTACTGGAGGGGACTCACTCGCTACGGATTTGAGCGATTTTGTCCTGCAGATATTTCCCAAATTCCTCTGCTCTGCCCTGTAGAGGGGCTTCCCGTGGCCTCTGTGAAAGGAGGGAGCGGGTCACCCGAAACAGGGCAGCAGGGCAGTTATCTGCGGACGCAATAAGAGCGGCACAATATTGACGCTTGGCCACTCTTAATGCCACAAGGTAGGTCCGTAAATAGGCTCTTACCTGTGTTCGGTCAGATTCGGAGCGTGAAGATCTCCATCTGCTCTCTAGGCGTCTCTTGTGGCGCTTCATCACCCTCAGCTCCTCGGTAAACCAAGGGGCCAGGGTGACTCGCTGCCGCCGGAGAGGCCGCAAAGGCGCAACCCAGTCCAAGGCCCCGGTAGCTGCATCGTTCCATGCGGCCACCAGGTCCTCCATCCGGGAGCGGGTCAGGGCTACAGGAAGTGGCCCAAGCTCCGTCTGGAACCTGTCGGGTTCCATCAGTCGCCTGGGGCGGAACCATCTAGGACAATCTGGTTCCGCCTCCCCGTGATGGGGGGTAGCGCCTGGGAAGTCGAGCCGGAGAAGTGAGTGATCTGACCATGACAGGGGTGTAATAGCTAATTCCCCTATTCCCAGATCACACTTCCACTGGCCAGAGACAAAAATAAGGTCCAGAAAGAGAAAGAGGGAGAGAAAGAAAGAGAAAGAGGGAGAGGAAGAGAAGGAGAAAGAAGGAGAGGGAGAGGGAGAAAGAGAGGGAGGGAGAAAGGGGGGAGAGAGAGAAAGGGAGAAAGAAAGGGAGAGAGAGGGGTAGGGAGAAAGAGAGAAAAAGAGGGAGAGAGAGAAAGAGAAAGGGTGGGAGAGAGGGAGATAGAAAGAAAGAGAGAAAGAGAGAAAGAAAGGGGGAGAAAGAAAGGGAGAGAGCAAAAGAGGGGGAAAGAGGGGGAGATAGAAAGCAAGAGAGAGAGGTAGGGAGAAAGAGGGAGAGAGAGAGAAAGAAAGAAAGGGGGAGGGAGGGAGGAAGAGGGGAGAGAGAGAAAGGGAGAAAGAAAGGGAGAGAAAGAAAGAGAAAGACAGAAGGGAGAGAGAGAAAGAGAGAGGAAGAGGCGGGATAGAAAGCAAGAGAGGGATAGGGAGAAAGAGAGAGAAAGGGAGAGAGAAAGGGTGGGAGAGAGGGAGAGAGAAAGAAAGAGAGAAAGAAAGAAAGAAAGAAATGGGGAGGGAGGGAGGGAGAGAGAGAGAAAGTGGGAAGAGGGGGAAAGAGAAAGAAAGAGGAAGAGAGAAAGTGGGAGAGAGAGAGAAAGACAGAGTAAGTGGGAGAGAAAGAGAAAAAAGAGAAAGGGGGAGGGGGAGACAGAGAAAGAGAGAAAGAGGGGAGGAGAGAGAAAGAGAAAGAGGGGAGAGAGAGAAAGCAAGAGAGAAGGAGGGAGGGAGAGAGAGAGAGAAAGAGAGAAAGTGGGGAGAGGGGGAAAGAGAAAGAGAAAAAAGAGAAAGTGGGAGAAAGAGAGAGAGGGAAAGAAAGACAGAGAGAGAGAAAGAAAGACAGACAGAGAGAAAGTGCGTGTGTGTGTGGGAGAGAAGGAAGCTCTCTTTAATTGCTCCTGGGCTCCTCTGGACCTGGGGGGGGGGAGGGAGGGAAGGGGGGGCTCCCAGCCCCACTTTCTCCGCTCCCCCCCGCTGTTCTCCATCCTGGGCTGCCGCCGAGCCAGCGACCTCCCTGCACGCAAGTGCGGCCGCCTGAGCTTGAAGCGAGGCGACAAGGAGGGAAGGGAACCAGCGGCGCAACAGCCGCCACGAAGCTCTTCGCACGGAAACAAGACAACAGATCAATGCCTCCCCACTGCGCGGGGGCTCCCTTCCGTGCAGCCAGCGCAGCCGCTCCCCCCCCAGCCCCCCCCAGCCCTCCGCGGAAGAGGTCAGCCGGCACAGCCGATGCTTGGGGGGGGGGGGGCGCAATGGCTATGCCCTTCTGCCAAAGGAAACTTTGGGGCTCTCGGGTTGAAATCAGGGGGTCCTTCGTAGTCTCTGAGCTTGGGGTTTCTTGCAGACGTTTCATGACCCAAGCAAGGAAGAACATCCGTGCTAGAAGGTAGAGGGGTTGAGGAGGAGGAGGAGGGGGAGGAAGGGAAAAGAAAGAGGAGAAGGAGGAGAAGGAGAAGAAATAGAAAAAGAAGAGGAGGAGGAGGAGAAGGGAAAGAACAAGGAGAAGTAGAAGAGAGGAGGAGGAAGAAGGAGAAGAAGAAAAAGAAGAGGAGGAGGAGGAAAAGGGAAAGAACAAGGAGAAGTAGAAGAGAGGAGGAGGAAGAAGGAGAAGAAGAAAAAGAAGAGGAGGAGGAGGAGAAGGGAAAGAACAAGGAGAAGTAGAAGAGAGGAGGAGGAAGAAGGAGAAGAAGAAAAAGAAGAGGAGGAGAAGGGGAAGAACAAGGAGAAGTAGAAGAGAGGAGGAGGAAGAAGGAGAAGAAGAGAGGAGGAGGAGGAGAAGAGGGAGGAGGAGAAGGAGAAGTAGAAAAAGAGGAGGAGGAGGAGAGGGAGAAGAAGAAGGAGAAAAAGGAGAAGTAGAAAATGAAGAGGAGGAGGAAAAGAAGGGAAGAACAAGGAGAAATAGAAGAAGAGAGGAGGAGGAAGAAGAGGAAGAAGGAGAAATAGAAAAAGAAGAGGAGGAGGAGGAGAGGGAGAAGAAGAAAAAGAAGAGGAGGAGGAGAAGGGGAAGAACAAGGAGAAGTAGAAGAGAGGAGGAGGAGGAGAGGGAGAAGAAGAAGGAGAAAAAGGAGAAGTAGAAAATGAAGAGGAGGAGGAAAAGAAGGGAAGAACAAGGAGAAATAGAAGAAGAGGAAGAAGGAGAAATAGAAAAAGAAGAGGAGGAGGAGGAGAGGGAGAAGAAGAAGAAAGAAGAGGAGGAGGAGAAGGGGAAGAACAAGGAGAAGTAGAAGAGAGGAGGAGGAGGAGAGGGAGAAGAAGAAAGAGAAAAAGGAGAAGTAGAAAATGAAGAGGAGGAGGAAAAGAAGGGAAGAACAAGGAGAAATAGAAGAAGAGAGGAGGAGGAGGAAGAAGAGGAAGAAGGAGAAATAGAAAAAGAAGAGGAGGAGGAGAAGAGGGAGAAGAAGAAAAAGAAGAGGAGGAGAAGGGGAATAACACCGAGAAGTAGAAGAAGAAGAGAAGAGGAGGAAGAAGAAGAAGAAGAAAAAAAATTGGGGTCTTTGGTGCCCTCTGAACTTACTGAGTTTACTTGCAGACGTTTCACGGCCCAACTAGGGAACATCATCAGTGGCACTTCGTGTGTGCTCCCTCACTGGAGGTCTTCCAAGAACAGACTGGATAGCCATTTGTCCCCAGAAACGCTCTAGGGTCTTTTGCTTGAGCAGGGGGCTGGACTAGAAGACCTCCAAGGTCCCTTTCCAACGCTGTTATTCTGCTTCCTGTCTCTTAGACTAGAAAACTTCCTGTCCCTAGACTAGAAAGAACATTTGAAAACAGCTGGTATAAGGACTCCTCCCTTTAGCCAGGGGCTGGACTAGAAGACCTCCGAGGTCCCTTCCTGCCGTGTGATTCTATGTCCTAGATAATAATGAGCAGCGAGGAGGTCGAAGTAACAGAGTTAAACCCCCCCAGTCCTACGGGGGGGGGATTCTTGGCCATCGGGGGAGGGGGGGTCCACAGAATTATTGGCAGCCGGGAAGGCAGAGAAAAAAAGAGTCAAACGGGATCTCAAAATTTGCCCGAAGGCAAAATGCGCCTGTCAAACCGAAATTTGAACCCGAGGCTGCTGTGTTGCATCGGCAACCTTTGGGCTACCTTGAAATGCCAGCTTTCCCCTCTCTCTCTCCGGAGCCTGCTGGGAAGGTGTGTGTGTGTGTGTGAGGGTGTGAGAAGTCACAGCTAAGCAACCCATCCTGCTCTCCCTCCCGGGACCATTTGACACGCTCCCTTCTTGCAAAGTGAGTTCCTTACACGCTACGGCTGTCACGACACAACGCTCAGCTTGGCCACGACAAGGGTTGGCACGGCCTGGCGGGTTTTTTTCACACACACACCCTTGGCGATGGCAGGAGTGCAAGGAATTATTTTATTTTATTATTACAAAAAGAAGGAGGAGGAGGAGGAAGAAGAAAAAGAAAAGAGGAGGAAGAAGGAGAAAGAAGAAGACGAAGAAGAGGAGGAAGGAGGAAAAAGAAGAAGAGGAAAAAGAGGAAGCAAAGAAGGCAAAGAAGAAGGGGAGGAGGAGGAAGAGGAAACAAAGAAGAAGAAGAAGAAGAAGAAGAAGAAGAAGAAGAAGAAGAAGAAGAAGAAGAAGAAGAAGAAGAAGAGAAAAGGAGGAAGAAGAAGAACAACAAGAGATGAGGAGGAAGGAGGAAAAAGAAAAAGGAAGAAGAGGAAGCAAAGAAGAAGAAGAGAGGAGGAGGAAGGAAGAAAAAGAAGAAGAGGAAGAAGAAGAGGAAACAAAGAAGAAGAGAGGAGGAGGGAGGGGGAGAAAGAAGAAAAGAAATAATAAATATCTTTTTCGTCCACTTTGGCTGTTTACAGGTGCTTTTTTTCCCCTTCAGTTTTTAATTATACTTCCTAGGCACGCCGGTCCCATATAAGAAATGAACATTCTCAAGTTTCTAGTCCTTAAGGCGACGCAATAGCAGCGTTCCGATATTGGAGGGCTTGGCGCAAAGGAGAATGCCTTGCATGGCGTCCATGGATTAAAATACAGACTCCACATGATGGGGAGGAATCCCTCCCCCCCCCCATTTTCTGAGTAAACAGAGGAATGGAATCAAGATCACGTGAAGTGTTAATACCACTTTATAAGGCCTTGGTAAGGCCACACTTGGAATATTTGCATTCAGTTTTGGTCGCCACGATGTAGAAAAGATGTGGAGACTCTAGAAAGAGTGCAGAGAAGAGCAAGAAAGAGGATTAGAAAGATAATCATTAGATGATTAGATCTTGATTGCTAATATAATTTGATATTAATTTCCTAATGCCAAGCAAGCCAAGAACTTGGGCTGGGGGGGAATTCTGGCCGTTGCAGTTAATATCTTGGCATCGGGCCCAATCTAACTAGATTAACAGGGCTTCCTATTCAGATAGTCCTCACAAGAGTTCATTTTGTGACGATTCCAAGGCACAACATCACTGAAAAAAAGTGAGTTACGGCCGTTTTTTCACGCTTACGATGGCCGCCGCTTCCCCAGAATCGCGCAAATCAAAATTCAGACAGTTCGCTACTGACTCACAAGTATGACGGTCTCAGTGTTCCTGGGGTCACGACCTACCGACCAGCAATGAGGAAGTTGGATTCAATTAATGGCCGTGTTACTCATTGCAACGATTCACTTAACGGCGGTGGCCAGGAAGGTTGTGCCATGGAGCAAAGCTCCCTTAACAAAAATCTCGCTTAGTGACATCAATCCGGGGCTCCATTGTGGCTGTAAGTCGACAATGACTCGTATTCACTTAACGACGGAAGAGATTCCCTTAACAACAGTGGCAAGAAATGTTGAAAAACGGGACGAACCTCATTATCTTGAGGACATTCTCGCTTAGCAAGTAAAATTTGGCACTCCATTATGGTCGCAAGTCGAGGACTTAAGTCAGTGATGGCGAACTAAGTGCCGAAAAGGGAGCATGCATGCTTGTCTGGCCCATAACCCAGGAGCATGGGCACCCTGGAAACACGCACTGGTTACTGGCGCGCGATGTTCAGCTAGTGGGCACGCATGCTTGCGCCAGAAAATGGACGACCAGCACTTACTTTCCGGCACTGTCGCATGTACGAAGGCCAGCTGATCGTCGCGCATGCATGGGCACCAAAAACCCGGAAGAGGAACGGGCGACGCCACATGTACCATAAATTCGCCATCACAGAATTAGCTCTTTCTTACAAGCCGTCCGTTTACGGGTGGAAGGAGGCGCATAAAGAGAAAGGAGAGATAAGGGAATGCGGCAAGGAATATCTACATTGCGAAGAGTCTGGAGCAGAGCCGGTATTAAAATTCAGAGCCCGTGCTGGAAGACTGGGGTGGGGGAGAAACCCCCTCCCCCTAATAATGAAAAAAAAAAAAGAGCCGATCACCGTGGGATCGTCCCCCAGACGCGGCATAAATAAGAAACTTTCTTCCGGAGGAAAAAAAAAAATCAGAACCCACTTCAAAGCTTTCCCATCTCCTTATCTGTGTCAAACCGCGGCTCTAAGCCGTCGCCGATTAAAGCTGAACTTTTCTACTCGGCTCGACATCTTTAAAAGCATAAAACATACGTTTCGTGGGCTTTTCATGTTCTCCACGGCTTCCCTTGGCACGCCGCACAGGCTGCCGGGCTATTTGCGACCGAATGAAAGCCGGCACGATGGCGGCGACAGAAGGAAAAGCGGCATCTCGACGGCGCTATGTTTAAAATTAAAAAGGCCGCCGTGGTACGGCTTTGGTCACCTCGCGGTTGGAGTGCTGCCGGGCGCTCCCTCTGGGGCTGCCCTCGGAGACCGGCTAAACGGTGGGCAGCAATGGGCAGGCCGGGAGTGTCATTTGCCTGAGCTTAAAAGCCACAAGATAGGAGCAGTAATGCTGCTTTTATGGTAAGGTGACATTGAGAGTTATTCGGAGAGTTGGAAAGTAGATTCTTCCCCTTCCTTCTTTTGACAGTTGGAGAAACTTGGGAGGGTCCCTTCTGAGACGCTTCCCACGCCCCTTTTTCCTTCTCTGCGCGCGGCTGCCTCTTATCTCAGCAGCTCTTCATCCTCCAGGCGACATCGATGGGTTAGATGGGAGATTGATGATAAATAGATAGATAGATAGATAGATAGATAGATAGATAGATAGATAGATAGATAGATAGATAGATGATAGACAGATAGACAGACAGACAGATAAATGATTGATAGACAGACAGACAGACAGGCAGGCAGGCAGGCAGGCAGACAGACAGACAGACAGACAGACAGACAGACAGACAGATAGATATAAGACAGACAGAGATAGGAGAAATGTATAGATAGATGTAGATATAGATAGATAATATTAAATAGATAAGAGATATGTAGATAGATAGATGTAGATAGATATAGATAATAGATTGATGATAGATTAGATAGATGAGAGATGTAAATAGATGTATGTATGTATGTAGACAGATGGATGGAGAGAGATGGGTGAGATAGAATAGATAGATGAAAGATAAGATAGATGAGTGATTGATTATTTATATGATTGATATATTAGATAGATCTAGATAAATTATAGATTGGAGAGAGAGATAAATGTTAGATTAGATCAGATATAGATAGATAGATAGATAGATAGATAGATAGATAGATAGATAGATAGATGATAGATAGATAGATGATAGATAGATAGATAGATAGATAGATAGATAGATAGATAGATAGATAGATAGATAAGAGATGTAGATAGATGGAGAGAGAGAGAGAAATAGAATAGAGATAGATGATAGATGAAATTGATGGGAGATTGATGATTGATTGATTATTGAATAGATTAGATAGATCTAGACAGATGATTAGAGAGAGATAAATGTTAGATTAGATCAGATGTAAATAGATGATAGATAGATAGATAGATAGATGATAGATAGATAGATAGATAGATGATAGACAGACAGACTGACTGATGGATAGATAGATAATAGATTGATGATATAGATAGATAGATAATAGATTGATGATAGATGGATAGATAGATAAATATAGATAGATAGATAGATAGATAGATAGATAGATAGATAGATAGATAGATAGATAGATAGATAGCTGAGAGATTGATCATGGATTAGATAGATGATAGATAGGGAGGTTTTGTTTTTTGAGCAAGATAAATATTATTGTTTGTTTGTTTGTTTTACTGGATTTATATTAGCCAGTTTTGAAGCCGGAGAGCCAACCTCACCAAGAAGACGACAAAGCGAAAAAATTGCAAATAAAATCAGAAAAGGAGGAGGAAAAAAAGGGGGAGGTTTAACAATGAGTTTTTAATTAATTCTGGTCTGTTAGCGCATTTTATTTGTTTGAGTGATGCCTCATTCCAGCCCTCATGAGCGGTGGGATTGCATTAAATTTACCCACCCACTTTCCCCCCATCAAAATCAGGGGGGGGGGGGCGTTTGATGGTTTACCTCCGTCAACAGGTTATTAAATATTCAACATTTAATATAATATGTAAATATGTAAAGGGCTCGGAATTGCAAGCAGGCTGTTTCACCAACCTTGTCGCAACTTTGCGGCTTTGTGGCTAAAACGCTGAGCTTGTCAGTCGGCAATTCGGCGGTTCGGCTCCCTAGTGCAGGCCTCCGTGCGTGGGCAGGGGGTTGGACTAGATGACCTCCAAGGTCCCTTCCAAC
>JAKRSK010002993.1:0-31050 GCA_029891615.1 Natrix natrix natrix | reverse complement strand
TGTTCTTCTAGTCTGTATCCATCTACCAGATCCATATTTAGCTTGTTTCCAGGTTGGTCCTTGGACAATCATCATGCCTTGTCCCAGTGGTTCTCTTTCCTTAGAGTACTTAAGTGATTTGTAATAAAGTCTATGGAACAATAAGTTGCTTATATAGCTGATAGCATGATTTGGTTGATGGACCCAAATTCAATCACAGAGATCACTAGTTTGCCTTAGTCAGATAATACCACAAACTGCCTTGCCTGCCTTGCCTGGTTAGTCCATCACTAGAAGGTGGAACCATGCAAATTTTATTTTCCTGTTCATTTTCCTGCTGCAATGTGGAAGTACATAAATATTTCCTCTTAGGTTGCTTCAAATGCCCTCTTCTGTTTTGCCTTGAGCACTTTATTTTCTGACAAGGTAGCTCTGAGCTATATCAGCTATTTCATAGGGGAAGGAATGCAGCTTCAACTATGCTGGGACTTTACTTTACTTTACTTTTATTTAGATTTTTATACCGCCCCCTCTCACCAAAGGGACTCGGGGCGGTGTACAGTCAGATAAAAAGACATCAATAAATAGAAAATACAAACACAAAAGAGGAGGCAATAAGAAACTGTACATATCTGAAGCAAAGTAGTTAAAAGCAATATTTAAATAACCCTAAAAATACCCAATTAAAATATCTGCCAGGAGGTAGAATAAAACTATAAATGGGCCAGGCCGGCTAAACGGAACAGGTGAGTCTTCAGTTTTTGTCGAAAGGAGCGGAAGTCGGTGGTGGTTCTGATATCGGGGGGGAGGTCATTCCAGAGGGTTGGGCCCATCACAGAGAAGGCTCTACTCCTAGGCGCCGCCCGTTGGCATTGCTTAGTGGACGGCACCCGGAGGAGTCCTTCCCTGTGAGAGCGAATCGGTCGCAGGGAAGTGTGTGGTAGGATGCGATCCCGCAAGTACCTAGGTCCTGAGCCATGGAGCGCTTTAAAGATAGTAATTAACACCTGATGACTGATGACTGATTCAAATACCTTTTAGATCCCAATAACTTTGAAATACAAGACAAGGAATAGAATGAAGACACTAAGTAAGTCAAAGATTGCCTATTCAAAATCTGCAAGAAATATTTTAACTTCGATGATGATGATGATGATGATGATGATGATGATGATGATGATGATGATGATGATGTTGTTGTAATCTTTGGTGAGATTCACAGCCTTTAGGTGTGGTAAGTAGCTCATGAGATTATCATTATCATTATCATTATCATTATTATTATCTGATTGTATCACAGCGGCCAGTTGTTTCGCCGGATTTGGCATTGATTACTAGTCGGGCCCCACCCAGGGGCCTAGAACGTCGTAACGTATTTTCGTAATATACGTGCAGATCCAAGCTGCAAAAAGTGCAGCTTTTTGCATTTGACTGATGGTGATTTTGTCAAGTTTTATCTGTTTAAAATATAATTCCAGTGCTTTTGGAATAGCACCCAGTGTGCCGATTACCACTGGAATTACCACTGCTGGTTTGTGCCATAATCATTGAATTTCAATTTTTAAGTCCTGGTATTTCGCGACTTTTTCATGTTCCTTCTCCTTGACCCTGCTATCACCTGGTATTGCGATGTCTATGATTGTAACCTTATTTTTCTAAACCAGTGTGATGTCTGGTGTGTTATGCACTAGTATTTTGTCTGTTTGTATACGAAAATCCCACAGGATCTTTTTTTTTATTGAAAACATTTTATACAAACAAATTTTCCCCCTTTTAACCCCCCCACCATACAATGTAAATCACATACAAATACTATGCCCCCTCCCCTCCCCCAACCCAAAAAGAATTTCTCATTCAAATGTTATACCAAATACTTTACCCCCTCCCCTCCCCCCGTCTTAAAGTAGATTACTCATTCTAATTATGCGTATATATTACCCCACCTTCCACCCTAACCCACCCCCACCTCCCACTCAACCCCCCCCTGACTTCCGCTATACACCACTCTAACAATTCCAAGCATCCCATGTATTATTTACTCTGATCATCTATCAGTCTAAACATTCTTACCTGAAGGCTACATAATACCTACTAGTCTGGTATTTATTCTGTATATAATCAATCCATTTTACCCATTCTGTGTATAATTCTCCTGCTTCTGAGCTTTTAAAAAAGCTGAAATTTTTGCCATTTCGGAGAACCCCGCCACCTTCTGAATCCATTGATCAATTGTCAGTAAAAAATCTTTTTTCCAATGTTGCGCAATCAACAACCTAGCTGCTGTGACCATATACAAAACCAATTTTGTTTCCCCTTTAGTAAAGTCCTTAGTTATACCCAATCAAAACATTTGTGGAGTAAATTGTATTCTTTTCTTAAATACATTTTGCATAACCCACCATATTTTTATCCAGAAAGCTTTAACCTTTTTGCAAGTCCACCATACATGAAAAAAGGTAGCATCTAGGCACCCGCATCTCCAACATTTTGGTTGAACATTTGGGTACATGCATGATAATTTTTTAGGATCTAAATACCATCTGTAAAACATTTTATAAAAGTTCTCCCTTAAATTCTGTGACTGTGTAAATTTAACATTCTGAACCCATATTTTTTCCCACGTTTCCAACATGACCACTTCACCAAAATTCTGAGCCCATTTAATCATACAATCCTTAACCAGTTCACTTTCTGAATCTCTTTCTAACAGTACATTATATATTCTTTTAACTTGTTTTGGGCCAGACTCTTTTATCTGCTTGATCAGTTCCACTTCTTTATCCATAAAACCGACCCTACGATCTTCTTCCCACCTCTTCTGTAGCTGTATGTAATGTAACCAATTTAAAATAATTCCTTCTTCCAACAGTTGTTCCAAAGTTTTTAACTTCCATTCGTCCCCATCAGCAATAAGCACATCTTTATATAAACAACCCCCGAGTGACTTAATATTCATAATCCCCATGGTGTCTGCAAGATCCAACCAAAGCAGTATTTTATAATCCCAATTGGGCCAGTGCTTCTTCCATATTCTCATCAGGGCACTTCGGAGAACATGATTGTTAAACACTTTATCCACCCTATCTTCATAAAAAAGATATGCATGCCATCCCAGGACAAGGTCATGTCCTTCTATATTCAACAGTTCCGTTTTTGTTTTCCCAAACCAATCTGCTACATGCGTCAATACCGCAGCTTCATAATACAATCGGAGGTTTGGGAGTCTGAGGCCACCTCTTTCACGAGTATCTTGCATAATCTTCATCTTTACTCTCGGTTTTTTCTCCTTCCAAACAAATTTATTTAATGTTGCTTGCCATTCTAACAAGATTTTATCTGATTTAAGCACCGGTATCATCTGAAATAAAAAGATGAATCTAGGTAGAATGTTCATTTTAATTGCTGAAATCCTTCCAAGCAAAGATAGTTGTAACTTTTTCCATACTT
The DNA here is from genome assembly GCA_029891615.1 of Natrix natrix natrix. NCBI lineage: Eukaryota > Metazoa > Chordata > Lepidosauria > Squamata > Natricidae > Natrix > Natrix natrix. The sequence continues at coordinate 27,624 of JAKRSK010002993.1, read as the reverse complement.
GAAGATCTTTCGGTATCTTTTGCCACAACACGTCATAATTATTTAAGAAAAGTTTTGTATTTGATTCTGTGATTTGTATTCCTAAATATTTGACCTTGGAGACTATTTCAAAACCTGCTAAACTTACAAGTCTCTTTCTTTGAGTCTCTGTCATGTTTTTAACCATCATTTTCGTTTTGTTTTGATTTAGTCTAAACCCAGACACCATGCCAAATTCTACTATGATATTTTTCATCTGGATTATTGACTTCAAAGGATGTGAAAGGGTAACAACCAGATCGTCGGCAAATGCTCTAGTTCTGTATTCCTTTTGCCTGATAGCTATGCCATCTAAGGATTTTGAGTCCCGAATTGCGTTCAACAAGACTTCCAAAGTTAAAATAAATAACAATGGAGATAATGGGCAACCTTGTGCCTTTTCGTATCTCGAAAGTTGTTGACAAATTTACATTGATAATAAGTTGTGCATTTTGTTGCTGATAAATTGCTCCAATCGCCTGCCGAAATCGTGGTCCCATATCCATCTTTTCCAAAGTCTTGGTTAGAAAATTCCAATTCACTCGATCGAAGGCCTTCTCCGCATCCAAGAAAACCAGCACTGCAGAGATCTGCTTATTCTTATCAAGATAGTCAATTAAGTCTATGAGTTGCCTTACATTCTCCTTCATGTGTCTGCCTTCAATAAATCCTGCTTGATCATGATGAATAATCTCTTGGATAACCGGCATCAATCTGTTGGCTAGTACCTTAGCAAATATTTTATAATCTGTGTTCAGAAGAGATATCGGCCTGTAATCCTCTGGTTTCTTAGGGCCCTCTTTGTCTTTAGGTATCAATGAGATAAAAGCCGCTTTCCATGAGGAGGGTATTTTACCTCCTTGCTGTATATTTCAAAATAGTTGTGTAAGATAATCAATCATTTCCAGTTGTAAAGTTTTATAGTACATTGCAGTCAAACCATCAGTCCCTGGAGCCTTAGCTAGTTTAAGTTGATTTATAGCTAAAGTAATCTCATCAGCAGTTATCAGACGTTCCAAATTCGCCTTTTGAAGCACAGATATTTTAGTAACCCTTTTTCCTTCCAAAAAAATCATCTACTGACTTGTTCTGTATATTATCCTGTACATATAGCTTAGCATAATAGTCCACAAATGATTTTTTAATCAAATCTTGTTGATATACCGTCTTCCCTCCATACTCAATTCTATCAATAATTCTGTCATTCGTATTCTTTCTCAAAGTATAAGCCAACCACCTACCAGGTTTATTAGCGTTAGCAAAAGTGTTATGTTTAGCAAATTGTAAGTTAGTTGCTGTTTGTTCTGCTATAAGCATTTGAAATTGATCTTTCAACAACTTTAGCGCCATCTGGAGCGCCTTGTTTTTCGGGTTTACTATAAGTAACTGTTCCTTACTTTTTATTTCATCTTCCAATTCCATTCTCCTTTTCTGTCTAATTTGTTTATGTTTGAAATTCATATGTATCAGGACCCCATGCATGTAAGCTTTACTTGCATCCCAAACTGTTTCAATGGGAGTACCCTTATTCATATTAAAAGACGCTAAGTAAGTCAAAGATTGCCTATTCAAAATCTGCAAGAAATATTTTAACTTCGATGATGATGATGATGATGATGATGATGATGATGATGATGATGATGATGATGATGATGATGATGTAATCTTTGGTGAGATTCACAGCCTTTAGGTGTGGTAAGTAGCTCATGAGATTATTATCATTATCATTATCCGATTATATCATAGCGGCCAGTTGTTTCGCCGGATTTGGCATTGATTACTAGTCGGGCCCCACCCAGGGGCCTAGAACGTCGTAACGTATTTTCGTAATATACGTGCAGATCCAAGCTGCAAAAAGTGCAGCTTTTTGCATTTGACTGATGGTGATTTTGTCAAGTTTTAACTGTTTAAAATGTAATTCCAGTGCTTTTGGAATAGCACCCAGTGTGCCGATTACCACTGGAATTACCACTGCTGGTTTGTGCCATAATCATTGAATTTCAATTTTTAAGTCCTGGTATTTCGCGACTTTTTCATGTTCCTTCTCCTTGACCCTGCTATCACCTGGTATTGCGATGTCTATGATTGTAACCTTATTTTTCTAAACCAGTGTGATGTCTGGTGTGTTATGCGCTAGTATTTTGTCTGTTTGTATATGAAAATCCCACAGGATCTTGACCATCTGATTTTCGGTGACTTTTTCAGGCTTATGTTCCCACCAGTTTGTTGTTGTTTTAATATTATAATTTTTGCACAAATTCCAGTGGATCATTTGTGCTACTGAATTGTGCCACAATTTATAATCAGTCTGTGTGATTTTTTTACAGCAGCTGAGTCTGTTGTTGTTGTTGTTGTTGTTGTTGTTGTTGTTGTTGTTGTTATTATTATTATTATTATTATTATTATTATTATTATTATTATTAATATTATTATTATTATTATTATTATTATTATTATTATTATTATTATTATTATTATTATTATTATTATTATTATTATTATTATTATTATTATTATTGCATCAACAGAATTGTATCACAGCGGCCAGTTGTTTCGCCAGATTTGGCATTAATTACTAGTTGGGCCCCACCCAGGGGGGTTGTTGTTGTTGTTGTTGTTGTTGTTGTTGTTGTTGTTGTTGTTATTATTATTATTATTATTATTATTATTATTATTATTATTATTATTATTATTATTACCACCACCTTTTTAGGCAACAATTATTAATTGAATTATTGCCGTTCTTAACTGAGTCTGGCTTTCCATGTTGACTTTGCTTGCTGAAAGGTGATGGGGAAGATTGCAAATCCCGTGACTCCAACCATTGTAAACACCATGTCATGCCAGTGCCCACTGCATGAATTTGATCCTGTGATCGTGGGAATCCTAGGATGGTTGCAAATGCAAGGACTCGTTGTAAGACATTTCCTTCACTACCAGTAACTTTGAATGGGCACTAAGGAGATGGTTTTGAAACAAGGACTACATGTAATGGGCAAAAGGCTATAGGCAGAATGAGAAGACTTATCAAAAACTGAAAATATTATCTATAATTGAAAGGAAGGTTACAGAAAGGGAAAGCAAGGACTATTTACAAAAGTGGAATTTTTTGATATTTCATCTGTATATGAAAATATATTTTTGCTCTTTAAATAAGTCAGACCAAGCTATGGTACATCATTTTATAGTATGGTGACCAAAATTGGTTACAGTATTCTAGGTGTGGTCTTACTTGGCTTTCATACAGCAGTACTAAGACTTCACGTGACCTTGATTCTATGCCTCTGTTTATACATTCCAGGGTTGTTTTACCTTTTTGGGCTGCAGCTGCACACTGCTGGCTCATATTCCATTGATCATCTTTTAGGACTCCAAAGTCCCTCTCATAGTTTTTGAGCCAGGTCTCTCCTAATCTGTACCTATACCTTTGATTTTTCCTGTCCCTCTGTCCAATTTTTTGTACTAGCTTAAGTACCACAATTACCTTTCAAATGGACTTGCTCAGCCCAAACACACAGTAAAATACATGGGACAATCCATTACCTATTATGTACTGAAGAATCCTCTGAGCTTCCGTAAAGTACTTAAAGAATGACAAATACCAAAAGTATATTTATAGCCAATAAAGATGTTAACTATTTTACATCTGGAAATGAAATGGTTGCTGCCAGTCTTATTACCGGTTCACAATCCGCATGCAACCTTTGTGTGTACTCACTTTGCTCGCCACTTGCATTGTTAGATGTAAATTGTTCTTTACGCAGACCACCTGAAAACTGAATTGCACACTCTCACAAGAGCCTGTGGCTTAGTGGCTAATACATCTGCCTAATATGTAATACAGCCCAGGTTCGATTCCCAGGAAGGATATGGCTAGCTGATGAGAGCTAAATAGCTTGAAATAGATCTATATTAATCTCCCTTTATTTATTTATCAGCACAAATGCAACACAAATGTAACAAAGGCAACATAAAATATGGTTTTCTGCCTGGATGGTCTCCTGGAGTGAGCCTAAAGACAGAAAAGGGAAGCAGTGTGCTCCCTCCCATAACAGGGGTTGTGACACAATACATACCTATTTCCCTGGCTTAGCTGATAAAGGAGGAGATCCTGTGGCTTAGTGGCTAATGCATCTGCCTAATGTATAATACAGCCCAGGTTCGATTCCCAGGAAGGATATGGCTAGCTGATGAGAGCTAAATAGCTTGAAATAGATCTATACTAGTCTCCCTTTATTTATTTATCAGCACAAATGTAACACAAATGGAACAAAGGCAACAGATAATGCTTAGAAAGGATTTTGTGGATCAAAATCTCAAGGGAAAACAATCCAAAACACTTGAGATACCTTGGAAAATGAGAATATAAAAGCCCAGTTTAGCACAATTCCAGTGAAAAATAAAAATAAGAGATTCCAGAAAAAACAGCACGCACAAAGAAATCTTTGTTAACCTGAAAGACAAAAAGAATGAGTATGAAAAATGAAAGAAATGCATATAACTAAGGCAGAATATTAGCATATAACACAAACTTGCAAAGATAAAGTCAGGAAAGCCAAGGCTCAGAATGAACTAAGACCGAGGAAGATAGAAGACTGAGGTCAGATCAATAATTTGTGAATAGATTTATTAGTTTAAAAATACACACAAGATGTGGGAACTAATAATGTAGTAACATATTAACTTACATCAGTGCAGTACCATAATACGTTTAGTAACACATATTATAATGGGTGATAATAACATGTTTATGTAGCTCAGGGATGAAATGTTGGGTTTTTAGTGCACTCTGAGTTTTGTTGTTTCTTTGCAGACAATCATTACCAGACTCAATAACATCAGTGTCCTGTATTGGTCTGTTCACACAACATGAATGACAGAGATGAGATTCGGATTAGATTTTTCATGATTCAAATTCTCTGAATCAAAATCTGTAGTTAGATCTCTAAGGACTAGCTAGCATCTTTGAATAACTCCTCATCCTCCTTTTATTCTTCCTGTTTTCCAGCAAATGCAAGGTCCACATTAATCCATGGATGCTCCTTCTAACAACTACCCCTGCTTCTCAAACATTTTGATCTCAAGACCATTTTATATTCTTGAAAATGATGGAGGACTCCAAAGAGTTTTGGTTATGTGTTCTTTCTATGTAATGAATAAGAAATTAATTTGCTTATATGTGCTATCAGCACATATAATGTATTAGAAATTAAAATTGAGGCAAGATAACATATTTTACATGATGGACCCCCTGAAATGGTTGCGTGGATGGACTTTGCTGATATAGCAAATCATACTGGCCTAAATGCAAATGTAGAAAAGAAATAGTTCCCTCTCATACCTGTGGACATGTGCATTTTAAAAGCTGTCTTATGTCCTTAGATAAGAATCAACTTGTCCCACTTTGAATTTTGTCCAAGAAATGATCCAAACTATGATTCTCTTTCCCAAACTTTCAGGAGATAATGCTGCAATTTAGACAGCTTCCAAGAGTCAGGTGAATGGTGTCCAGGTGTCCTCTCTTCAGGCTTCATTCCTCAGTTAGAGCACAAAATCATTGGGAGATTCTACCACCACTCTCCCACAAAGGATATTGTGGTACCAACCTGATCCCAGAGATCAAGCCACTAAAATCCCCTTTCACCTCATCCTTATGAGAGTCAATTAAATAGTAGGATATTGGATCTTATCTACCTCTATTATATTCTTCAACTTGATGTAGACTTATTTCAAGAATAGCAGAATAGAGATTTTAAAAATTATAGAAAATACTATGGGAGGTAGTTTATTTAGAATAACCCTAAATGGGAACGGATAGGTTGGTCAACAAAAATTATCTGTTTTTACTTAAAGGTCAAGAAGCAATAAAGGAAAGGTATGGATCCACATGGATAGCACCACTTCAGAAGAGAGATTTCAAAAAAGTGAGATTTGGAAGACCACAAAAATGCAGTTCTGCAAAAATGCATCAAGAATAAGAATGCGTTCAGAATGTGGAGAGTATCACAATTATTTCACAAGTCATTGGAAAAGGCACCTGAAATCTAGAGCTCCCTCTCCAGCTGTTTTAACAAGAGTTCATTATTTTATTGAGAAGACCAGGAACACAGATAGTTTTCTTTGTAAATATTGCAGAGCCTGGTGGTCTGTTACAAAAAAGACAGGACCAAATCCTCTCAGGGTGAATTTGGAGGGTGGATTTGGAGGGGGAAAGCCTCCCACCACCAAATGTAAGCTATATCTACTTTACAGGAACAAAGGGTCTCAAACTACAAACAGATTGATGGTTAGAAGTTATGCCCCAAGCAACTGCATACTGGTATACAGTACATCTATGGTATGGTAGGCATGCATATTAGAAAAACATACACTAGGATCAGCCTTCCCCCAAGGAAACAACACTAGATGAACTAATATTTATTGTAAAGCAACATTAACAGAAGCTTGCAAGTCTGACGTACAAACTTCCCGTCGCCACTTTTAACCATCTGAACAATCCTAATTCCCCCCCCAGACCTTTACATTACTGGGAGCTCATGTCTTTCTTGTCTGTTTTCAACACTGCATGTCTTCACTTCCTTCCCCAAAGTCACCTACAAAGCTGGGCATCCCGTTTCCCTCCCCCCACATTGGTTTTCTAATTAATGTGTTACGTACTTTGAATATGTTAAGTACTTTGAATGCATGTAGTTTCCACCAAGGTCCACTGCTACTAGCTGGAACTCCTTTAAATCTGATTGGCCGAAGGCCTGGCTAGAGCCCTATAAAGGGGCTGCTGCTGGACAGGATCTTTGCTGTCTTGTAGATAGCAGTCACTGAATAAAGAGCTGTTGTTACTGAGCCTAAGTCTGCCTCCTCCGTTCACCAGTCTTGATAAGTATGTGGAGACCTCCATATCTTTTAACTTGGACCCCAACGTAGCCCCGATTAGGCTGAAACCCAAGAGAGTGCCTTTCACACTCGGACCAAAAATTGATGTGGAATTGGACAAGCTAAATCATGCACGCTGGGAGAATTTTATATTTTAAAATATAAAACAAAAATATATGCAGGATTTAATATTTTAGATGTTTAGTTTAGTTTAGATGATTATTCTTTAGCCAGCTAAATCATGTTTTGAGGGTAAAAATAGACATATACCTTTACTGACAAAAAGAAAAAAGATATTTTCGTTTTCAAAATTAAACTTGTTGAGGTCTTCAGGACACAGGTTTGCATTCAAAACGATGATATATAAGATGATGCGTTTCAAAAATTATAATACAGATTGACATTTTGTTAAACTTGGAAAAACTTTAGCAACCTTTTTTTATAAAGTAACTGCAGTTTTATCCACCAGAATTTTAGCCAGTTTTATATTAACTTGCAAAAATAGCAGTGGTTCTAGAATCTAGAAATCAGGCAGATGTACAGTTGGCTCTCCTTGCTTTCCTTTTTTCTGGAAATTTAGACAATTGTTAACCAATTATTTTTCTGAAATTTTTACAAGATTTATTTCTGTAAGATTAATCACATTTGTGGTGGTGCAAAAGAGAATCTTACATTCAGAGTTCTGTGAGATATAATATTCTTTCTGGGATGTCTCATAGTGAATGGCGCAGGCGATGATTACAAAAAAAGGAAAAATAAGGCTAAATAGAGATAGCTGGGGCTATTTGTTGCTGTTGTTTTTTAAATCAGTCATTACACTCTTGGAAGCAGATGTTTACAATCAACCCCAATATTCCATATATACTTGCATATAAACCTACTTGCACATTTTAAATCAAAATACGATGAAAAATGTATCACCTGCAAATAAGTCAACCTTATATTTCATGATATTTTGGTTAGTTTACTTTATTGATTAGTCCATGGGCCATATCAAAGAGCAGAATTCCAAACATAAATTATTATTAAAGCCCAATAAAAAACAATTTAAAAAGGAATTGGAATAAAATACAATTAAAGTGAAATTGGAATAAATATACAATTTAAAATGGGATACATTTTAAATACAAAAATACAATATACAAAAATTTAACAGATTAACTGTCAGGCATGCCTCCTTCAGTAACCAAGAAAGAAAACTCCCAGTTCCATTGTTTGTGGAATTAAAAAGTACTTTTACTGGTTATGAAAAGAGAGCAGCGAACGTAAAGCAAGATCTGAGTCAGAAAGGCATACACATACATATCAAACAATTACCTAACTCTCTCCCTACAACGACCCCCACCCCGGTGTCCAATCAGCAACTCCCTAAGGTGTCATGTTGCATCTCCAGACAGCATCATCATGTTGGTATGCCGTACAGTTGGCCTTCACCAGTTCCAAACACTGACCATCAGCATGCGCAGAAGATGGTGAGAAGAAAACTCCTTTTGCCATATCACCTCCAGTACCATTTATTCCCATCCCAAATACCATGCCCCCACCCCCACCCCCATTTCTATGGCAGCCGATAGCAAGTAAGCGAAGCAGAGGCTGACATTAACAGAGTTGGAAGGCATGTTGTAGATCTTCTAGACCAACCTCCCTCCCAGCAAGAGACCCTATACAATTTCAGACAAATGACAGTCCAATTTCTTCCTGAAAACCTCCAGTGATGAAGCTCCCCCAACTTCTGATGGCAATCTGTTCTATTGGTTGATTGATTTCACTGTCAGAAAATTTCTCCTCATTTCTAGATTGAATAACTTCTTGGTCAGTTCCTTGTCTGGCCTTCAAGTGCCTTGGAAAATAACTTGACCCCTTCATCTCTGTGGCAGCCCCTCAAATATTGTAACACTGCTATCTTGTCTCCCCTGGTCCTTCTCTTCACTAGACTAGCCACGGCCAGTTCCTGTAACTGTTCTTCATATGCTTTAGTCAGAGGTGGCATTCAGCCGTTTCTGACTGGTTCTGGTGAACCCATAGCAGAAATTTTGAGTAGTTTGGAGATCCGGCAAATACTACCACTTACTGGCCTCACCCCTAATCCATTCGCTGTCTCCCAGCCTCTTAAGTCCCAGCTGACAGTCAGTGTATTGTTGCCTCCCAGTTGATCGCTGGGTCTTCTTTTGTTGCCCTGCACATCAGAATGGAGCTAGAAAGCAGGTTAGTGGGGTTGGGAGGGAATGGGGATTTTGCAGTAACTTTCCCCAGGAGTGGGGAGGGAATGGGGATTTTGTAGAATCCTTCCCTTGGACTGGGGAGGGAAGTAAGGATTTTGCAATATCCTTCCCCTGGAGAGAGGAGGGAATGGGAGTTTTTGCAGTATTCTTTTCCTGGAATGGGGTGGGAATAGGGATTTTACAGTATCCTTTCCCCACAAGTAGGGTGGAGATGGGAATTTTGAAGGATCCTTCCCACAGGAGAGGGGAAGGAATGGGAATCTTGCAGTATCCTTCCATGCTCACCAAGCCACACCAAGCAATGTCCACCAAGCTTCACCCAAAGAACCGGTAGTAAAAAAAAATTGAATTCCACCACTGGTTTCAGTCTCCAGTCCCTTAATCATACTGGTTGCGCTTCTCTGCACTTTTTCTAGAGGTTCAACATCCTTTTTATAGTGTGGTGACCAAAACTGGATGCAGTATTCTAGGTGTGGTCTTACCAAAGCTTTGTAGAGTGATATTAGAAATTCACTTGATCTTTTTTGTTGTTGTTGTTATTCAAATTTTTATTGGTTTTTAAAAAGATTTCAGGGAAAAGGGGTTATAGGGTATAAAACATTTTGACAGCTACATCGTGCGGAGAGGAGAAGCCCCCCCAGGTCTTGCAACTTACAAACAATGACAGAAAAATATCAGCATTTACCTAAGTATTAGCAGTTTAAAATTTGACACAAAATCATCAGTATGTTTCAATCATTTGTTTTGTATCACTTCCATGAAAATACATTGTAGCAACAATTGCAATAGTATTCCAAATCACTTTTGTGATCTGAGTCTTCTAGCTGTTGCATCCTCTCTCCCATCCACTGGCTGAACCTCAGCCCCTCCCTCCCTTGTTTCTTGTGTGACATCCCCCATTTCACCTAAAAGAGCACTATGTTTTTTAGCGAAAGCCTCTGCTTCCGCTGGTGTGTGAATTCTAATTCTGCTGCCCTCCCAAAAAATCAGCATGCCTTCTGGAAAAAGCCATCTGAAACAGACCCCATTATTATATATATATTTTGCTAAGAAGGAATATTTCCTTCTATTATCTCTTACTTTTTTGGGGATCTGTTTAAGAATGGTTATCTCTTTATCTTTATATTTTAGTGGTCCTCCCCTTTGAGCTCCTAGAACCTCATCTCTTGTAATTTTTCTAAGAAATTTAATATGAACTTCCCTTGGGACGTTATGTGTTCTTGCGTAGGCCGAATTAACCCTATAAATCAGGTCAATGTCCCACCAAAGCTGTTGTTTCTCTCTATTAATATACTCTGCTAGTATTGTGGTCATAATCTCCTTGAGATCTTCATTCTCAGCTTCTGGCAAATTTTGGAACCTAAGAAAAAAAGACACCCTTTCAAATTCCATTTTTAACATCTGGTTCCCAAATTCTGTATTCCCCCTCTGGATTGTCTTCATCTCATCTCTAATCCCAACCGCCTCCTCCTCCAGCACACCAATCCTCTGTTCATTCCGTGTGGTTTGCTGGTTCGTCTCTCTGAGCTCTTCCTTTAAGTCCTGCAATTGTTGTTTAATTTCATCCTGTCCCTTTAAGATGTTTTGAAGCATCTTCTGAGTAGACAGGTCTTTTGCACTCTCTTCAGAGGTTTGGGTTGTAGGAAAGCTCCCATTTGTGACTGGTGTGCAGGGCTAGACGTTGAAGATGTTGGGGCCGACGAGGCCTTACCAGGTGGTAATTTCTTAGGACCCATCATAAGGCTCAAAGTTAATTGTTATTCTGTACAAAGAAATGGCGTCTGTGGGAGAGCACAGCCGGCAGGGATCACCAAACAAGCAAGTCCAAAGGAGAACAGGTTCTCTAGCAGAGAAGTTAAAACAAATAGGTGGGTCAAAATATTCCAAGTCCAGGGGAGTAACGTATTTGAAGAGGCTCCTGGAGGTCTCTGGGGTGGAAGTTAGTTGAAAGCCATAAAGTTTTCCAAGGGAGGAGTCTCATTCATAAAGACAAAGAAGAAGGAGGGAGTTGGCCATCTTGGGTCAGCCAGTATAGGTGATCAGGAAAATAACAAAGTCAAAATTTCCATAAATAGTTTAAAAAAGAATCAGTTCAGCCATCCTTTCTCTCACAATTGTAGCCAAAGAAAAATATTTTTCCCCCATTATTTAAGGGAAGTGAAAGTAGTTTTTAACCTTTCTCTCTCTCCCCCATGAAGGGGAGGGATTTTTCAAATGCCAATTTTCTGAGGGGGGTGGAATTTCCCCCCCCCTCCAATCTAAGCTCCTCCAGAGGTTGAAACAAGCAAGGCAGGAAAACTGCAAAACCATCAGAAGTGTAAAGATAGTAAAAGACCTGGGGAGACCCCTTGGCTCACCGCTCTTCAGCTGCTTCATTCTAATTGTTTAAGCCTCCCAGGGCCGTCCGGCGAAGAGGCGACGTCACTCACCCCCCCCCCACTGCTCCCTGGCGCCTAGGCGAAGCTGGGAAAAACACCCCCACCGCCTGCCGCCACAGCGGGGGGGGTCCCAGCAAGCCACCTTTCAGCAGGAGACCCTTCGCTTGAGCCTCCTGTGCTCCTTTCGGAGCCCGCCAAGGGAGCGATCGGCAGACTACACATCCGTCGCCATTCAGTCCCGGAAGAGGAAGTGAAATTCACTTGATCTTGATTGAATCCCTCTGTTAATGCAGCTCAGGGTTGCATTGGCTTTTTTTTGGCTGCCGCTGCACACTGCTGGCTCATATTTAGCTCGTTCTCCACTAAGACTCCAAGATCACCAAGACTCCAAGATCACCTAATTTATATGTGTACTTTTGGTTTTTCTTGCCTAAGTATAAGATTTTACTTTTCTACATTGAATTTCATTTTGTTAGATAGGACCCAATGTTCAAGTTTGTCAAGATCCATCTGGATCTTGAGCATAGCTCCTAGAGCAGTGATGGCTAAGCTTTTTTGGCTCCCATGCCAAAAAGCAGGGGTGGGAAATGCAGGGGTATGGTGCGCTGGTGTGCCACACACACAATGCTATGTGTGTTATCTCCCCCCATGTGCACACATGAATGTGCGACAAGCATACACACACACACACACACACACACACACACACACATTTTTCATGTGGGTTTTTTGCTCTCCCCAGGCTCCTGAGGCTTTCTAGGAGCCTTGGGAGAGTGAAAACAGTTTTCACCCCCTTCCCCACAGATGGAGGCCTCAGGAGCTTGCCTGAAGCTTCTGGAGGGGAAAAAAGGGACCTATAGGGAACACAGAAATTCAGATATTGTGACTTCTGGTTTGTCCATAGGGCCGATTTTTAACCTCCAGAGCCTTCAGGAGGCGTCAGGGATCAGTTTTTTCCCCTCCGGAGGCTTCAGGGAAGCCTCCTGAAGGCCCTGAAGGCTCCAGAGGGTGAAGAACAGAAGTGACTTCCGGTTTTTCCGTAGGTCCATTTTTATCTATCCAGAGCATTCAGGCAAGGCCTCTGAAGGCCCCTGAACGTTCTGGATGGCAAAAAACGAGGAACCCAGAAGTTTGGGAATGGTGACATCCAGTTTGTCTGTAGGACCAATTTTCAACGTCCGGATCCTTCAGAGGTCTTCAGAGGGCAAAAAACAGCCCTACGAGCAAATCCAAAATGACTTCTGGTTTATCCATATGTCTCCTTTTTGCCCTCTGGGGGCTTCAGGAAAGACTCCTAAAGGCTCCAGAGGACAAAAACCAGTGCTACAAGCAAACCAGAAGACCGTTCCTGAACTTCCATTTTGCCCATAAGTCCAGTTTTTCGCACTCTGAAGATTTCAGGAGTCTTTCCTGAAGCCTCCAGAGGGTGAAAAACAGTCTCAAAAGAAGGGTGAAGTTAGCTGGCCAGCATGCATATGCAACACTTCACATGCCCTAATAAATAGCTATGCATGCCATAGGTTCGCCATCACAGTTCTAGAGTGTTAGCTATTCCTACCAGCTTAGTAACATCTGCACATTTGCTAAGTTCCCCTTCTATTCCCTCATCTAAGTCATTTATGAAGATATTGAAGAGTATAGGGCCTAAGACGGAATCTTGTGATACCCCACTGCTTACTTCCCTCCATGCAGAAGTAGACCCATTAAGGCCTACTCATTGTGTACAGTTTGTCAGCTAGTTACTAATCCATCTGGTGGTGATGCTATCAGTCCCATTTTTGTCTAGCTTACCAAGTAATAGTTTGTGGTCTACTTTGTCAAATGCTTGTTGAAGTCTTTTTATGTCCACAGTATTTTGCTGGTCTAGAGATTTAGTCACTATGTTGAAGAATGAAATAAGATTACTTTGGCATTACTTTAACAAACCTGTGCTGGTTGCTAGTTATTACTTTACTCATTTCTAGATGTTGGCAGATCTGTTTTTTTTTATTATTATCTTTTCCAGTATGTTCTGGGGTATTGATGTTAGATGGATTGGTCTGTAGTTTCTCGGATGTGTTTTCCCCCCCTTTTTTGAATATGGGAATCACATCAGCCCTTTTCCAGTCCTCTGGTAGTTCCCCAGTGCTCCAGGGTTTTTGAAATATGTGGTACAGTTGTTCTTAGATGTCATCTGCCAGTTTCTTTAGAACTCTGGGATGTAATCCATCAGATGACAGTCTTGGTGATCTGTATTCATCAAGATCAGACAGCTTCCAATTCAAAGTAATGCCTTTCGGACTGCAGTCCCCCTCCCCCAGCAGTGTTTATGCAGTTAATAAACAAGGCGCTGCATGAGCACCTATATATGGGGCGAACTCATCTACTTAGATGACATCCTCATTTATACCGAGACCATGAAGGACCACATATCCCTAGTTTGCCAAATACTGGAAAAACATTTGGCAGCAAACTGGTATGTCAAGCTGTCAAAATGCAAATTTCACTGCAAATGGCTAGATTTGGACTACTGAGGGTCAAATGAAGACATAGAGATGGATCCAACTAACATACAAGCTGACCTCGGCTAGCAGACCCCTCACACCCAGAGACAGCTACAAGGTTTTCTAGTAATTACAAATGTTTACGGGCAATTTAAACCCTCATTTGCAAAAATTGCCAAACCTGTGACAGACCTCCTAAAGACAAGGAGCCCAGGGATGTATCCCTGCCTGGGACAACCACTACAGTGCGATCTAACTTGCCAAAAGGCATTCAAAACACTAAAAGATCTTTTCCCAAAGGAAACAGCGAGCCACACAACAACCGTTCCAGCTGGGGGAAAAGGTCTACCTCTCCACAAACTAATTGAGGTTAAAACTCCCCAGTAAGAAGCTGGGACCCAAGTTCAACTTGTTAATGGCAGTTTTTTCTTAAAAAGTTTCACAGTGAAAAGGATTTGCTTTAAAGATTTTATTTTTCATGCCATGTATATGTCTTCAGGTTCTTGGATATGTTTTAGACTCTTGCTTACTCTTGCCATTGGCCCCATTAATCCTGAAAACAGCTGCCTGGGGTTTAGCAAACATCAGAAGCTCTCCAAGTAGCAGCTTTCTTTGCAAAATGGCCAGGCTGGTTTAACTTTGCAGGTCCCTGCTTCCTATGTAGTGATAGAGTTAATATAATTCTGCTGTGTGGAAAATTGCTCAGCAGTGCAGCCCTACTTGCTGCCCTTCTATTGTGTTCACTGGGAATGTTGAGAACTGTGATCCAATATATACAAAGGGCAACCGGTTGGGAAAAAAATATGTCACTCCATATTTTAGTTAAATATGGTTCAGTTCTAGCTGAAAAACAACCTGATCTTAATTGAATCAATTTAATGTTTTGCTCCTGTGAAGCTTATTCATATGATTATGACCAAAGGAAACAAGGGGACAGCCAATTAGCTCATTCATGATTCTTTTTTAAAAATAAGAACTGACTTTTCTTTCCAACAGATTTTCTTCAGTCTGAGAATAAGACAACGAGATGTTTTCTGAACCTGAAAATAATGGTTAGCTGTCCACAGATGCCTTAAGTGTTTTCCAAATAGAAGATTTGAATAAAGAAGAAAAAAAAAGACTGATGACCAGTTGGCAGATGACTGTTTGCAGAATCAGATCTCAAGATGTCAAAATGAAAAGCATTTTGTTCCAACTCTTTTCTAAATGAAGTGGCTGAGGAGAAAGGGAGAAAGTGGATACCGGGAGTGGAGTCTTGTCAGAAAGAGCTCCAAAGGTTGGCAGTGTTTTAGGACATGGACTAGCATTGCTGCACGAATGAAATTCATAGCTCCCATAATGTACTCCTGAATGATTACCCCAAGTGCCAAATTAATTCAAAAACAAATACGCGAAATCTGTCAAGATCCCCAAACATCACAACTATTCAGTATTTTTGCATAACATTTCATGAGGTTTCCAGTATTTTTATCTTGCTTTAGTTTGATGAGCACATCACCACACAAAACTATTTAATAGCAGCTTTCTCTTAAGAGGATCCGTGGTCAAAAGGATTTGTTTTAAAGATTTTGTTTTTCATACCATTTCTTTATATCTTCAGGTTCTTGATAATCCTGTCATCTTTCTTCTTTTTAAAAAAGGAATCGTTTTCTGCAATCAGATATTTTAGAAGGAATGCCCCAATCCTACAGAATTTGTTATAATGAAAACACACGTAACTTTAATCACTGTATGTATACAGTTTTATTGGGGACATTATGGATCAGCCTGCAATTATTTTTTTCCAAATTATTGTGCGTCACCTTCCAGTTGGCTTCGCTTTTCAAGTGATAATAAAAAATAAGCTTAGACCTTATTAAACACTTCCACAGTTCTCGTAATTCTTTTGTCTTTAACCTGAATTAATACTCTTTTTCCTAATTCTGTAAGCCAACAATTGAGTTGCTATCACTTCAATTTTTTCTCCAGCTCTTCTCTTTAGTGGAGGTGATGCTGGATCTGAAGACAGTTTTTCCCACTCTCATCCTTTCAGAAGATCGGAAAAGCGTATAAATGGGTGAACAAGCCCAGGACTTTCCTGACCATCTTGAATACTTTAATTGTTTTCCCTTGCGTCCTGGGAACAGAAGGCATCAATTCTTGGACTTCACAGTGGGTGAGTGAAGTGGGCAGGGCCAAACAATGGGCCATTGTGCTGTGTGAATCCATAGAAAGAAAAGGATATTTTTCATATAAGGGCTACTAAAAGGTTTTGGATATTGCAGCTGATGGATGAAGAATAGGACATTTCCACCACACCTAAAACAATCAGTACAGATTACTCCATCAGATAATCTGAGGAAGAACAAGAGGAAACAATTCTATGAAATGTCGCACTTGAGGAATTTTGTGTTCAGATCTTGAAGTGATTGCCATTAGATTTAGGGAATCTAACTTTTGAATAAATACATTAGAATAGTGTTGTTAATTTCTGATTTCTGTTCCATTTATTCTCTTCATGAGAATCTTAGGTACAAAAAAAATGTGAGAAATAAAGTTTATGAAACATTTCATAAACTTATATGTTCACTTCAATTTTTTTCAAAAAAAAAACCTTTAAAAGTAATGGGATAAAACAATTCTGGCCTGCAGATAAAATATGGGTCAACAAGGGGAGGAAGATTTTAGGATTTCTGGGCTCTTCTGGAAGAAAAAAGAAAATAAAAAAACACCAAACTTTCAATGAAGAACATTTTGCGAGTCGATGATCCCAAGTATAATAATTCTTAAAAGGAGAAAAGATTGGGGCATCTTCAAAGATGGATAATATTAACAACCGCCAGAATGCAGAGTCTGATTTCTGCACTTTGCTAAACGCAATTGCTCTGCCTTTGATTCAAGAATTGTTTCCCAAAATCTTTTGCAAGTAACTTTGAATTAAATTACAGCTGCTATTCTGTAGAAAATAAATGCAAGAGATGCTGGAATGCATATCCTGGATTAAACATTGGTTAGCTGGAACTCTGAAGTTTATGAAGATTGGGAACATCCAAGCTGTTCAACTTTGGGGCATCCTTTGCAGATTGGTAAGAATGGAAGTAATGAGAAAGTGGGAAATATGGTGGTTTACCAAATGTATTTCTAAACAAGCTTTCGTTCTTACCCAAATGCCCTATTAGGCCCATAAAATCTTTCAGGCAAAGAGGCTACAAGTCCATACGGATCTTTTTCAAGCAACTCATTCAATGCACTTAATCCATGATTGCTACTCCTCCAAATAAGTCCTGGTAATCACATATTTTGGTCTGGTTACTCTATCACTAGAATGTGAAACCATGTTTTGGGGGTACAAAAAAGACACATCTGGCTTTACTGACTTTCAAGTACAAATTTTATTTTCCTGTGCATTTTCCTGCTGCAATGTGAAAGTACATAAACTTTTCCTCTTAAATTGCCTCAAGTACCCTCATCTGTTTTGCCTTGAGCACTTTATTTTCTGACAAAGGTAGCTCTAAGCTATATCAGCTATTTCACAGGGGAAGGAATGCAGCTTCAACTAATACCTTTTGGATCCCAATAACTTTTAAATACAAGACAAGGAATAAAATGAAGGCACTAAGTCAAAGATTGTCTATTTGAAATCTGTAAGAAATATTTTAACTTCTGCTGCTGCTATTATTATTATTATTCATTAAATTATTATTTAAAAAAGATTTATGAGCGCCCTGCATCTTCCTGGGCTTGCTTGCTTATTTGATTGATTTAGGGCAATTCTGCCACTTCACCTGAAAAATAAACTAATTCCTAATTTTAAAAAAAACACCAAGTTCGGTAACCTGATGAGCTAACACAAAGTTCATGAAATGCTGTACAAGTAGTCCCTCATTTCTGACCACAACTGAGACCAGAATTTCCAGAATTGTTTAGCAAGGTGATTGTCCAGTGAATCATGCCTATAATTCAAATTAAGATTACAGAAAGGGAAAGCAAGGGCCGTAAACAAAAGTGGAAATTTTTGAGATGTCTATACATGAAAAGATATTTTTGTTCTTTAAATTTCACATTCCTTGGTCGGATCATCATTACAAAATATATCAAAATTACATGTCGTTAGATTTAACACAGCTCTGCATCCAGGAACAAAAAGTACTGAAGGAAACCTTTAAAAAAAAACAAATTAAGGTTTCTGTTAAACTTGGAAAATTAAGCTATTAAAAACATTAAATACATTTGTTCTTTAAAATAGCTACAGTTTTACCTATCAGAATTTTAGCCAGTCTTACTTAACTTGCAAATTCACAGCTGTTCTTGAATTTGTAAAACCTTCAGGCCGAAGAGCCTCTCTATGCTTTGCTTTTGACATCTCTTAAAAACTGATTTCCACCTAGACTTTTGTGTGGTATGATTGTTTAACGAAGATTCAGTTTAATTGGGTGAAATTTATAAATTTAGTAAACACATCTCAGGAACAAGTCTTGGAGAAATTCAGATTTGGATAAAAATTATTTACCATATATTTTGCGCATTCTTACAAGGTTTATTTCCATAATTAAGGTTAGTCATATTTGTTGTGGCAGACAATAGAATGTTACATTCCGATTTCTATGAGATAAAATATTCTCCTTGGGATGTCTGACAATGAACATCAGAGGCAATGATTAAAAAATAAGAAAAAGAAAAAGGAGGCCAGATATATGTAACTGGTGCTATAAATTATTTTAAAAAATATTGGAAGCATATGTATACAGTCAACCTCATATACCATATATGTGCAACATACAAACCTATAAGCAAATTTTTAACTCAAATACTTTGAAAATTGCTGATTGGCACTTTGCATGGTATTTTATTTAAATATTTGATATTCTCCTTATGCGTGGAAGGGCTTATCTGCAGGTATATAGAGGAAGTATGTGTACTTACAAATATTACTATATATACTCATGGTTAAGCCAATCCATGGATAGAAAAATCCCAGTTTGGGAGTTGCACATTAAATTATCAGTTTATTGTTTGTTCACAACTATATACAATACAAATTTGATATTCTCCTTATGCGTGGAAGAGCTTATCTGCATGTATATAGAGGAAGTATGCATACTTACAAATATTACTATATATACTCCATCCATAGGCTACTAGTTTTGATTCAACTACCTTGTTTTTTCATTTAGGAGCATTGGTAATACTTGGTCTCAGCAAAATACTTTAAAAGAATTTATAAAATATTCCATTTCCAACATTTTACCTACAAGGTACAACAATCCATTGCATTCAATCTGCAGGTACACCGAAAGCATCCTTTAGACTCCCAAGTAGATCCTACCAAATGCTTCGTTTTATCAAAAGGGTCAATGCATGGCCTCTCTAGGGAAGAAAATTCCAATCAGTCTCATCTGACCAGAAGATCAGTATTTAT
The DNA here is from genome assembly GCA_029891615.1 of Natrix natrix natrix. Classification (NCBI taxonomy): domain Eukaryota; kingdom Metazoa; phylum Chordata; class Lepidosauria; order Squamata; family Natricidae; genus Natrix; species Natrix natrix. The sequence goes on along the minus strand of JAKRSK010002993.1, from coordinate 8,255 downwards.
ACGGCTTTATCTTTGCATATTGTAAGGCGCCAGAAGTCACCTTTGGGCAACCAATACATTTTATAAATAAATACAAAATATATACAGCATACGAAGATGTTGATAATTGAATCCATAAACCTGCACACTATACAGCTCTTCTCAAAAGAGCTATTCTCATTTCTGAGCTTCTTTTTAACATTGGTATTTCTCCATTCTAAATGTAACAGTTCCCTAATTTAAAATCGGATGTTGGGGAAAAAATAATTATTGCCATTGTGCAATTATGTTAGTTAGAGGTGGGTTGCCAATTGTTTACTACCAGTTTGGTTATGCTTGTGTGGTTCTGCGCATGTGCAGAAGTGTCCGGGCAGCAGAGTGGAGCCTCCCAAAACCGCTACTACTGGTTCTCCCGATTTGGGCCAAACCAGGAGCTATCCACCTCTGGTTAGTGAAAACATTGACATTGCTATCCATCCTACAACTAATTCTGTGCAGCTTCCAATCAAATTTAAAACAGGACAGAAACCATAGTAAAATTATAAAAATGAACATGTTACACATTACTATTTCTTTGACGTGGTTTTCATTTTTGTCATTCACATTTTATTTTGTCCCTCCTTTAGCATTGTTTCTTCAATGATTCTATTCTACCATTTCTTTGATTTTAATGTAACTCTTGCATTTCTCAATTCATTTAGTATGGGTTACTGGCAATTAAGACCCACAAGAGTGCGCTTTGGGCAATGGCAGATATACCCACTTTCATCGGGTAAATCCATGTTTCAGCAGGATTCACTATCGGATCCTCTGATGAATCCAGAAATACAAGTGTTGAGAGGGTGGGGCTGATGTCGCTATGACACGACATGCTATCTTGGAGCTCCAGGATTGCTGTCAATATCTATGCTACTGGACGGTCCTTTTGGACCTAAACCATCCCGTAGAGATGGTCATGGAGAAGGGCACATCCCGCTGATCTCAGGGACATTGCAAAGTCCCTCGTTGATCCAGGAGTAGCTCTTTTTTCCAGCGAAAGAGAAGCAGCCATTGAAGCTGCAGAAGGTTGGGACAGCCCCTGAATGGAAGAAAAGCAGGAGAGAGAGCGTAGTCGAAATGGTGAGACAAATTTTTACTATTAGAGAAGAGAACACCCCAAAAGACTTAGAGTAAAATTAAAATTGAAGGCAGAAGAGAACAAGCGGCGGATTAAGCCTGAATTAAACTTAGTGTGTTATCTTTTTTTTATTTTGTATTTTTATGGATGGAACTTTTACAAATGCCTCTTACTTTTTAAATTGGACTGGTTTCTTTTTTCCCTCTTCTATTTTTTTGTTTTTTCATATTTGTGGATTATGATTTTCTTTCTTTTCTTTTTACAACTCTCAGCTGGATTTTTTGCTTTTCAGCACTTTTTTTGTTTTTTAAAGTTCGGAATTTAAAGAGAGGGGTAGAGGCAGAGGAAAAAGAAGCAACACTGCCATCTAGAGGCTGGAGGCTTGGAAACATCATTTTAAAAAAAATCTCCTTTGAACATTTGACTCATATCTAATATGTCAAGCCTTTTGATTTTGTTTATTAAAAGAGATAGTGGGAAGAGTACGGATTGTTTATGCAGGTGCTCTTCTGGAGTATTATCAATAGCTGGACTGCTATGGTCTTTACAAGATATGCAAGGAGCAACAAGGTGCCAAGAGAAGTCCACATAAGACTTATCAAGAAAACAATTAGAATACAAATACCACAAATGGCAAGAAATATAGGACTGCACTACTACTGGAAGGATACAGGACGAAGAAATGAAATGTTAGAATAAAAATTAAGTTAAACTTAGTTAAATTTAGAGTATTACGTATAAAATAAAGTAATAATAGTTATAGCTAAATAAATGGTTAATAATGATAATAATGCATACAGACACACACACACACACACACACACACACAATTGATTATATGAAATTTTATATAAATTGTAAGTGATGACTATGGAGAGGATGCTTAAAAGCTTTGTTATAAAAAGAAATAATTATATATAGAATAGAACATAAACATGTAATACTATTGGATGAATTCAGGATGATGTAAATGCTCTAATATAAATTTGTCTTAAATTTAGAATATTTTACATAAAGACGATGTAATAGTAGCTACAGTCAAATGAATGTTTAATAACCATAATAATTGTATACATACATACATACATACATACATACATACATACATACATACATACACGTGTGTGTGTGTGTGTTGGATTTGTGCTGATAAATAAATAAAGGGAGACTAGTATAGATCTATTTCAAGCTATTTAGCTCTCATCAGCTAGCCATATCCTTACTGGGAATCGAACCTGGGCTGTATTACATATTAGGCAGATGTATTAGCCACTAAGCCACAGGCTCTTGTGAGAGTTTTCAGTTTTCAGGTGGTCTGTGCAAAGAACAATTTACATCTAACAGTGCAAGTTGCGAGCAAAGTGAGTGCACACAAAGGTTGCATGCAGGTTGTGAACCGGTAATAACACTGTTAACATCTTTATTGGCTATTTTCTATTGTCCCTTTGTCAGTTATCCAGTGGTGGGTTCGGATTCCGTTCCAAACGGTATGGTTGGAACTGCCCTGGAGTGCGTGCATGCATTGTAATGTCAAATGACACTTCCCCAAGTCTCCGCGATGCTCCAGCTGCTCGGCAGAGCATCGTGCAGAAACCATACGTGCCATGCATGTGCCAGTAGTGCCAAAACCTTAAAGCACAGGTAAGGAGCGCACACCCTGGTCAAACAACCAGTTGTTCAAAGCTTTAGGAAAGGAGTCCTACTGAACTTCAAAGGGCAGGATGTTCCAAAGGAAGAGACTGACATGAAAATACATAATTCCTAGTTCTCATCCAATGGCAATATTTTGGGGATGGGACTAGGACTATGTCCATTCAATCTGACCTTGTAGGAAAATAAAGGTCCTTGAGAAAGATGGTTCTCCAGATAACATATGCCAGTATTATATAGGGTGATAATCAGCACCTGGAATTGCACCCAAAAAGAAAGTAAAAGCCAGCATAGATCACTTCTGAATTAAAGATTCAATGAAATTGCACTGAACACAAACATATTCAAGTTACACAATTCAAAGAAACAGAGAAGGGCACCATAGGCATAACATTACCAGCTTTGTGTTTTCTTAGTTGTCTAAGGCAATATCCATGACACAAATTAAGAGTGATGGACAAGAAAAGTAAGATAAGAAGAAGATTCTGGAAAAGAAGAAATTTTATTATTAATGTTATGTACAGCAATTTTATATCAACATTTAATATAGATAATTATTATTCAATAAAATAAGACATGGAAGCATAGCAGTATAAACACTTTATCAAAGTGCACTTGAACGACAGCTGAACAATGTTTTGAAATTGACCACAGATTCCCAGGTGATGAAGGCAGTGGACAAGGAGAAATCCTCAAAGACCTGTTTAAGGGAAACCAGCTTCCACCAATCTTTCTTCTTAAAGTGGGGTAGAGTTGAGGCAAGTGTCAACACAGTTACATTAAAATGTTTAGCCATCTCCCAAAACTTTCTGTTTCTGCCCAAAATGCATTCAAAAGGATATTATTGATATTAGACAGTGGGCTACTTTTGACACAACCTATAAGAATGGAGGAACAAGAGATTTTCTGCATTTCAGCTCTAGGGATCCCAGTTTAACATGTGGTTGGGATTGATTGGAGCTGGTTGGATTAAAGTACATATTCAAATGCTGAGAGAATAGGCAGGCCTCATTGAGTGACTGCTTCATTTAGCAAATGTTTACAGTTATGAGCTTCCAGGGGAAGTATAAGAAACTAAAGATGGGTCTATGAAACTGCAGCTGATGACTGTGGTAGAGAGTCCAAGGCAACAGTAAGGATTTTGCCTGAAACACCAAGTTTGGTGTCAAGCTGGTAAAAACTTCATTCCTGAATTTGAGACACATTTGTCTTTGCAAATGGGCTTCTTTGCCCACCAAAAACTATGAATCAACAAATAAGTCAGGTTGAGCATTAAACAATTAAGCTCTGAGACCCACAGGGGGAGAAAAACAAGAAAAGAAAAAGCTAGCCTTGTATGGAGTGATTGTGTTGTATTTAACAGTCTGACAGTCCAAGGACAACAACAACAACAACAACAACAACAATTATAGACATCGCAATACCAGGTGATAGCAGGGTCGACGAGAAGGAACATGAAAAAATCGTGAAATACCAGGACTTAAAAATTGAAATTCAACGATTATGGCACAAACCAGCAGTGGTAATTCCAGTGGTAATCGGCACACTGGGTGCTATTCCAAAAGCACTGGATTACATTTAAAACAGTTAAAACTTGACAAAATCACCATGCAATCAAATGCAAAAAGCTGCACTGCTTGGCTCTGCACGTATATTATGAAAATACGTTATAATATGCTAGTGGGTGGGGCCCGACTAGCAATCAATGCCAAATCCAGCGAAGCAACTGGCACACTGTGATGCAATTGTATAATAATAATCTTTATTGTCATTGTACAAGATAAATACAGTGAAATTGGTTTTAACCTCACTGGTGCAAAATTATAGGAGAAACGGGGGGGGGGGGGGGGAAACAAAGAAAAAGAAAAAAGCTGGCGTGTGTATGGAGTGATTGTGGTTGTATTTAACAGTCTGACAGCCCAAGGATAGAATCTATGGTGTTCTATGTCATATACACTAAGCAAAGAAGGGGAAAGGAGGAAGGGGAACTCTGGCACAAAACAGGTTATTTAGAAAACAAACAAAGGTTCAGTCATAAAGGACTCAAATGCCTTTAGACCAATCCACAAAACAGGAGGAAAAAAGAGGATGAACAAGAAATCAAAGTACATGTGGGCAGATATGATAAAATTGCCAATACAGAAACTTGCTGGAATGAACTAATAAAGACCACTTGCTGGAATTGGGTGAATGAAAAGAAGGACTGGGGTGACATGTCAGAGGTGTTACAATAATGTGATTTACTCACCAATCAGTGCTCAAAGCACAGGCGAAAGAGGACATCACTTACCTTCATGGAATGTCCAAAGAGAAAATCCAATGATTTTATTTTGCAGGCCAGCATTTTTGATTCCATTTGCTTGGGATTGTTAGCTGTAAATGAGAATAAGGTTATTTAGTCTGGTATCCTACTAGCCAAAATGCCAACCAACTCAGAAAGGTAGATTAATATCTTTCACTTATGTCTAGGTAAAGGAAAGGTCAGCCACAGGTACAAGTTGAAGTACCCTTAGAGAAGGGGAAAATCACTTTATATACAGGTCAAATATTTTTGGGTTTGGAATTTCTGCTCTGATTGGCTAGCATAATTTGAGTCATAATACATCTAGAGAGCATGCTCAGTACTATTTTTATTCCATGTTTAAGTGTTCATGCTATCACATATTCTTAATATGATCTTGTGAATAAATAATTGGATACAAGGGTATTTTTTACCATTCTAATGAGCTCTTTGAATTCATTTTTACAGGTTCATAAGTCAGAATAGAATGGAATAGAATATGAAAGGGACCTTGAAGATGTTCTTAGTCCAGCCTCCTGCTCAAGCCAGAGAACCTATACGATTTCAGATATTTCTAGTACTGTGATGGCGAATCAATGGAATATGTACCAGAGGTGGCACACAGAAACCTCAATGTGGGAGCACAATCCATTGCCCCAGTTTAAATCTGCTGCAATGCACGCACACTTCCCACCGGCCAGCTGGTCTTCGGATCTCTTCCTCACATGCGTGGGTGATGGGGTACATGCACGGGAGGTGCACGTAGACTGCATTTTGGGGTTTGGGCACATTCATGCACTATGAGCACTCAGTCCAGAAAAGGTTAGCCATCACTGGTCTAGTTTCTTCTTAAAGACAAACTTCATTGTTTGTCTTCCAACTGATATCTGGATAGGTAAAGCTTTCCATTACTGCTGTGGTATGCTTCCTACATACATTTGTTAACTGGTTGGCAAAGAGTTCATCTATTTCTTCTGCTTCATTGGGTGGCCTGTAATGTACACCTATGACAATGTCATTTTGTTTCCTTTTATATTGTCCCATATACATTCTGGAGTGGTTTAGTCTGCATTTCTGTACATATGTAATGATCTCTTACATGTACTCCACCTCCTCTTTTTGTAAATCTGTTTCTTTTGAACAATTTGTATCTATCCATCCGTTCATTCCAGTCACGAGTTTTGTCCTACCAGATTTCTGTAATGGCAGCTATGTCATTCCAACCCTTATGTCACACCCTCGTCAGTGCCTATTTGCGTTTCTACCATCAAGCAGAAGGCATCAAAGTGTAGTCAGCCAAACAAACAGGTTTAAAAATAGTTTCTATCCCTGGGCTGTGAGACTTTTAAATACAACCACAATCACTCCATGCACATGCTAGTTTTTTTCTTTTTCTTTCTTTTTTTGTTTCTGTTATAATTTTTCACCAGTGAGGTTAAAACCAATTTCTATGTATTTAAGTACAATGACAATAAATATTATACTTATACTTACATACTACTGCTTATAATTCACCCTGTTTGTTCTGCAAGCTTTGAGCATTTGTATATAAGCATTTAGTTTAAAGCCCTTCTCATGAGTTGGGCCAATCTTTTTCCAAGTACATTTTTCCTGTTTTTGTGAAGTCCAGACCCTTGCCAAGAGTATTTTGCGTAGGTAATGCCAAACTTTTATTGGTGATACCAATCCTTTAGCCAGTGGTTTATTTGTAGATTTCTTTTTTTCCCCCTGATGGGTTTTGACCATTTGTTGGGACTACTGATGAGAACACTACTTGTGCTCCTAGTTCCTTAACTTTATTGCCTAGTTGCTTATGGTCTCTCAATATTGTACTCAGATGCTTTGTTGTGTCATTTGTCCCAATGTGAAGGTAGAGGAAAGGGTAGTAATCTGAGGGCCTAATTATTTTGGTTAGGTTCTTGGTAACATCTTTAATTTTTGCTCCAGGGATAAAACATACCTCCCAACATTGCTCTTCAGCCTGTCCCACCCATTTGAAGCATAAAAAGATTATAAAAGAAGCAAAAGTCCCACAGAAGTCATGACTGTTTAAAAATAATACGTCCCACAGAATTCATATGGTTGTCAGTGGTTGCAGAGGTCATGGAAGACTATTTCCAAAGGAACTTGAAGAATGAAGGCCTTCTGCATACCAGAAGCTCAGGTGGACTGCAAGACCCTGTCAATAGAGGAAAAAACCCACTGCCTGAATTTAAGTGGTGAGATTCTAGGACTGGGACACTGAGGCAGCCTTTTGGAGTGGCAGTTGTATCACTACACCTGACATGAGGTCCAAGCCCAACTCTACACAGAGTTGCCTTGGAGCTGTACACAGAACTATGTACACTGCTATATTACAAAAGTATGGAAAATCCATGTCTATACTGTATGTCTGATGTTTATTGTGCTTAAATTTTTAGTAAAGGACTGCAACTTGAGTGATTTTTAAAAGTTCAATCATTGCTGGTGTTCTCAAGCTTAGGAACTAAGATCCACCGAACAGCAGCTGAAGTGACCAGTAACAAGTAGTTCCAAAAAAACATTTCTGCTGATTTACCCAGTAAATGGTAATAAATATGCAACTATAGAGATCATTTAAACAAACTAAACAAAGTTTAGCCTTGGGGCTGTCACAAAGTGCGACTGTTCAAGGTGGCCTAGATTGGGGGAGTTGAGAATTGTTTCTCTTTTTTTAAGAGTGTGTGTGTGTGTGTGTGTGTGTGTGTATGTGTGTGATAGATGAGATCACTGGCAGCAAGGTCAAGTTAGGCATTTCTCAAATATTTGATACATAAAAGCCCAACAATTTCACTAGAAGAAACTACTGGAAGTTTCCTCATAGGCTCCAGGAACACATCAGTCTGTAATAGCTTAAGTACCACAATGTCTTTTCAAATGAACTTGCTAGCCCAAACACAAAGTAAAATACACAAAGAATGGCAAATACCAAAAGTATTTTTATAGCCAATAAAAATGTTAACCATTTTACATCTGGCAAATGGATTTCTAAACAAGCTTTGGTTCTTTTCCAAGTGCCCTATTATGACCATAAAATCTTTCTGGCAAAGAACCTACCAGTCCATAAGGATCTCCTTCAAGCAACTCATTCAATGGACTTAATTCATGAATGTTCCTCTTCCAAATAAGCTCTGGTACTCACATATTTTGGTCTCAAGACATTTTTATATTCTTGAGAAAAACTTCATATGGATAGTTATTCCTAGAATA
>JAKRSK010002989.1:0-24754 GCA_029891615.1 Natrix natrix natrix | reverse complement strand
ACAACAAAGCAATACTTCTTTTTTAAAATATTTTTTTTATTTTTAATAAACAAACACAACACATAAGATCTTCCTTCTTTACATGCTGTAGAAAGTGTATCAGTTGGTTACAAAAGGCTTCTGTGCATCTCTTCCACAGTCATCAAGCATAATTCATATTAACTCAAGTATTTTAACTCAGATATTTATACATGTTACCATCATCATACTTCCATTTTCATTTGATTATAATTGTTTAAACATCCTTCATCATAAAATATACCAAGATTTAATACATAACCACATACTGGCATTTCATTTACTATTTCTAAAATCCTCCAATAACACTGAATCCTTATGTCCTATTCTAGCTAAACATCCATAATATTTAATAACAAAATTTTCTAATCCTCCTTGCCAAATCACTGTTTACAATTTACATCCAGTTTCCTTATGTTGTACCCATATATATATATATATATATATATATATATATATTATATATATATATATATATATATATATATATTATATATATATATATATATATATATATTATATATATATATATATATATATATATATATATGTTGTATTTGTGCTGATAAAATTTTCTGTGATGAGCCGAAAGGACAGAAAGAGGGAGGAGTGAGCTCCCTCCCATATTAGGTCATACCAGGGGTTGTAACACAAACACACACACACATATATATACACATTGTTATCATTATCCCTCCTTTATTTGACTATATCCTGTATCATAACATTTCTCCACTAATAATCAAGACTTAACTGAATCTAACTTAGTTCTTTTTTATTAACTTTTATATATAATCCAAGGATTTTTAATCTTCTTTTCATGGGTACCATTCAATATTCATATCCAATTATTACTTATCATAACACTACACATTGTATACATTATTATCATTATCAATTATTTATTTAACTATATCTATTATCACTAAATTTCACTAAGTTTAACTAGTTTTAAATAATACTCTTCTATCTATCAACCTGTATCTTTCCAATAGCAAAAACAGTCTCATGTCTTCTGCCATTTGTGGTGTCAGTCCTCTAATCATCTCCTTAATCAAATTTGTATGAACTCCTCTTAGCAACTCCTTGCTTATAAAATCTCTCATGTAATTTCGATGCCCTTCTTCTGTTTCCTTAATCAGCTTATATTTGATTGTCAGTAGTGTTATCAATGATGTTGCTAATAAAATTTCTCTCTTTAAATCCATAAATTCTTTTGTTTTTTCTTCTTCTGTGTTTGCCATCTGGGGTAGAGTTCCCCTCCGTTTAATTCCTCTTTCAGTATTCCACTCTTTCCATTTTCAGAAACAAACCAATCACTATAACTATCAGCAAATTTAATTTCTTTATGGTCATTTTCCTCTTCGGTTTTTAGGATTCTAACCTCTACTTTTTCCACTTGATAAACATCGCCAACTTCTTCATCATATTTTACTGTTAGATGCTCTAAGTCTTCCAACTTCTTCTCTATCCTCTCAAATGTGTTTGATAATTTCTGAATTTCTAAGAATATCTTTTGCAGACTTAAAGATTCTTTCTGCTGTTGAAATTGTGCCATTATCTTCAGCTAACAAACACTGCTGCTCTAGCTTGGAAGGTTTTAACAAGATTAAGCATAGATTCACAATAAAGTTTTATTTTCACTTTTCTCTGGTTAAAGATATACTTCAAAGTATGCTTTGCATGCTTTTCTTCTTATCACTCTCTATAAACAAGCAGTGAGAGTGCCAAGCCAGGATAATCAGTGAGAAAAGTAAAAAATGTTTCATTTCCAATACACAAACCTCCAGCCTCCGAGTAGCAGTGTTATTGTTGCAATTTTCTTTGTTTCTTTTTGTATCTTTTTTGTACTTCAAGTTAAAAAAAGTCAGATTCTTGAATGAGTTAGAAGAACACCCACCAATGTTCCCTCTAATTTTTTTTCAGTGTGTGCGGAAAAGTATAGTGTTTGAGCGGCATATTTTCATGCCTGGGCACCTGATTTTTTATAGCCATAATTGCCATCAGAGCAGATGTTGGGGAGGGGGGCAAGGAGGTAAAGGGTCCCCTCCCTCTTCCTCAGACCCCCAGGAAGGAAGGAAGGGAAGGGAGGGGGAGGGAAAGGAAATGAGAAAGAAGAAAAAGAAAGGAAAAGAGAAGAAAGGAAAAAGGAAAGGAAATGGAAAAGAAGGAAAGGAAAAAGTGAAATTAGTCAATTAATTAATTACATAATGAAATTAACACCAACAGTAGCATCTCTGTCTAGTTGTATTTATCTTTAAGAAACAAAAAAATCAAGCAGGGTGATAGATTGCAGAACGGCTTTCAGAAGTGAGTGTCTTATCTGAGCAATATGAGGACCTTTTCTTGAGCTTTACTTCAGGAAATCAGAAGAAAGAATAATCACTATGTCGTGAGCAGACTAACCCGATTAGTTAACTTCCAAAAACTACAGGAAAAACATGATAATATAGAAAAACACAAAAAAGTTCTGGTTTTTTGGCAGCAATCTGCTGTGCAAGTCACTCAGTAGTGATTCATTAGCACTTCCTCAGTTATCCTGCATTTAAAAAAAAAAAGCTAGCAGAAAGCCCTAACATTAGCTGACTTAGGCTAGCAACATCAAAAGGGCTCTGAAAAAAAATCTAAAGAGATGAGGATTCTGCTTCCATCATTAAAGAGAGCTGTCAATTTACAATTATCAAAAACAAGATACCATTTATTTGGCCTCTGCACCAATCCATCCTCAAACTTTTGCCCCATATTCATGAGAAGTAGAAATCACAGGATGAAAGGTATGGGACTTGAGTTTATTTATTAGATGTTTATCCCACCTTTATTACTTCATAGATAACTCAAGAAAGTGACTTCCGGTTCCGGCGGCTACGGCGACGGGCAAGGACTTTGCCCGCTCCCGCTCTTCGGTGGGCTTCCCCCGTCTTCGGGGGGGCACAGGACACCCCGAAGAGGCGCCCTGCCGAAGGAGCAGCTCGCGGAAGGCTCTGGCACCGGCAGCGGCTGGTGGGGGCTTTTCCGCTTTGCTCCAGGCACCGGGGAGCAGTTTTGGAGGACGCGCCTGCGTCTCGCCCCATGCCGATCGGAGAATGCAAAACTGAAGGAAGCAGCGGCGGTGCGGTGAGATGCTTCCTCTCTTCATCCCCTTACTTTTGAATTGAAAGGCTTTTCAGTACTTTTAAAAGTTAATCTTTCAGAGTTACTCTTTGAGGAGCGGCTAGAGGGGAGGGGGATTTCCCCCCCCCCCTTGGACAAGCGGCTTGTTAAAATTCTGCTCTCGCCCCCTGGGGAAGGAGGAGGGGGGAGAGCCAACTAACGATGCCTCACCCCAGTAAAAGTGCGTTTCATGGGACTTAGATCCAGAACTTATTGATGACCTGAGAACTTTTTGAACTTTTAAAATTTTCTATGCCTCTGAGCCCAAAGCTGGCAGGGCAAGATAATAATAATAATAATAAATATTTATTTCTTAGCCGCACCCTCTCCCGGAGGACTCGGGGCGGCGTACAGTAAAACATATGAAATAAATATATAGACAAGACATACATACATATTACCAGAACATATAATAAGACATGTACATGTACAGGAGGAGGTCAGCTAATAAATAAAAACAATCCAATACAATATTTAAAAACAGTATTTAAAAACCCTAAATAATTAAATCCAGTTAAAATACCCAAATAAAACCCGTCAGGAGCGATATAATTAGATCAAAGTTGAGCCAGGCCAGCTACTTGGAATAGGTGGGTCTTGAGCTTTATACGAAAGGAGCGGAGGTCAGTGGTGTTCCTAATGTCCGGGGGGAGGTCATTCCACAGGGCTGGGCCGCCACAGAGAAGGCTCTATTCCTAGGCGCCGCCCCCCGACACTGTCTGGTGGACGGCACCTGGAGGAGGCCCTCTCTGTGCGAGCGGATTGGTCGCAGGGATGTATGGGGCAGAATACGATCCCGCAAGTAACTAGGTCCTGAGCCATGGAGCGCTTTAAAGATTGTTATCAAAACCTTGAAACGCACCCAATAGACCACAGGAAGCCAGTGCAGCTCGCGCAGGTACGGTGTCACATGGGAGTACCTAGTACTCCCCATAATTACCCGCGCGGCTGCATTCTGGACCAACTGTAGTCTCCGGGTGCATTTCAAGGGAAGCCCCATGTAGAGAGCGTTACAGTAGTCCAAGCGAGACGTCACCAGCGCATGAGTGACTGTGCGTAAGGCGTCCCGGTCCAGTAGGGGGCGCAATTGGCGCACCAGGCGAACCTGGTGGAACGCCCCCCTAGCCACGGCTGTCACATGGTCATCCATGGACAGCCGGGCATCTAGGAGGACGCCCAAATTGCGCGCCCGCTCCACGGGGGCAAGTTGAATGCCCCCGATGGCCAATGATGGAATTAATTGGCTGAACCGGGGGGCCGGTACCCACAGCCACTCAGTCTTGGAGGGGTTGAGTTTGAGTCGGTTGCCATCCATCCAGATCCGTACGGCTTCCACACACCGGGACATCACTTCGGCGGCACACTTCCGGTGTCTTCATGAACTGTGAAACCTGACTCCACCTTTAAAATTCAGACTTCTGGTCTTTGTCTCCGAGTCGCCCAGAGGAATCTCTTGTGGATTGCTATTTTCTGAACTCTCTGGAGAAAAAACTTTCATCTATTGCTAGAGTGATTAAAGAAACTCCCACCTGTTTGGATCCTCTGCCTTCTGGACTCGCCTGCCTGCTCTACTTCTCCAGCTGCCCAGTTCCTACACTGACTGATCTCTTTGTTTTATAAACCATGTCTCCAAAAAGACCACCTCCTGGAAAACCTGGCTTTGCCACTTCTGCTCCAATATCTGCAACATCCAGCCCAGCCACACAGTCAAAGATAACAGAACTGATGCAACCTAAGACTACAGAGATAGACCTTCAACAAATGCTTCAACAAATCTTACAAGGCCAGGAGGAAATTAAGAAACAGCTAAGGGAAATGAAAGATGAAATTAAAGAGAATCAAGTTCAAATTTATAAGAACTCACAGAGACTGGACCTTGTGGAGGGTGGGGTGGCGGAGGCGAAAGGGAGGGTAGAGGCTTTACAGAAGGGGAACAAAGAATTTGATATCCAACAAATGAAAACAGAGTTTGAGAGAATGTCCTTTTATCTTAGATTTCAAAATGTAATAGAAGCAGATGGGGAAAACATAAGGGACATTATGACTAATATTCTAGCTGAATACATACACAAAGATAAACAGCAGATGGAATGGGAAATAGATCTGGTCTATAGAGTGAATTCAGCATATGCCAGAACACACAATGTACCCAGGGAGGTTCATATTAAATTCCTTAGGAAAACCACAAGAGATGAAATTCTGGGTGTACAAAGGGGGCAAACACTGACATACCACGACAGGGAGATAACCATTCTGAAGCAGATTCCCAAAAAAATTAGGGAAAAAAGGAAAAGCTATTCGCAATTGGCGAATAAACTATACCAGAAGGGGGTGTGGTTTAGATGGTTGATGCCTGAAGGTATGCTGATATTCTGGGAGGAGACAAGAATCAGAATCAACACACCCATAGAGGCACAGGCCTTTATGGAAAAAAATAAAGCAAACCTAGAAAAAACAGAAGATACCACAACGGTCACACAGGACACGGGAGTGGCCGGAGCTCTGCCAGCGGGAGGTGAAGGGGAAACACTAAGAAAGCTCAGATCACAAAAATGAATAAGAAAACCACAATGTTATAAACAGACCGAAAGTAATAATGAAATTATATCTAGACTATATATCATAACTATATAAATTGATTGAAAATTATTTTTTCTAGAATTAATATGCTGATTTTTTATCATTATGTATTAATGTTTGATATTTAGATGTAACCTATGAGTTTGGAGGGAGGAGGCGTCTGCCACACTTGCAACTGCCAAAATTTGTAACCATTCCACTTACCCTTTTCCTTATAAATGTTTTAAAAAACCAATAAAACTTTTTGAAAAAAAAAAAGAAAAAAAGAAAGTGAACATACATAATACTTGGGTATGGAGAAAGGAAGGGAAATGGAAAAGAAAGGAAAAGGGAAAGGAAAGGAGAAAGGAAAGCAAAAGAGAAAGGAAGGGAAAAGGAAAAGCAAAGGAAGATAGAAGAAGGACAGAAAGGGAAAAGGAAAGAGTAGAATGGTACTGCTCAAAAACCAAGTCTCAAGATTCTGTGGACCCCTTTGGCTCAGGCAGTCCAATTCCCCACTGCTTCCCTCTCTCTGCAAAGTGAAGGGATCTCAGAAAGGCTACCTAGCTCAGAACGGGGCTTCAGATGCAATGCCTGAGAAACCCTGGATGTGCAGGGAAACACAGGCTACAACCAGCGAATCGCGTTTTCCCAGGAACCAACGAAGCCCCAGAGGACCAATGAGAATTCTCCCTTCTGCAGCATCATCAGTCTCCGGGTAGAGTGTTCCTTGATTTGACCAATCATCAGATGGAGGAGAGAGTTCAGTGCAGAGAGAGGGGAGGGGGGATATTTTCAGTAATATTTTAAGACGTTAAAAAACACTGTGCGCAGTTTGAAACTTCTGCATGGTGTTTTCTTGTTATGTGTGCGGCCGTGCAGGCGCGCAGCTTAGAGGGAACAGTGACACCCACAGTAATGAAAGAGGAGAATTTTAGTCCATAGGTTACAAAGAATAATAAAAGAAAAAAATAGAAGAAGAAAAGTTAATCCATTCCTTTTAAAAGGCTTGCATAAATTCTATCCATGAACATAGCATTTAAAAAGTAAGATAACCCACTGTCCAAAATCATTCCAAACTTAATTCCGCCGCTTATTTCTTCTGTTCTCCAATTTAAATTAATTTTAAGTTTTTTATAGGCAGTCTCTTTTAAAACGGTAAAAAATTCATCACCAGATGGAAACACTTTCTCTTTCCGTATCCTTCCATTTTGGAGCCATCCCGACTTCATCAGCCTTGGCTGGATTTTTTGTCGCCAGCTTGAAGAACTTCTTTTGCATTGATCAGGGACTTTGCGATGTCCCTGAGATCAGCAAGATGTATTCTTCCTGTTCACCATCTCTGTGGGATGGTTTAGATCCAATTGGACCACCCAGCGGCAAAAGTATCGGCTGCGGTCTCGGAACATCGAGACTGCAGGTCCGTATCGTCGCAACGTTGGCTCCTCCTCTCTAAAAGCAATACTTCTTATATACTTTGTTGTGGCCCAGCAGGAGCCGTTGGAGCTGCCACCAGACTCCGACAGTGAGGGTCCCTATGAGTCGGCTCTGGAGAATGTGGAGGACCCTGGACAGGGTTCCGATTCCGAGCAGGGATCAGAGAGGCTGGTTGGCCACCAGGAGGCGCCTGAGGCATGGAGCAGTGGTGAAAGCCAAAGGGAATGTGCTCCTGACGTCATGCCTTGGAGCAGTGGGGAGGAGACAGGGGAGTGGTTTCTGGATGCCTGGCAATGGAGAGCTGATGGACATAGAGAACAGCTAGGCATTTACAAGAGATGATTGGACTCAGGTGATCGTAATCAGCCTCCTCTCAAGGCTATTTAAGGAGGGACTTTCCAAAAGTTGTTTTGCAGGAATCAACTTATCATTAGAGTTGGAGATGCTCTTAAATCTGTGTTGTACCTCGGCAGGCTGGATTGCTGCCAAGGTTTAAACTGTATGTAAATAAAACAGCTTGCAGAGACCTTGTTTCGGAGTGCCTTGGTATACAAGAAGGGGGGTCAGAACAATACTCCTTCCCAAGTAACACCTGTATAAGAATAACTAACTATACATCTTTATATAGCAAAAATGATTCTTTATTAGACCAAATTTTTCTCACTCAAGTTTCCCCTTATTTTCTCACATTTGGTTTGTGCATTTCCTCTTATTGCTTCTATTTTTATTCTTATGTAGCACCTCTCTTCAACATGTCCTTCCCGGGCTCATATTGCTGGAGAATAACTTTGGGACAAGCAATGCTTGGAAATTTCGGCTTCTCTCCACACTAGTCTTCAAATAGTGAAAATACAAAAAAGCAATAGAGTTCTTCTACTTTATAAGTCAGCAAGTATTGCAGGATACCTTCACACATTCTGTATACCACACACACTCTATTTTAAATTTGGAATAATTTGGGAGATGCATCCACAAATAGGATATTATTCTACTTTAGTAATTCTTGCCTTGGTCTGTGGCATAATAACTATCTATCACAGTCACAATATTGAAATATTTTCTTATAATAATATCTAAAATAGCATAAGAGAAACTAAAAGGTTGTAATGAGCAACAGTGATGCCATTTTGCAGGGAGAACTAGCTCTGTCAAAGGTATGTGAGCATATCAGAAAAGTTACATGAAAGGAAGATTATAGACATAGACATTTTTGTTTAATGCAGACACTGTCTCTGTAGTCATTGTGGCTACATAAATAAAAAGGGAAGGAGACTACAGCTGAGACTTCATATTCAGAAAACTTATATAGCTTTTATGTGTCTCTCTATATGCGTTTGTATGCCTGTGTCTCTGTGTGTGATTGGCTAATGCCATACACTATCATAATGATTGGCTTATATCTTTGAATTAGAAATCTGTAAGAGGTGACAAGGAACAACTGCTCATCTCTGCCTACTTGTTGATTTGGGCTGTATTGCAATGAACAGTTTCCTTATCTTCTTGCTTTTTACTGTACCCTGGCTTGAGAACAAACTGCTTAACTTCTAACAACAATGATCTCAAATTATGCTGTTGTAGCAACAGAACGGATTCTTCTTCAGAACCAAATATTATTTTAAACCTGTCCCTCTAAGATTGAAAAGTCTAACTGGAAATAGGACTCTTAAAATATGAACATTATGCATAACTAGGCTCTAAATTTGCTTAGCTTTTCACTAGAAGAGAAAGTGCAGTCAGACATATTTTTTGAAGTATAGTTTTTAAAGAGGTACAGGCCTTCAACCAGAACCAAACAAACAGTTCCTATATCAGAGCCCAACAAACAATATGTTGTGAACTAGCACATTTTCATTTTTGTATGACACATCAAAATGCATTTTTCTTTGGCAAAAAGGATAAGGCCCATAAAGGGAATGAAAGTTATTCAGTCACCTTTGGCTGACAAATCAATTTTGTAAAATTCATTTTTTTTTATTCTATGTAATGTTCAGCTAGCACTTTTCCACATATTTGATTAATAATGAATCATCAGTTCATTTGCCCCCATCATTTATTCCACCCCATTTCTCTCTTATGTTCCAAGATGCCAAATGATTTGACTTGCATCAGCACTTGGCTTAGTTCAAGTAATGATTTCTAAATATATGCAGTACACATTTTCTCTATTTTTTTTTGCTACTCATTAGCTAATAGCACACATCATAAATCTTTAAAAGCTTATCTTTTTATTAGCGTAAATCTATACCTTTTACCTTTTTAGCTTGTTCTGTTCCTAATGATTAAAGCTAGAAAGCTGGAGGTCAGTTAAAAGTCCCTTTTCTAAAATATTCAGATGACTAAACATGTCAAGAGAGATGGAATATTCCTGTCCACAATGGTCCCATAAAACTAAAAATATACCCACCTACCCTCACCAATAGATTCGTGTTTTTTGTTACAAGGTATGTTATTTTATGATACTTGTGTCTCCCTTCTGTAATTTCCATAGGGCAGCAATGGTCAACGTTTTCAATACCGAGTTCCCAAACCAGAACGTCAGTGCATGTAGCATCGGAAAACCAAAGACCAGCTGGCATGCACACCGGTCAGCTAATCTTTGGATTTCCAGAGCTCCGGCATGCGTGAAGACCAGCTGGCTGGAAACCAGAAGAGCAGAGCGTGACAGCACACGTGCCCACAGAGAGGGTTCTGCATGCCTCTGGCACGCGCGCCATCAGTTCACCATCGCATCCATAGGG
Organism: Natrix natrix natrix; assembly: GCA_029891615.1. NCBI lineage: Eukaryota > Metazoa > Chordata > Lepidosauria > Squamata > Natricidae > Natrix > Natrix natrix. The sequence goes on along the minus strand of JAKRSK010002989.1, from coordinate 14,852 downwards.
CATACGGTTGCTTGTTTTGAAAATGTATGAACTGTTTCAATCTGAAAAGATTCTGAGCAGTGTGCACAAAGTGGCCGTAATATAGTACAACTGCAACATCTTATTGTAGTAATAAACCATTATTCAAAATCAGCAGTAAACCACTCATCTACTTGTGCCGAGAACCCACTACATAATGATCTTCTAAAGGACTTCTGAAACAGGAAAGGTAGGACAAGGGGAGTTATCCTTGCCTTGAACTGATAAGGGGTCTCAAAGGAAGCAAAGTTGCCCAGACCAGGCCTGCTTTCATTCATCTTTCCTCTATTCCAAGATATGTGGGGAAGGAGGGCTGCAGCAGTCATTTCTTGCTGCCTTAGACTTAGGCAGAATCTAATTGGAAAAGGCAGCCTTGTATATGTATACATGTATGCATGTATGTATTTATGTGTGTGTGTACACATACATACATATGCACATACATACACACATGTGTGTGTGTTTATGCATGACCATATACATATATGGTGTATGACCATATATATGACCTAGGAGATGAGTACTCCTAGGCCGTGTGTGTGTGTGTGTGTGTGTGTGTGTGTGTATGACCTAGGAGTACTCATCTCAAATGATCTAAGCCCTAGAGCTCACTGTAAAAGCATTGCCAAAAAGGCATTAAGAAGTTTTTGAAGTTCTGGCTGTCACAGCATTCCCAGGGTCACACGATCGCAAACTAGGCACTCGCAATTATGATATCACAGCATCGTGCATTCCCACAATTATCATTCATGACCCTCTGCAAATTTCCAAACAAAGTTGATGAGGAAGCCAGTAGAGGGTTACAATGGCGACCATGTGATGTTTTGCTTAATGATGGTGCGGGATTTGCTTAATGAAGTGCCAGAACTCCTGTCACTCAGTGTCAGAATCACACAATATCACACTTTATAACCCCATCGCTTAGTGACAGAAATTCCAGTCCCGCGTGTCATCTGAGGGCTACCTGTATATCTATTTTTTAATGAGCATGATAATTATTTTCAAAAATAATTAAATGCAAGGATATTATGTAAGAACTATTAACATTATCCCAATAATTTTAAACATATGGTTTGTGGTTTTCATTTTGACACTATGATATTTTAAAATTGTGTAGGAAAATGTAAAATACTATTAATGATTATTTCCATGCATAATAGCAAGCATAAAAAAATGAACAGGAAACCTTTTAAAAGGTTATTAAATTGATTCCCTACCTCTCACTGGTGTTTATTAGTTTAAATTATTAGCAAATTTAGAAATGTTTAACAAGTAAACACACAGAGCGTGATAATTTGGCAATGGCGATACAATCAAATAACATGGTTTTAAGAGTAAGTAGGAATAAGATGGGCACATTTAATGATGACACAAAATTATTCAGAATAAATAAATAAATTTTTTAAAAAAGCCCTCCAAGAAGAAAGTTCATGAAAATACCAAATGCAATTTAAAGTGCAAAAATATAAAACCTGCTATATTATTATACATAAATATATTTATATAGTAAATGTAACATATTCAAAATTGTGGAAACTAATGGAAACTTCATTAGCAAAGAGAGAGCAGGAAATTGGTCTTAGAAGTAAGGTAAACAATTTAGAGAAAATGTCAACCCCATAGCTCTTTTAAAAAGCTAAATAGGCACGTAACATTAGCAAAGAAACCAATACTAAATTTGTCAGAGTTGTCATGTCTTTAAAACAATCTGCGATGCAATCATACTAAAAAATTACTATAGAATCTTGAATAATTCTACATTATTTTCAATAATGTTGATTGCTGTTTCTCAAAAGAGAAATAGTACAGAAAGATCTGCTTTTAAGAAGTAAGACAAATTCATGGAGGATATATAGATAATCCTTAACTATAATAATAATAATCAGAGACAGTATTTCTTCTAGAACAATACATGTGAATGAACATATTTTGGAACAAGCTGCCTGATATATATGTCTGTGCCCTTAGAAAGGCAGTTAAGAATCAGCATCTTTCCATGACTGAATTCCGGGGGAAGTGAACTGGCAGTGAGTGGAGACATCTATTGTGGCAAACACTGAAGAACCAAGAGTTCTGTGGAATCTCTCCAGGTAAGGAGAGGACTGGATATTACTCACATGTGCTTCTCAAAAGGAGACTACAAGACAATGATCTCCCATAGGTTTGAATGCACTCTGAATAAACAGGTTTGAATGTATACTGTTCCCGGAGATATTTAAAGAATGGGCTCAGAGTTTAACAGTTACAATGTCAGCAATGCTCTTTCTGTTTCTATGGATAGATTATGTCCACATTACATTAATGAAGGAATGGCAAACATGAAAAAATTTGCCTGATGTAGAAATATTAAGAAGCAGAAATGCTGGAATAAGAAGAAACAGGATTATAAGGCAAAGAAGGCAGTTAAAGCCAAGAAATGACAAGCCAAGAAAATGATCTGCATAGGGAATTTCTATTGTATATATAAAAGAAGTTGGTTAAAGTTTGAAGATTAAGTGGAAATACAAATGATAAATCAAAGAGAACAACCAGGACTTTTTATTGAATTTACAAAAGAGATTGGCTGAAACCTCAAAGGAATCTTTGGGATGGGAAAAATAAAAACTGAAGAGAACAAAAAATCTATGATAGGATAAGAATGAATTAAAGATCAAGATTCTTCTAAGAATCTTGATAAGTAAAAGGAAGGAAAATAAAGTTGAGTTATTTGACCAAGGTTAAAATAAGACAAGTTTCTATAAAGCCATGGGAACTCTTTACAGACTTTTTGTCAACAGGACTGAAAAGTTGATGATTTATGGCCTTGCATAGAGATAAAGGACAAGCCTGTATAAATGGATTGCCATTGAGTTGTTATATATTTTAGATGGGTTGCCACTCTATTTATTTAGCTGACTTTATGTATTATTCTGCTTTTCAATGGGTGGGATATATTTTTGTTGACATTTGTGTACAGTGTACTGCCGAATGTCATAGTGAGGTTTGTGTGTGTGTGTGTGTGTGTGTGTGTGTGTGTGTGTGTGTGTGTGAGAGAGAGAGAGAGAGGAGAGAGAGAGAGAGAGAGAGAGAGAGAGAGAAGGAGGGAGGGAGGGAGGGGAGGGGGAGGGAGGGAGGGAGGGAGGGAATGAATGAATAATTGGACAGGCAGACAAGACAGGCAAGGATTCTTCCATGAGATAAATTAGTCAGAAAGTTACAATTTTCTGAAGTTAAGATAAAATCAGCACTATGCATGTACAATCTATATATCAGCCAGCAATTCCCCTTGTTGTCATTCCCACACACAGATCTGTCACTTGTAGCAATAGCAATACCACTTAGATTTATATACAGCTTCATAGTGCTTTACAGCCCTCCCTAAAAGGTTTATAGAGTCAGCATATTGCCCTCAACAATCAAGGTCCTCATTTTTACCGATCTCGGAAGGATGGAAGGCTGAGTCAACCTTGAACCCCATCAGGATTGAATTCCAATTGTGGATTGTGCAGTACTGCAGTACTGCATTCTAACCACTGTGCCATCACGGCTCTTGTTACAGGAGTATTTCTCCAAAATTTGCTTCGGGAGATTGGAAAATTATCCAGAGCCATTTTTAAGTGGAAATATTTCCTCATCTGTAGGATTCATTCACTAAACTTCCAGTGGCATCCCTCTAAAAAGTCAGAGTATGATTTCAGTAATGATATTTGTTCTTAAGAGATGAAGGAAGTATTCAAGAAGTGAGTGAAAATCCAGAGTTCGTTTCCAATCGCTGAGGAAAGATATGACTCCTACAAATTTCTAAGCAGGAGTGTGGGGGTGTTTCTTCTAAAACTAAAAGCAGAATTTTGTACACTTTCTTAGAAGAAAATACAATATTGTGATAGTCTAAAAAATATCAGGTGGAAAAAAAATCTGATATCATTTTGTTTGCAGTTTAAAATAATTCATAAAAACAAATATAATTTTCTAAAGATACTTTAAAAAAAAAAGAATAGTTTTGAAAGACAAATGCATATAAACTTTCCTTTTCCTTTTTAATTTCCCGTCCAGCACTATACAGGAAACACATGCTGTAATGATAATAGCTCCCTCTTTTGCTATACAAATGGGAGTTTTCGTTCTAAATCACTTCAATGGGCAGAGCAATATTATCCATTTTATCCATTTTTTCCTTTAGAGATAATGCTCTCCTTTTACAAGTGGTAGATCTTGTTTCAAGCCTTCCGATTGACTACTTCAGCTTTTGTACTCCATAAAAAGCAGAATAATGTTTTACCTTGGCTAGATGAGTGTTGATCCACTTTGTGAAAGTCCGCTTTTGCACAGATTCTTGTTCATCTTAAAAAGGAAGAAAAATGATAAATTTTCAGATACATTTCTTTATGTCATGATTCTGTAGTCAATTCAGCTCTTTATGATGCATAAGAGTAAGAACAGAGGAAGGTGGCCTGTTGCCTCCACAGTTTTTGATGTCAGAACTGCTACAGGTAATCCTCGACTAGTAACCAGTTATTTAACAACATATTTATTACATTCTTCTTCTTTTCCAATTATATACATCGCTGTTCTATCTATTATCTATTATACCAATATTTATAGGTCTATAGTTTGCCTTTACATTGTATCAATATTCATAGACATATATAGTATATTTTCACCTTAATATAACTCTTAAATAACCTTTATGTATAATCTTTACATCTAGCCATTTATACCATTTGTCCCAAATCATATAATATTCCATTTCTCCTCTGTCTTTTAATTCCATAGTTAACCTGTCCATCTCTGCACACTCAAGCACCTTTTTTATCACCATTATGTAATTATGAGTGTTACCGATACTGGAGCATTGTAAAGATTGAAAATGTGGTATAAATGATGAAATGTGTTCAATAAAAACATTAAAAATCCAACAGATTTAACAGACTTTCCTAGAGCTACGTACGACCCATGAATTTATATTGGTTGCACACACTACTGTAGAGTTTGCAATGCCCCAACGTTCTGTGCCTTGTCACAGCTCTATGGCAGCCATTTTCCTCAAACAGGTGACATTGAAATATGTGAAAGGATTTACTGCAAGCCTTTAAGCTAGGGGTGTCAAACTCACGTCATCCACAGAAGTATCATGTGACGTATCAGGACTTTTTTCACCTTTACTAAACTGGACATGCCAGCGTGTTCAGCACATGATGCATCTGGCCGTGGGTTGGGAGATTGATAGCCCTGCTTTAAGCAAAATCACAACTGAATTAACCACAGCTGCAGAACATTTTAGTTGGTCCTATATCAGGCTGAGTTATTTATATTTACCTTGCTTTTATTTAAACTGAACAAACTATAAGCTAGGAGATTCAGACCACATACTAAATGAAAACCAAATAGGCTGCAAAATAGCTGTATTATTATTTATAAAAAACACAGTATCAGGAAACAGATCATGAATAGAAGAATATTATTGCAGCAACAACAACAACTCGACACTAAAAAAATTATTAAGTTCGACATCTTAACATCCTGCTCATATTTAGCTGTCATTCCTCAGAAAAGCACTTCCTGAGTTCCTCCATGTAAGAAATATTGTTCTCATTCATAAGAAGTCCTATTTAGAGTTCCTTAAATAATTTCCTTGTGTGTGACAATCAGCTGTTTTATACGCCATTTGATAGCTGCATTCCCTAGGGATGGCTGTTGGTTCAACTTCACTTTGAAGTTAGACAAAGCTTTTTTTAAATCCACAGGGGTTGATGCCAAGCTGGTTTTCCTTGAAAAATTGGGATCTACCAGCTTAGCCTCAGAATTCTGAGAAACACACTGTTTCCAAATTTTCTTCTGACGAGAGACAAAATAAAATCCACTTTCTGAAGCAGTTTGCCTAATGTTTACTGTCGTTTTGATATAATGCCTAGGAAGTTTTCCAACACTTGGGCAATGTTCATGCTATCCATCCTCAATTAACTGCCTGAAGGTCACAACCACAATGAAGTGCATTTGAGGGGAGTGTCCATCTTTCTTTTCTCAGAAAAGTATATAAGTAGATAAAAGAAGATAACAACCAGTACAGGGAGCGCGTGATTGGGATTTTGACTAATTAAAAGGGTAAAAATCAACCATGATCATTTTCATTCATTCACTTCTGCAATTGTTCTCGGTCTTTCCTATCTTAATTCCTAGCATCTCTATCAAACTGAAACAAAACAAAACAAAAAAAAAACAAAAAATGAAATCACTTGGTTATAATTTCAATAATTGACCCTATACCCTACCAAGATGTCCTACGAATCCTACCTTGGATAAACATATAACTGATGCAGGGGTATCAAACTGATGGTTGGTGGGCTGGATATGTCACATACAGGACTCGCCCACCCCAGCTCCGTGAATGGGAAAACTTCTGCAAAACATCATGTGATGGCAACGTGATGCCATGACTTTGACCCCTATGATTTAGAGTCGCTGCCTTAATGTACAATATCCCAGTGCATTTTCAGAGTTCAAAAGCCAAGTAACGAATTAGATGAACTAACTGAACAAGCAGCATGCACAAAAAGAAAATCACATTTGTCCCCTCCCAATTTGTCCTTTTGTTTTTATGGCAGACAATTATTTAGATGTTGAATAGACACATTAAAATCTCCTTCCAGTCAAGTTTAGCTCCTTATGACTGTATACTTCCACACAGTTTTCATGGCACCAATATAGAAGTGATATACGTAACAAATTTCTGGGATGGTTTTTAATGATGGTATTTCTTAATTGGTCTGCCATAAATAGGTCTAGCCCTGCTTAGCTTTCTGAGGTCCATTGAAAGCCAACTGCAATGTCCATGAGTAAAATTGTATGCTATTAAGCCATAGAACCCGTACAACCTCTATTACAGGTAGAACTCGACTTATAAAAGTAACTGAGCGCGGAATTTTGGTTGTAAATCATCACCAATCATTAAGTAGGTCATCAGTTATGACCCAATGTTATGACTTTTTTTGCAGTGGTTTGTTAAATGAATCCATTTTACCTAATGGATCATTTTTTTTTGCCAGAAACTGGAAATAAATGCCAGAAACTGGCAAAAACCAGTTGCAATTGTGTGGCCATAGGCCACTGACAAATGGCCCAAAAGACGAGCTGGTTTGCCAAGTGCCCAGAATGTGAGCATGTGGTGTGTGCGGCCAAGATTACTTCAAAGTGGATCATAAGTAGTATTGGGGGCGGCGGTTGTAACTTTTGAATGATCACCTAAGCAACCGGTTGTACGTCAATAATTGTCTGTATAAAAACACAGAGACTACTATCGTGCTTCTTTCTATTTCAGAGCAAAATGAAAAACAAAACAAAAAACCCCCTAAACTACTTTTTCCCTGAACACACTGCATTTGTTTCATTGACTTTGGTACTTGGAAAAACTCTCCTATAAACAGACTCTAAATGAGACACAAGATCTTTACCAAGGAAACCAGGGAAATTCCTTTCTAGGTGTTGCCATGACAATAAGTGTCTCTATCATTTGTTTTCATTCTTGGCTTTTCAGCAAAGAGAGCAAGTTTCACAGGTTTTTCTTTCCTGACTAATACACATTGCATCCATAACCATGTTCAGGTTTGATAATGAATCGATATAATTGGGTCCTGAAATACGCAGTAGAATTTAAAATAATACTTCTTGCCTTGAACTCATAACAGACCTTAATGCTGGGAAGGGAAAATAGCAAGCCAACGAAAGAGAATCTAGTAAATGACACTAAGAAAAATGAAGACAAGTATCCCCCAAATCATTTTTTTTATATTATTAATTATTTCTAATAATTTAACAAATATCTTCTGTTTGAGGATTGGAACTGTGATGACGAACTATGGCATGCGTGCCAAAGATGGCACGCAGAGCCCTCTCTGCAGACACTGATCCATCGCCCACAAGCTCATCTCCTCTGGCGCAATGCGCGCACATGCCCCACACCGATCACATGGTTTTGGGGTCTTTGTTGTGCATGCCTGGGGTGGCAGGGTGCATGCGGGAAGTTGCACGTGCATGCATGGGGCGAGGGCCTGGGGCGCGAGGGGGTCATGTGTTACATGCACACAGGGGATACGGGGGCAGGGTTGCCCACACATTGCATTATGGGTGCACATGCACGTTTTGGAAACGCAACGACAAAAAGGTTAGCCATCACTGGTATATAATGTCACACAGAATCAGGCTTATTCTGGAAAATAATGACTGAATATAATAACTCTTGTTCTGAGAACCTTACACATTATCTTTCATAAGAAAAATAATGCCCTTAATTTTTTAACACCCAATTGTAATCCAATACTTTGGCTATAATTTATCAGAGTGGTAATGGTTGAAAGGCATGAAACTGAAGCTTCAGCTGGTCCAGAATGCAATATGAGACACTCCATGGTCCATCCATTATAACACTGCAGCCATGTGAGCTGTACTGAGCTCGCACCAGGCAGCTTCCAATGGCGCTGGTTGTCCTACGTGGCATGAACAAGTGACTTGCAGGAACATTTCTCCTCAAGGTTCCTGTCCCATCCCAAACAGATTTGGCAGAATGGGCATGCTCTAGGCCCATTGGTAAAAACAGGACACTTGTTGGGTCATTAGAAGAATCTCTGTTGTGTGGAATAACGTCCCTGTCTCTGGCAGCCCCATCTCCGCTTGCCTTTTAGAAGATCACAAAGATCATGGATCTTGCTCCAGATAAGAATTATGAGCCAGGATATTAAATGACTTCTGGAGTGTGCGTGTATCATTTATGGTACCTCAGTGTCCTTTGTTTCCTGTAAAGGATTGTGACTTTGGTCCTAGTTTTATCTTTGTTCATTACGGATTGCTTTGTTCAAATGGCAGCCAAATATAATATGCTAAATACATACAGTCTGTGCCAAGTCATGTGTTGATTTCTGACAGCTGCCTGGTGAATCCCTGTAGCTTTTTGGCAAGATTTTGTCCTTGCCTTATTCCTATGGCTGAGGGAATGAGGGCTCAAGGTCACCCAGGTGGCTTCTTGCCAAACTAAAGCTTATGGCTCCCAGTTCTCAGCTCAATACCTTTATCACTGACTCTTATATATAGCAATATTGATGGTGTTTTTATTGAGCTGTACAGAATGTGGTTCTCCCAAAAACAGTTTACTATTCGAGATAAAACTGTAGCGTGATGAAGTACTAGTAAGCTAATTTAAACCAGCACTGGCTAAATACATGAAGATGATACCCAGGCTGATTTTATTCTGGATATCTTCCAGCTTTCTGCAAATGAAAGCTTAACTATGTAATATATTCACAGCATAATAAAAAGAAACTGAGAAACTGCAAACCGAATAATTTGGGTGTGTATTTTGAATTCCAATGTGTAAACGCTAAGTTTACTAAAAAGCAAATTAATTTTAGAAAACAATTATTTCTTCCCCTTTTCTAACAATACAAATAGGATTCTACTGTACATACTATATTTAATGTGGTTACATTCTGGTAATAGTTTAGCATGTATTAACATTGTTAATTTCTTAATCAGAAATGAGTGCGTTATAAAAATATTTTGAATGAACAATTCCACCTTCCTATTATTGAGAACTGGCGAAATCAATGATTTACTATCCAGTGATGGAATCAAATAAACAAGAAGGGAAAGGATTTACTTTTGCCCAGGAATCGAAATTTTACCTACTGTGGATTATCAACATCAAAAGTTGAAGGTATGTGGAAGAAGTCGGCACAATAACAAGTAAAAATGTATTATGTTCCACAATTACAACCTTGAATTTTTAACATTTGGCCTTAACAACACACTCTCTTACTATCTTTTTAGATTTTTCTAAACCTGAAATTTTAAACTTTTGCTTAACAACACACTCTCTTTCTATCTAGATTTGCCGTGACATGCCACAAGTAACGTTTTAATCAAAAGAAGAGGGAATATTTTTAACACCATTCATGGTGTTGAACTGTGGAGCTCCCTTAGTAACTCCAAGCCCATTAACCTTTGGCTATTAGTCCAACTACAGGTGAAAAGTATTATAACATCTACTAAAGTAATTTGCTCTATTTACAACACAAGAATGTATCGAATATTATTTGCAGTCACAGATTTAATTTTTAATGGAACTGAATCATGTGTTTACATTCTGTATTTAAACATGGATATTTTTGACGAGAATCACACAAGTGCGTCCCATGCCACCCTGTCTATAATAATAGTTTCGCTGTTGTATTTATAGAGGTTATTATTACCAATCACAAATTAATTTGAACAGATAATTCATTGAATTTTGAAAATGGGAGTTTTGAGACAATAAACATGGAATTATTCTGAAGGATATTAGGTGAGAATATATCAGCTATAGGTTATTTTTTCCCCTACACTTGTATTTCTCTGATGCAGGTAGTCCTTGAGGTATACAAAATTCATTTAGTGACCGAGTGTGAGGCATCACAGCAGCACTTATAAAAGTGACTTATGGCCATTTTTCACACAACCATGTGCAGCATCTCCCCATGGGTCACATGATCAAGAATACCGAAGCTTGGCAAAATGACTCATATTTATGACGGGGTTGTAGATAATCCTGCTAGGAGAATCCATGTGACCCACCATTTTCACAATCTACTAACAAGTGAAACCTAGGCTGGGTTCACTTAACAACTATCATACTATACAAGCTCAACAACTGCACTTAACAACTGTGGCAAGAAAGGCATAAAATGGAGCATTATTCTTACTGTCACATGTCTCGCTTAAGCAACAAAACCATTTTGGGCTCAACTCAATTGTGACATAAGTCTAAGGACGACCTTACTTACAGGGATCACAGAAAAATTATGCTAGCATATAGAAAACCATGCTGACTTCAATAATCTGGAATTCTAGGCTAAAAGAGTTATGTATAATGCATAAAAAGCCATTCTTCACCATACACAATGCTGATATATTTTAGGTAACTTATATGAATTGAAAACACCTGTTTCTAAATAGCAATGATGATTCACAGAAGGCAGAATGATTTTATACAAACTTCCTGTGTCGCTGGAAACAAAGCCAATCAAACCACAACTCATAGTCAGGATATAGTTGTTGCCAACTTTCACAGACCAGAAATAAAAAGATTTTGCAGCCAGGATCGGGCGAACTGGTAGTAGTGGCGGCGGAGCAGCACATGGTACATTTTAATAACGGCAAACATGCATGTCTACTTTTAGCTTCCTTATACTTCTTTAACTTACCCCTCAAACTTATAGAGGTACTAAATTAGCTTTGACAATCAAAACATAAATCATATCATGTAACATAAATGAACACTTCAGAGAAACTGCATTCCAAGAAAAACAGAACTGAAGGTCCTATTATATAGAATTTTTAATAACCTTGGAACAGTAGTGATCAAATAATTTTTAAAGAAACATTTTAGTTTAGCTGTAGTATATTTAAAATAGTTAAAATAAACACAAAATAGTTATGATATCTTTATTTACCTTTTTTTATTTATATATTACATTTCTATGCTGACCCAGCTCACTGAGGTAACTCTGATGGATATAGTTCTGTTCCATCATCCTTTCTTCATACTTACATGCATTTATTTTAAAAATATCATTCGAACTATTAAGAAATTACCTTTCTCCATGCGAGACGTGTTATAGACAGCAAGCTATACATAACATAGGGTCACAAATATGAAAAAGAGGATAGAATGAAACCAAATACGTATGTATTCTGTAATATTTCCAGTCAACATCTATGAATGCAAAAAGCTATACTGTTTGAAAACATATATAATATGAATAGACATCAGCCTCATATTTTAAGTATTAAAGCTAAGCAGAATGCAAGTATGGCTTGTTAAATAAGCTACATAATACATATAACACACCAGTCAAAATGAAATCATATCCCATCACAGCTTAATACAATCATCTGCCAAATAAACAGATAAACAATATCCTTGCTTTTTATAAGACTCACAAGTAGGGGTAACGTTCCATCTTAAACCAGACCATTGGGAGGGCCCCCCCACTCCCCCCATCTAAATCAAGTCAGGTTTCTCTATAACAGCAACAGTTTTCAATAATCAGATGACAAATCACAATTGCCCAATATAGTATCCTCCAAATGTCTAGGCTTCCCATTCCTGATCAATCCCGAGCTACCATCCTTTAATTGTATAACCAATGCTGGGATTTTAAGAAAGATAAAGTCTAAACATATCTGGACGACACCAAATATGGAAAATTGGAAAATGGTCTCTCATTTTTATAGAGACAAGAAGGACCTTTTGAATGTTGGTAAATGAAACATAGAAATTAAAAGAAAGCAATTGTAAAAGTTAAAATATTTTCCTAATTTCTGAGCAATCTTACAAAGGTGGTAGTCAGCCTTAAAGAGCACACATTTTCCCTGGTCGAAATTAAATGTAACAAAAAGCATGGCTTACAAGGGGTGCACTTTTTTAAAACAAGTAAAAGGTCACAACAGACATGTCAATCAAACGTTTGAAAGACCTGCCATCGGTATTTATAAATATTTTATCATTTCACAGCAATAATATACCAAACCCAGTCGCTGATGCTCAGTTATTTACTAAATTACATCCAAGTGGGGTGGTGGGTGTAGGATTCATAAAAGATGCTCTCAACATTATAAATAAAAAGCAATCACAGACCTGTCACCATGATTTTATTTTGGCCAGTAACCGCCTAATGTATGTTTGGTCAATTTGCTTATTGCTTATAGTGGAAAAAGAAATTCTGATAGAAAATTGTAATGGCTGTGGCGCATGGTGCAACAATCTCACCATGGTGGAAATGGAAGAGTGTTGAAACATCTGCAGAGATATTCGTAGGGGAAACAGCAGGAGCGCTCTTGACCTTCCTGGACTAGAGAGAACTGAGAGAATTATTATTCACAAATTACCTAAGTGGTGAGAGTGCATCTTCCCTTGTAAAAGAAAGCTTGCCTTGCCAATGTACTAATCGTGATGCCAAGAATTTGCTGGGTTGTGTGGATGAGCCTGCATTCCTATTCACAGATCAATCAGTGTCATGTCATCTTCATGAGTTATGATTAAATTTTTTAAAAACACAAGTCCACAACCTTATCCCAGTCATTTATCTACTACCAAAATTTGAAACTTCCAATAGTGCTGTCCTGGAATATCAATTTTGTGAGACATATAGGTCCAGAATTTTTCCTATAGCAACTACCAGTATACCATTTCTACTTCTCGAGTGTTAATAAGATGTTTTCTAGAATACAATCGATTAGTTATTTTGAAGGACAAGCTGTTCTTTCATGTATTTAGCTAATGTGGGAAAGTTACTCTTTTCTTATTGTCAGTGCGTTAGAAACAAGCAAACAGTGTTTCATAAACACAACCCATCGCCCAAAACATGTCTATCATCCTGGACATAATATCATCGTATAGGCAGGTAAAGCACCGAGGATACATTTTGTATGCTTCTATTGTATGAGCATTCAGTTCTTCAGAGCTTTTGCTAGCACTCCATGTATAAATATTTCTTATCAGCACTGATTTTATTTGTCATACAGAATATGATGGATTTAATCTTTTCATACTAGAAGACTTCCTTGGATGAATACACAATGTCACATTATTAAAGTAACTGACCCCTCTGGGTCAAAAAGTAGTGTATGGGAACTGGGGAACGGGGGAAATAAAAGAAATGGCACACCTTAGAATATAAAGTTAAGCATGGAACACTTGTAAATGGCTAATCATCTCCGCAGTTTCAATAAAATATAACGTGAGAAGAAAAGGACAATCAATACAAGACATAGAACTGAAACAGCCACCATTGGGAAATATATAGATATAGTTACAACAAGATTAAATGCTCAAATATGTGCATTTTCTGTAGGTAAAGTAAGCTATTACCCCAACGGAATCTTTTATTCACATAAGCATAACAGTGGGAAAGCGGATGAATGAATATAGTACAAATTGGAAATTCCAGTAAAATAGATGGAAGAAGATTAAAAGATTCTCTAAAATCACACATGGTGAAAGCAATCTGGAACTCTGATACCATGATGCATAAAGATAGGCTTAAAAAAAACCCTGCTGATTTGATACAAATTACGTTTCTGTTAGGATGGTCGGGGGCAAGAAAAACAGGTATGGAGGTATTAACATACCGAGATCCTAAAATTATATCCAATCCTCAGTATAGAATCATTATGAATCATAAAATAACAAAAGGGGCCCCCATTATTTTATTCATCAGAGTATTACCATGGAAAAAAAGTCACATATAATTAAATTACTTCGTCTAGAGCCACTGGTGTCCACAACTTGATATTATTTCATATGAGGGCCGCATCCAGGGATCTCAGGGGCTAGGCGTGGGCAAGGCCCAGTTCGATGTCACTTGTATCAAGCGGGGCACCTGTGGTGGCCCAGGGTGCTAAGGCAGGACTTCCCTCAGACCCTCCCTCCACTCTCAATATAATCTCCATTCCTTCCTTTTCTTCTTTTTCCTACCTTCTTCATTCTCTCCTTTCTGGCATTCCTTCCCTTCTTTCCTTATTTTTTTTCCTTCCTTGCTCATCTCTACCCATCTTTTCTTCTTTCTCTTTCCTCTTTCCCTTTCTCCTTCCTGACTCTTCTTGTATGCTCAAATGCAAAAGGGGAAACATTTCTTATCTTTTGTTTTGTTCTTAGTTTGTTTTGCTAGTCCTCTGCCAGTGAAAACGGAGCCCAGGGGCCCACATGTGGCCCTCCCGAGTTCTATTTTTACTGGCAGAGGGACTGCAGGCCAGTCTTTGCTGTTTCTTAGGATGGCCCTGTGGGCCACCATGATTTTGACACCCCTGTTCTAGAGTTAAGTATACAC
>JAKRSK010002986.1:0-11470 GCA_029891615.1 Natrix natrix natrix | reverse complement strand
ACCGTATTTTTCGCCCTATAAGACGCTCCGGAATATAAGACGCACCCAATTTTAAAGGAGGAAAATCTAGAAAAAAAAGATTCTGAACCAAATACTATAGTAAAATATTTTATATCAACTGTATAAAGTTAACAGCAGTTTAAGAACAATTTTATGTCAACCATGTAACACAGGGGTGTCCAAACTTTTTTCAAAGAGGGCCAGATTGGATGAAGTGAACATGCTGGAGGGCCGAACATTTTTCCGAACATTCTTTGAACAATAACAATTAAATGCAAATGAATTATTTTATGCCAAGTTAATTGCAAATGGCATACTTTTCATTTCATAACATTAAGATCAACTGACAGCTGAGTTTTCACAATGTATCCATCTTTTCCCTGAAGACTCGTGTTTAGTACATTCAGATGCTTTCTTTCCTCTTTCCCTCTTACTTGTCTATCCTTCCTTCCACCCTCCCTTCCTCCTTCCCTTCCTTCCTGCCTCCCTTCCAGTTCCCTCCTTCCTCTTTCCTCCTGCCTGCCTGCCTTCTTTCCCTCCTGCTTATCTATGCTTCCTTCCTTCCTTGCACCTCCCTCCCTTCTGCCTGCCTGCCTTCTTTCCTCTTTCCCTATCCTCCTATCCTTCCTTTCTCCCTCCCTCCTTCGATCTCAGGAGCGAAAGCCTTTGAATGAAGTTTGATTGTGTCCCATCTAGCGTTCTCCACCCCCACCCCCAAATCTCTCGGATCCGGAGAGATTTGGGTGGGGTGGAGAACGCTAGATGGGACACAATCAAACTTGATTCAAAGGCTTCGATTTGATTGTGTCCCATCTAGCGTTCTCCACCCCCACCCCCAAATCTCTCCGGATCTGGAGAGATTTGGGGTGGGGGTGGAGAACGCTAGATGGGACACAATCAAACTTGATTCAAAGGCTTCGATTTGATTGTGTCCCATCTAGCGTTCTCCACCCCCACCCCCAAATCTCTCCGGATCCGGAGAGATTTGGGGGTGGGGGTGGAGAACGCTAGATGGGACACAATCAAACTTGATTCAAAGGCTTCGATTTGATTGTGTCCCATCTAGCGTTCTCCACCCCCACCCCCAAATCTCTCCGGATCCGGAGAGATTTGGGGTGGGGGTGGAGAACGCTAGATGGGACACAATCAAACTTGATTCAAAGGCTTCGATTTGATTGTGTCCCATCTAGCGTTCTCCACCCCCACCCCCAAATCTCTCCGGATCCGGAGAGATTTGGGGGTGGGGGTGGAGAACGCTAGATGGGACACAATCAAACTTGATTCAAAGGCTTCGATTTGATTGTGTCCCATCTAGCGTTCTCCACCCCCACCCCCAAATCTCTCCGGATCCGGAGAGATTTGGGGGTGGGGGTGGAGAACGCTAGATGGGACACAATCAAACTTGATTCAAAGGCTTTGGCTCCTGAGATGGTGCGCTGCCATCCAAAATGCTATTACTACGATCTCTGCTGCCTGGAACTGCCCGAGAAGCGGCAGGTAAAGCGGGCGCTGCAGTGATCGTGGTACCAGCATTTTGGATGGCAGCGCACCGATCTCAGGAGCCAAAGCCTTGAGGCACCTTTCATTTGCAGGAGGAGGGCAGCTTAAAGCAGCGCCCCAGCAATGTGAGGAGCCGCTGCCACCGCCACCACCGCCTAAGCCCTCTCGGGAGCCCAGCCGAGCAGGAGCCCAGCCGAGCGGGAGCTCTGAAAGCGAAACCTCTCTCCTTTCCAGCCATCACGATCTCTGCAGCCCCCTCTTTGCCTGCCCCATTTTCAGATGACCCAGTGGCTACATTCGGCTTACAAGACGCACTCAGATTTTTACCCTCTTTTTTGGAGTAAAAAAGTGCGTCTTATAAGGTGAAAAATACGGTACTATACATGGGATAATTAAAACTTTGCTTTAGGTTTCTCAAGAGACTTCGAGTGGCTGAGAGTGAGAACAGATGTCGAGGGCTATGTTTCGTCCTGCTGTGCCTGTTACTGAGCAAAACACAGCAAAGTGACTGTGTTTATTCCTGGCAAGAACTTTTCATTGGCTGAACAACACAATTTTTTCTAAACCACTATTAGACATTCAAATTAATGTCATCTTTGGCTCTTCTGACCTACGAAAGGTAGTCAAAATGAGTGAATAAATTATTTGACCAATACTTAAGATGGTATGTCTCTTGAAATAGGACAACTGAGCTTAACTGCTGCCTCTTGCAGAATTCACCTGCAACAAGTTAGTATCAAAGGTGCTTTTGGGCTTTCTTCTTCAGCTCTGACTGGATGGTGGGGAATGGAAGGATTTAACATAACATAACACAACACAACACCACACAACACGTAACATAACATAAATTGAGAAAAAGGCTCCATTCCGGATCTTCAGAGTATCCCAGGACCCTGTAAGGCTTGTTGTAGCATTGCGCGTGTGAGCAGCGGCATTACCGTGAGGTTTGTCACATTGGTGCAGCCTCTTCGAGCAGGACCCTACAAGGACTGTGTTCCATTGCGTGCACAAGCAGCGGCACTGCTGCGAGTTTGGGCACACTGGCGCAGCCGTTCACAGCAGGGTGCCAGCTGCACCGGTGTGATGAAGCTTGTGGAGGTGCTGCCATTCATGAGTGCAATGGTACATCAAGCCTTGCAGAGTCCTGCTCCAAGAGGTTCCGCTGGTATGACAAACCTCAAGGCGATGCCGCTACTCCTCTACACAGCTTGCTCAAGTTGCAAACAGCCTGGGGATTTTTGCGGCCTCTATGTGCCTGGGATGCCTGCAGGATCCTAGGCTTCTGAGTCCAGTGAGGCCCAGCATTTGGGCTCCAGTGCATTCTTCTTCCGGGAGGATCCGGTGCATACACGGCATGTCCAGCTCATTGAGTCTGGCCTGCTGCACCTCAAAAAAAGTAAGACCTCCTCAAAAATAAGCCCAAGTGCTTATTTTCAAGTCTAAAACAAAGTAAGACTCGGTCTTATTTTCTGAGAAACATGGTAATACATACAATAGCGAATGCCGTAATTTACAGATACTTTACAGATTAACAGAGTTGGAAGGGCCTTGTAGGTCATCTAGTCCAACCCCCCCACCGCCCATTTGATCGTGTATGAAAAATTATTGTAAAAACAATTGATTTTTATCTTTTTATAAAACTTATAGGCTACCCATCTTACCTCAAGGTAACTCTGGGCAACTTTAGAGATACATCATATGCTATTAAATGATCTGTTTTTAGAATATAGCATCAGTCACTGAATGGTTGAAATATGTAGTTTTTATTGTTATGCTAGATTTTTACTTTAAAAGACTAGATTACAATCCATTCATACTTGCAGCTCCAACACAGGCATGTGCTTACAATTTTGACTTGGTCAGTCCATTACTTTCAATGATGCTTAAAATGTTATGCATTAAATCTACTCTACCATTGACTGATCTTCTACTCTGAAAAAGCCCTGAAAGAATTCTTGTATTTTTGTGCTTAACATAAATCTATAGCGAATCACTTGGCTAAGCTGAAATTTCTTATCAATATCTTAGATTAGATCTATAATTACAGAGACAAATTGTATCTTTTATAATTTGATCCTTGACGGAGTAAGAACAAATGTGAACTAGTTTATTGGTAGATTGGGACTCAGGCATTTACTTCATTGTACTATGCTCCATATATTCAACAACCTGTCCAGCATAAGATCAGATTTTTCAAGGCTGATATTAGAGAGAAAATGTCAATACTATTCATCACCTAAACACACACAATAGTCTCTCAGGTTAGAGGGAGCCAAGGTCAATGTTATATTGATAATTCAATCAAACCCTTGATCCAAAAGCTTAGCTTGCTTTATAAAGCCATTTCTAGTTTCCATGTTGATGGGGTCTATGAGAACCATTGCTCAAGAATCATGCAGCATTGGTAGTGGGTATTGGAGTCTTCATGAATCATAATTTCATTTTTTTAACCAAGGCCAATTACAAGTATTGATCCCAAATAATTCTGCTGAAGGAAGCGAGTATATCTGACATAGATTTAAGATTGAAGAATAAAAAAACCTATTCTCATTGGATTTGCAAATCACGTTTACAGATGGCTGTATAATAAGTTTCTAAAATGTTGTATTATTATAGACATTTGGAAATGGTTCTTTTAAATAATGAAAAGTTTACCAGCACTCAAGGATTCATTAAAGTGAATTCTGTATGCAGGCAATGCCTAAGAGGCCATTGCAAGAAGAGAAATGTTGCCAGATGTTGTTTTGGTCTCTTCACACTGATTGGGCACGCACTTTATAACAGGCTGTGCACTCAGTGGTTCCTTGTGACTTAAGGGGTCCCTTGCTTTGTAAGAAAATCTTAAGATGTCAAAATGGTACCTTATGCTTTCTTTTGTTTATGACCATTATAAGTACCTATTAGCTTTCTTCTTAGATTTTCTATACTCTCCTCAGTCTTTGAAATACCAAAGTAATCTTGCGGAGTTTTGCTGTTTTTATTTTCTATTGTTTTCTTAACTTTTGCTTCTAAACACCACTGCAAAAATGCTAGTTGGATAATGCTAATTGGCAATGTCATTTTAAATTTAGCCTATTTCTTCCATTTTGCCCTTTTACACTCATTAAACTATTTTCATTAAATGAATGGGGATTATTTGAACCTCAGAATCTTGAAGGTGCTTAATATATTAGCCATAGTTAGAATTAATGGCCTAGCTAATTATGTCTTATTCAGTAAGCCATAGGTCAGTAATGGCTTAATGTGATGTAGAAAATCAGCCATTATTTTTAACTAATATTTTTGATATTTCTGTAACATAAAACTAACAAACATATCTGTATAAAGTGTCATGGAGGTGTGTGGTTTGTGTGTGTGTGTGTGTGTGTGTGTGTGTGTATTCTTTAGTTGAAAAAAAGCCTACAGAAACGTTTTTTTATTCCCATGCTAACAGAGACTGCACACAGAGGGGTGTGGCTCTGGCTACCTTGCTGGACTTATGCAACAGCAGCCTACTCTTCTGCTACCATAATTGGTGTCTCAAAGAAGCCATGTTCACCTTTGATTCACTCCTTTGATTCAGGTACTGTTCCCCTGTAAATGATATGCTGCCTCCTCAACCCCCCCAAAATCTGGAGTTAACATAAGAGGCTTGTACCCCATGAGATTATCCAATTCCCTTTTAAAGCCATCAAAGTCAGTAGCTATCACCACTTTTTTTAATTTTTACAAATGCACAGGTAAAGATGATCACATGACCATTGAAATGCTGCAGCAGTCATTAAGTAAAAAATGATCCTGTTCTAAATCTCATTCCATTCAGCACACTTTTGAAAGAGATCCCTCCAAATAATGCATTATTTTATACAACTGATTCCATTAGTTACATTCCCCCCCCTCCCCCAAATGTTCTAGCTTTTTCTCACAGGAGAGTTCAATCCCCATGACAATTTTTACAGCTATATCCTATACTTTTTCCATCTTTATAATACTGCTTTGCAGATGTGGCAAACAGACATAGCAATCTAGATACAGTTCTACAATAAATGTGTATGCCATTACAATATTGTTTGCTTTTATTTTCAACTCTCTTCCTATGATCCATAGCATGGAATTTAACTTTAAAACTATGGAGCTTTCCACTATGAATCCAAGATCTCTTTTCTGGTTACTCATAGTTAGTTCAGACCTAAATCAGCATACCATATTTTTCAGATTATAAGATGCACCGGTGTATAAGTCGCCACCAAGATTTTGAAGAGGTAAATAAGAAAAAAAAGTTTTGGTCCTTCCCGGGCCCCAGGAGCACTCTGCAGGCTTCAGCAGGGCTGGGGGGAAGGCAAAAATGACCCTGTATTTGCAAAAAAAAAACGGGCGGAAATGGGCCGTTTTTTTTCCAAAAACGGGGGGCATTTTTATTTATTTTATTTATTATTCATGCTTCTAGACCGCCCCCTCTCCCAAAAGGGACTCGGGGCGGTGTACAGTCCATGCAAAATATATCAAAATACAATAAAAATTGAATATGTACAGTTGGAATGGAGGAGGTTAAAAATGGAATTAAAAGAACTGTACAAAGCAATATATATAAATATAGGATTTTGAACCCCTAAAACACACACAATAAGTTAAAAACAATACCCCTAAAATAACCAGTTAATACATTTGCCAGGAGGGACAGTTGTAATTATGCCAGGCCTGCTAATCGGAACAGGTGAGTCTTCAATTTTTGCCGGAAGGAGCGGAGGTCAGTAGTGGTTCTAATGTCGGGGGGGGGAGGTCATTCCAGAGGGTTGGGCCCATCACAGAGAAGGCCCTACTCCTTGGTGTCGCCCGTTGGCATTGCCTAGTGGACGGCACCAGGAGAAGTCCCTCTCTGTGTGAGCGAATTGGCCGCAGGGATGTATGTGGGAGGATGCGATCCCGCAAGTAACTAGGTCCCGTGCCATGGAGCGCTTTAAAGATGGTAATCAGCACCTTGAAACGCACCCGAAAAACCACAGGTAGCCAGTGCAGCTCGCGCAGGAGAGGTGTTACGTGGGAGTACCTCGTAATCCCCATCACAGCCCGCGCGGCTGCGTTCTGAACTAACTGCAGTCTCCGGGCGCGTCCCAAGGGCAGCCCCATGTAGAGAGCGTTGCAGTAATCCAGGCGGGATGTCACCAACGCGTGAGTGACCGTAGCGTAGGGCAATCCCGGTCCAGTAGGGGGCGCAATTGGCGCACCAGGCGAACCTGGTGGAACGCCCCCCTCGCCACCCGGATATCTGAGGAACAGTGAACTGCTGAAGCCCGCAGAATGCTGCTGGGGGAAGGCAAAAATGCCTCTGTGTTTGTGGAAAATGGCCCATTTTTGCAAAAATGGGATGTGGGATGGGGCTTTGGGATGCCAAAAATGGCTGTATTTGGTGTATAAGACACACCAACATTTCCACGCTCTTTTACGGGGGGAAAAGGTGTGTCTTATATACTGAAAAATATGGTATATGCAAAATTACTTTTTTCCACCTAATATTTTGAAGTTAGACCTCAATTGAGCCCAAAATTTCTGTCCCTAAGCAAGACAGTTAAGTCAGTTTTGCCCCATTTTAAGACTTTTTTTTTTTAAACAAAGTTTTATTGATTTTTTGGTGTTTTACAAAAGGAAAAGGTATGGGGAAAGTTACAAATTGTGGCAGCCGCAAACTGCGGTTGGTATACCCCCCCTCCAGACTCATGGTGTACATTTGCATAGCTTTGAAATATTACATAATAACATATAGTCAGCGTGGTAAATTCATTAATAATTTCAGTCAATTTGTGTCATGTGGATTTTCTTACTTATTTGTGTGATCTGAGCTTTCTTGATGTCGCCCCATCTCCCCCCGTTGGCAGTGCTCCGGCCCCTCCCGTGTCTTGTGCATCTACTGGGATATCTTCTGGTTTTTTTAGGAGTAGTTTATTTTTTTCCATAAAGGCCTGCGCCTCTATGGGTGTATTAATTCTGACTCTTGTCTCCTCCCAGAATATTAACATACCTTCAGGCAGCAACCAACGAAACCACACCCCCTTCTGGTATAATTTATTCGCCAATTGCGAATAATATTTTCTTTTCTCCCTCACTTTCTTGGGGATCTGTTTCAGTATGGTTATCTCCTTATCTTTGTATGTCAGGGCTTGTCCCCTTTGTGTATTCAGAATTTCATCTCTTGTGCTTTTCCTAAGAAATTTAATATGTACCTCCCTGGGGACATTGTGTGTTCTAGCATATGCGGAGTTCACTCTATAAACCAGGTCTATTTCCCACCCCATCTGTTGTTTTTCTTTCTGAATATACTCAGCCAAGATAGTTGTCATGATGTCCCTTATGTTTTCATCATCTGTCTCCATCACATTTTGAAACCTAAGATAAAAAGACATTCTCTCAAACTCTATTTTCATTTGTTGGGTGTCAAGCTCTTTGTTTCCCTTCTGCACGCCCTCCACCCCCCCCCCTCATCTCAGCCGCCCCCCGCTCCAAGAGATCCAGTCTCTGTGAGTTCTTATTAATTTTTTCCTGGTTCCCTCTAATTTCTTCTTTCATCTCCTTCAGTTGTTTCTTTATTTCCTCTTGTCCCTGTAGAATTTGCTGAAACATTTGATGAAACTCCAAGTCCGTAGTTTTAGCTTGTTTAAAGGCTGTCAATGTTGATTGTGTGCTCGGACTTGAGGTTGCAGATGTCGGGGCAGAGGCAGCAAAGCCAGACTTTCCAGGAGGTGGTCTTTTAGATGTCATTGTTAGTAATAAAGGGTCCAGTCAGTATAGAGAGGAATCAGTCAGAGTGGTAGAGCAGCCAAGGGAGTCCGGGGGGGTAGAGAGACCAGGCACAAGGGAACTCTCTAATCACCCTGGCAGGGAACAGACGTTTTTCACTCCAGAAAGTTCAAAGACAAACAATCCACAAGAGAATTATCCAAATAACATGGAGACAAAGACCGGAAGCCTGAAGCTAAGAGGTGGAGTCAAGTTCACTTTTCATGAAGACAACGGAAGTGTGCCATCTTGCCCTGCCAACTTCGGGTACTGAGGCAACAAATAAAGTTTTCAGAATTCAAAGTTCCCAAGGCTTCCAGATCACATTGTCTTAAAACCTAAAGGTTTAAATCTGAAGATCCATTTAGTTGGAGTGTGACCTCTTTGGTTTGGCTCTCCCCCTCCTCCTTCCCCTGGGGCTACGAGCACGTTTGTTTCTAGCCGCTTGTCCAAGGGGGGGGGAATCCCCCTCCCCTCCAGCCGCACTTCTCCAAGTTAGCCAAAAGTTCCAATTAACACAACTGACAAGTTTTAGAGTTGGTGATAGGTATGAAGGGAGTCTACACCTCACCGCACCGCCGCATCCTTCAGCTTTCTTTTTTTCTTCCGGACAGCCTCACAGCGAAGACGCTTCAGCGCGCCTCCCCTTCGCGCTCCTCGGTGCCTGGAGCGAAGCGAGAGCCCCCCGACGGCCGCTGCCGATGCAGGGGTCCTCCCGCCGCGCCGCTCCTCCGGCAGAACGCCTCTCCGAGGCGTCCTGTGCCCCCCAAGGGGTGGGGAGCCCACCGGGGATGCGCGGGGCGAGCAGTCTCTGCCCATCACCGTCAGCCGCCGGAACCGGAAGTGATCCATTTTAAGACTTTTCTTGACACAGTTGCTAAGTGAATAACTATAGTTGTTAAGTTAATAATACAGTTGTTAAGTGAATCTAGCTTCCTTCTTGACTTTGCTTGTCAGAAGTTCACAAAATGTGATTACATGAACCCAGATACTGCAACTGTCATAAAATAAATGCCAATTGCCAAGCATTTCAATTTTGTTCACATGACCATGGAAATGCTCAGCAGTCATAAGCAAAAAAAAAAACAATCGTATGTCACTTTTTTCAGTGCTGTTAACTTCGAATTGTCACTGAATGAACAGTTGTAAGTTGAGAACCTTGTATACCTAAATTGCTCTATACTAGCAATTTGATTGACCAGTTACCCAGTTTAAAAAGATCATTCTAGAGATCTTTACAATCACTTTGGAAACATACAAGTTAATTGAAATTAATTTCAGTCTGGATTCAATAGAAGTCCAAGTAGTTTTCTATTTAGTATGAATATCTTTTGAAATGAAGTAAGCCAACTTCTTTACCTGAATATCCCATGAAAGGAGTCCAGTTTCTACATCCTGGTCGGTTAGATGAGAGAGGTGTTTTCCGTAGTCTAGAAATTTTTATATCTTTGATGGAAGGGCTTGTCATATTTACTGTGCTAATGTTTTCTGCATAAGAACTCTTGTCTCCAAAATATGAATCTAATAAAAATAAAAAGAACATTTTCTTTGAAAGTACCTAATATAAATTGATTGCATTTCTTTATTTCTAAGGCAATTATTTGAAACACTATTTAGTAATAAATAATTTAATTCTTTTAAACAAGGTTTTGGAAATTTGGTGCCTGAGTGCCATAGCATTCCTACCCTTAGATACTTTGGGATATCTAACATTAAAATATTATATATAAATATATGCTTAAATATAGTATAAATTGAAACTCATCTACATCTCATGAAAGTTTTAAACTTTTCAAAATAATTTTTCCTATATTTTTAAAAATTGGGAACACCTGATACTGCAGAAAACTAGATAATGACACTTTCAGATTACTGACATCCACATTGGAGAGAAAATGTACCCAATTCATTAATTTTTAAATATTCCTTGCTAAAGTCATAAAGTTCTATTTCTTAAATTACTAGGCTCTGCTCATCCTAGAAAAGATCTCCTGTTCAATTACATAGCAGAACAGATATATAAAATTCAATCTTCTTGCTAACTGCTTAATCATTTACAAGTTTGTTTAGAAAGAAACCAAGCCCTTTTAGAGTTTTAATGTCCTAGTTTAGAAATTTCTTTGAATTCCACCTTTTATTTTCTACCTATCAGATCCACAATTAGTCATTCATTTAAAGTGTGTGTGCATATTTATAATTATAGCCTTAATTTATATGTTTAATAAATTATTATTTATCATATATTTAATACGGCTGTTTACTTTGGAATTTTTAAGTGTTGCAAGTTGTCCAAGGCATGACCCACTAATTATATATTTTATCCATGTTTGTGAAAATTTATTGTTGTTTTCCTCATATACGGCATATGTTATCTTAACATATAAGCTGTATATCTGCATTTACTCATAATTAAAAATAATAGAAAAAGCTATCTTCAAAATACTTTTGCCAAGATAAAATTCATCATTCCAATATTCAGATAAATATTGAGCATCTACGGATTAACAAGTCAGCTGTGTGATCAGATCAATATAGAGACCCAGTAGAGTGTATTTAAGAGGTGGGATTGCCAATAAAGAAAACCAAGCCCCTTCCTCAGACATAAAATGTTATTAAATGATTCCAGGCCACCTCATAGGACTGTTCTGGCAAAGAAAGGAAAAAAACTATGCATAACTCTTTGAGCTGCTGACCGAAAGGAAGGATGTGAATGAAATAAAATGTTTAACAGCCAGACGAGTCAGAAAAAGCTGAAAAGCTGACTGGAGGACTTTGGACCAGTCACTCTCAGCCAACCCCTCTCATAGAATTGCTATGGAGAAGATAAAAGGAGGAATATTATGTGTCTGCCAAATTGAATTACAGTTAGTCCTCGACTTACGACCACAATTTAGCCCAAAATTTTCTGTTTTTAAGTGAGACACTTGTTAAGTGAGTTTTGCCCCACTTTACAACCTTTCTTTCCTCCGTTGTTAAATGGATCACTGCAATTGATAAGTTAGTAAATCGATTGTTGAGTGAATCTGGCTTTCCCATTTGACTTTGCTTGTCAGAAGGTCGCAAAAGGGACACATACGAGTCACTTGCCAAGCATTTGAATTTTTATCACACTATCATGGGGATGGTGCAAAGGTTGTAATTGTGAAAAACGGTCACCATTTTGTTCAGTGCCATTGTAAACTTTGAGCGGTCACTAAATGAACTGTTGTATGTCAAGGAC
>JAKRSK010002980.1:0-190473 GCA_029891615.1 Natrix natrix natrix | reverse complement strand
ACCCACGGCCAATTCCGGCACCGCACGGCGAGACCTGTCCGCCACCCTCTTGTAATCCTCCTTCGCCTGATTCAAGTAGCGGCGCACCATCTGGTGAACCGCCTGAAGCTCAGAGAGGAAATCCTGCGCTGCGGGGACCGGAGAGTCCATGGGGGTGAGAGGGAAAAAACGAGGGTGGTACCCGACGTTCGCCATGAAAGGCGTCATCCGTATGGAGGAGTGCTGCGAGTTGTTGAACGCAAACTCCGCCACGGCGAGGTACTCCGCCCAATTGTTCTGCTGCTGGTTCACGAAGCAGCGCAGATATTGTTCCAGAATCCCAATCACCTTCTCCGTCCCTCCATCGGTTTCGGGATGGTGCGCCGAGGACAGACAAACTTGAACGTCAAGAGCGGCCATCAGCCCTTTCCAGAACTGGGCCGTGAATTGTGTACCACGATCGGAGACAACCCGGTCAGGTAGGCCGTGCAGCCGGAACACGTGCTGGATGAACATGCGGGCGGTGGCGCGGGCTGTCGGCAATCTCCGGCAGGGGATGAAATGCACCATCTTGGTGAGCATGTCCACCACCACTAGGACCGTAGGGAAACCGGACGACGGAGGCAGTTCCGTCAAGAAGTCCATGGACACGGCTCCCCAGGGTCTGTCCGGGGTCGGCAATGGCTGTAGCAAGCCTGGAGGAGCTCCCGTCGCTGATTTGGCCTGTCGACACTGCACACATGACGTGACGTACGTCTGCACGTCGTGTCGCAGGCGAGGCCACCAAAACGTACGGGAAACCAGGTGCAAAGTTTTGAACAGGCCAAAGTGTCCCGCTGCCGGAGTGTCATGATATTGGGAGAGAACCAATCCACGGAGCGGTCCTGCAGGCACGTAGAGCCGATCCCGATACCTCAAAAGGTCCTCGTCAAAGGTCCACGGGGATGTCGGCCCTACCTCTGCCCGCCGTTGTTCTACCCACTCGTCGTTTCGCTGCGCATTCCGTATCAACGACCGTAAATCCACGGGTTCCTGGATTGCAGCGAAGGACTCGACGGGTAGGACCGTCCGGGGGGGCAGTGAGTCAGCAGGGTCTGAGTACTCCGGCTTTCTAGATAGGGCATCCGCCCTCTGGTTCAAGGCACTGGGGATATACGTGACCTTGAAGTGGAACCGGGCAAAAAACAGAGACCACCGGATCTGGCGCTGATTGAGCTTCCGGGCTGTTGTCAAAAACTCCAGATTCCGATGGTCTGTCCGGACTTCGATGTCGCCAGGCTTCGAACGCCGCCTTGATAGCCAGCAACTCCTTCTCCCAGATGGTATAATTGCGCTCGGAAGGATTGAGTTTCCGAGAGTAATAGGCGCAAGGGAAAAGGGTGCCATCAGGGGCGTGAGCCTGCAATAACACCGCCCCCACCGCGATGTCGGACGCATCCGCCTCGACTACAAAGGGGCGATGGGGATCAGGGTGTTTCAAGATCGGCTCCTTTGTAAAAGCGCGCTTCAAGGCCACGAACGCTTGTTGTTCCGTGGACCCCCAGTGAAACGGCACTTTCTTTTGCAGGAGCCGAGTGAGGGGCGCGGTCAAGAAAGCAAAGCCGGGGATGAAGGACCGGTAGTAGTTGGCAAACCCGAGGAGTCTCTGAACATCTTTCATCCGTCGAGGAGATTGCCAACTTCGTAATGCCTCCACCTTGCCTGGCTCCATCGCAATTCCTTCAGGGGATATACGGTGCCCCAGGAACTCGATGGTGGTCTGCCAGAACTGACACTTCTCCAGCTTGGCAAACAAGCGATGCTTTCGAAGGCGCTGCAAGACCTGACGCAAGTGCTGTTGATGATCCTTCCGAGACGTAGAGTAGATCAAGATGTCGTCCAGGTAGATGACGACAAACTGATCCAAAAGGTCCCGAAAGATATCGTTCATAAAATGTTGGAAGACAGCTGGGGCATTGGTCAACCCGAACGGCATGACCGTATACTCAAAATGTCCGTATCGGGTGCCAAAAGCTGTCTTCCATTCGTCCCCCGCCCTGACTCGAACCAGATTGTAAGCTCCACGTAAGTCCAGTTTTGTAAACACCACGGCCTCCCGGAGCCGCTCCAACAACTCGGGAATCAGAGGCAACGGGTAGCGATTACGGATCGTGATGGCGTTCAAGCGCCGGTAATCGCAACAAAGTCTTAGATCCCCGGTCTTCTTTTTGACGAACAAAACCGGGGCAGACAAGGGCGAAGACGAAGGCCGGATAAAACCCCGGGCCAGGTTCTTGTCAAGGAAGTCCCGCAATGCGGCCAACTCCGGTTCAGACATGGAGTATAGGCGGCCCGTCGGGAGTTTCGCATCAGGTACCAGGTCAATGGGACAGTCGTAAGGCCGGTGCGGTGGCAGTTGATCCGCCTCCTGCTCGCTAAACACGTCCGCGAACTCCGCTAAATCCGGCGGCACTGTCACCTCGGCCGAACTGGGCACCTGAGCCGCGCAAACATGACGGGTATGGTCCACGCATTGCAAGGACGGGAACGAAATGCGGTTCTGCGACCAGTAGATCTGGGGATCGTGCGCCCGCAGCCAAGCCAAGCCCAACACCACGGGGAAATGCAGACCCGAAGCCACGTAAAATTGAATGGCCTCCTCATGCTCCCCGAGGATCAGGCACAAAGGCTGCGTGGCGTTCTTGATGGGTCCAGACAGAAGCACCCGGCCGTCAATGGTCTCCACTCGCATCGGAGGGTCTACCGGGCACAGAGGGACGTGATATTTCGTGACAAACGCTGCATCCATAAAATTCGTGGTAGCCCCGGAATCGACCAAGGCATGGGCTGGAATTCCCTGCGGACTACCCGACAAGAGAATGTGCGCTGCAAGAATCAGATGTCGTGGAGGCCCCTCCGCCTCTGTTCCGGCCTGTGCCCGACCCGAAGTCTCCCTCAGATTGGGCCCTGCCCGTTTCCCGACACGTTGCTGAGGGGAGGCCGCAGTCCGCACAGCCCCCCTACCCTTTTTGGGGCAAACCAAAGCCAAGTGTCCAAAATCCCCACAGTAGAAACACAACCCCCCTGCACGCCGTCTGTCCATCTCCGTGCGCAACAAGCGGGGTTTGGCGGCACCCAACTCCATGGGCTCCTCCCGTGCAACTGCAGTCTCGTGAGGGACCGGCACCCTACTGGTCTCCTGGGACACGCGGCGAGGCCTCCGCCTCTGCAGCCGGGCGTCTATCCGGAGGCACAAATGAACCAACGCGTCGAACGTTGGAGGCCTGTCCACCCTCACAAGCTCGTCCTGCAGGCCATCTGATAGGCCGTCCTGGAAAGTGTCCATAAGGGCTGGCTCATTCCAAGCAGAGTCCTGACTAAGCAGCCGGAATTCGCTGACATAATCCTGCAAAGAACCACGCCCCTGGTGCAACTCTTTCAGGAGTCTGGTGGCTGTTTCCCCCTTAATGGGATCTTCAAACATCAGCCGGAGATGGTTACAAAAACCCTGAAAATCATCCAGCAGGGGGCTCGGTTGGGAGAGCAATGGAGTGGCCCACCTCGCTGCTGTACCTGAGAGCAAGCTGATGATAAATCCCACCTTCGTCCGGTCAGTGGGAAAGTCCTCCGCTCTCAAGCTGATAAACAGCTGGCATTGGCCCAGGAACGCTGCAAACATTGCTTGTTTGCCATCAAACTTGTCTGGTGTAGCCACTGGACATTTCCTCCTTGGCTGGAGGGGGTTTGCAAGCCCCTGGAGCTGAGAGACCTGACCAGCCAGCAAAGCAATCAGTTGAGCCAACTGGGCCATCTCAGCTTGTAGTTGCTCCATTGCAACTTAATGGAGTTTTGTTTGGGGCAGGAATCAATCTGTTCTGACCCCCTCCTCTTGTATACCAAGACACTCCGACACAAAGTCTCTTCAAAGATGTTTATTGACATACAGGTTCCACCTTGGCAGCAATCCAGACTGCCAAGGTCAAGATAGCACTCTGGGCAGCAATCCAGCTACAGCGACACCCCTTGGCAGCAATCCAGCTACCAAGCTCCAGATAATCACCTTAGCAGCCAAGGTCCAGGGAACAGATTGACAGTAATCCAGGTAAAACCTTTAGCAGCAATCCAGCCTGCCAAAGTACGACACAGATCTGAGCTTCTCCAACTCCAATGATCAGTTGATTCCTGCAAAGGGTGTATCCACAAGCAGTCCCTTTATAGTCTGGAGAGGAGTCTAATGATCAGCAGCTGAGAGCCATTACCTCCGGTAATTGCTCAATTGCTCCTTACGCCGGGTAGCACATTGGTAACGAGCATCTAATAGCTCACTGCTGTCTGACTCACTGTCCTGTGACTCCTCTCCACTGCTCCAAGGCATGACATCAGGAGCCCCCTTCCTTTGGCTTTCACCACTGCTCCATGCCTCAGGCGCCCCCTGGTGGCCAACCAGCCTCTCTGCGCCCTGCTCAGCGTTGGAACCCTGTCCAGCGTCCCCCACCTCCTCTTGAGCCGACTCAGAGGACACCTGGCTGTCGGAGTCTGGTGGCAGCGGCACCGGCTGGGCCACAACAGTCGGGGAAGCTAAAGAACCAATCCATTCCCTGATCTGAACTTTCTCTGAGGATTTAGACTAAATCGTCTAAATCAGAATTGGCAAAAAACCTGAATTCAGCCAGAAAACGTTACTTTTGTCCCAGAGCTCACTTTCGAACACGACAGGAAAGCTAAAAAACCATTCCATTCGCTGATCTGACCAAAGCTCATCTCCTAATTGGCAAAGGAACTCAATACAGCCAGAAAAAGGAACTTTTGGCCCAGAGCTCGTTTCAACCACATACACATCTTAGTGGAGTCCTGGGTCGGAAAAGCTAAAAAAACCACTCCATTCGCTGATGTGAGCTTTCCCTGAGGAGTTAGACCAAAGCTCATCTCTTAATTGACAAAGAAACTCAATTCACCCAGAAATCGTGACTTTTTACCCAGAGCTCGGTACCGAAACACATACACATCTTGGTGGAGTGGTGGGTCGGAGAAGCTAAAAAACCACTCCATTTGCTGATCTGAGGTTTTCCTGAGGAGTTAGACCAAATCTTATCTCCCAAATGGCAAAGGAACTCTATTCAGCCAGAAAATGTAATTTTTTGACCCAGAGCTCGGTTTCGAACAACATACACATATTACTGGTGTCCTTAATCGGGGAAGCTAAAGAACAATTCCATTCGCTCATTGAGCTTTCCCTGAGGAGTTAGACCAAAGCTTATCTTCCAAATGGCAAAGGAACTCTATACAGCCAGAAAACGTAACTTTTGTCCCAGAGCTCACTTTCGAACATGACAGGAAAGCTAAAAAACCACTCCATTTGCTGATCTGACCAAAGCTCATCTCCCAATTAGCAAAGGAGCTCAATTCAGCAAGAAAATGGTACATTTGGCCCAGAGCTCGGTACCGAACCACATACACATCTTAATTGGGTCCTGGGTCCGGGAAGCTAAAATACCACTCCATTCGCTGATCTGAACTTTCCCTGAGGAGTTAGACTAAATCGTATACCAGAATTCGCAAAAAAACTGAATTCAGCCAGAAAACGTTACTTTTGACCCAGAGCTCAGTTTCGAACACGAAAAACATATTGGTTATGTCCCATGACAGGAAAGCTAACAAACCATTCCATTCGCTGATCTGACTAAAGGTCATCTCCCAATTGGCAAAGGAACTCAATTAAGCCAGAAATGGGAACTTTTGGCCCAGAGCTCGTTTCAACCACATACATATCTTAGTGGTATCCTGGGTCGGGGAAGGTAAAAAACCATTCCATTCGCTGATCTGAACTCCTGAGGAGTTAGAATAAATCGTATCTCAGAATTTGAAAAAAAACGTGAATTCAGCCAGAAAACGTAATATTTGACTCGGTTTCGAACATACACATATTAGTGGTGTCCTAAATCGTGGAAGCTAAAGAACAATTCCATTCTCTCATCTGAGCTTTCCCTGAGGAGTTAGACCAAAGCTTTTCTCCCAAATCGCAAAGGAACTCTATTCAGCCAGAAAACGTAACTTTTGACCCAGAGCTCCGTTCCGAACCACATTACATCTTAGAGGAGTCCTCGGTCGGAGAAGTTAAAAAACCACTCCATTCGCTGATCTGCTTTCCCTGAGGAGTTAGACTAAAACGTATCCCAGAATTGGAAAAAAAACCTGAATTCAGCCAGAAAACGTTACTTTTGTCCCAAAGCTCCCAATTGGCAAAGGAACTCAATTAAGCCAGAAATGGGAACTTTTGACCCAGAGCTCGTTTCAACCACATACACATCTTAGTGGAGTCCTGGGTCGGAAAAGCTAAAAAAAACCACTCCATTCGCTGATCTGAGGTTTCCCTGAGGAGTTAGAAAAAAGCTTACCTCCCAAATGGCAAAGGAACTCAATTCAGCAAGAAAATGGAACTTTTGGCCCAGAGCTCGGTACCGAACCACATACACATCTTAATTGGGTCCAGGGTCCGGGAAGCTAAAATACCACTCCATTCGCTGATCTGAACTCCTGAGGAGTTAGGCTAAATCGTATCCCAGAATTGGAAAAAAAAACCTGAATTCAGCCAGAAAACGTAACATTTGACTCGGTTTCGAACATACACATGTTAGTGGTGTCCTAAATCGTGGAAGCTAAAGAACAATTCCATTCTCTCATCTGAGCTTTCCCTGAGGAGTTAGACCAAAGCTTTTCTCCCAAATGGCAAAGGAACTCAATTCACCCAGAAATCGTAACATTGGACCCAGAGCTCGGTACCGAAACACATACACATCTTAGTGGAGTTCTGGGTCGGAGAAGCTAAAAATCCACTCCATTCGCTGATCTGAGGTTTCCCTTAGGAGTTAGACCTAAGCTTATCTCCCAAATGGCAAAGGAACTTATTCAGCCAGAAAATGTAATTTTTTGACCCAGAGCTCGGTTTCGAACAACATACACATATTACTGGTGTCCTTAATCCGGGAAGCTAAAGAACAATTCCATTCGCTCACTGAGCTTTCCCTGAGGAGTTAGACCAAAGCTTATCTTCCAAATGGCAAAGGAACTCTATTCAGTCAGAAAACGTAACTTTTGACCCAGAGCTCCGTTCCGAACCACATTACATCTTAGTGGTGTCCTGGGTCGGGGAAGCTAAAGAACAATTCCATTCGCTCATTGAGCTTTCCCTGAGGAGTTAGACCAAAGCTCATCTCTTAATTGACAAAGGAACTCAATTCACCCAGAAATCGTGACTTTTGACCCAGAGCTCGGTACCGAAACACATACACATCTTAGTGGAGTCCTGGGTCGGAGAAGCTAAAAAACCACTCCATTCGCTGATCTGAGGTTTCCCTGAGGAGTTAGACCAAAGCTTATCTCCCAAATGGCAAAGGAACTTATTCAGCCAGAAAATGTAATTTTTTGACCCAGAGCTCGGTTTCGAACAACATACACATATTAGTTGTGTCCTAAATCGGGGAAGCGAAAGAACAATTCCATTCGCTCACTGAGCTTTCCCTGAGGAGTTAGACCAAAGCTTATCTTCCAAATGGCAAAGGAACTCTATTCAGTCAGAAAACGTAACTTTTGACCCAGAGCTCCGTTCCGAACCACATTACATCTTAGTGGTGTCCTGGGTCGGGGAAGCTAAAGAACCATTCCATTCGCTGATCTGAACTTTCTCTGAGGAGTTAGACTAAATCGTATCCCAGAATTGGATAAAAACCTGAATTCAGCCAGAAAACGTAACTTTTGTCCCAGAGCTCACTTTCGAACACGACAGGAAAGCTAAAAAACCATTCCATTCGCTGATCTGACCAAAGCTCATCTCCCAATTGGCAAAGGAACTCAATACAGCCAGAAAAAGGAACTTTTGGCCCAGAGCTCGTTTCAACCACATACACATCTTAGTGGAGTCCTGGGTCGGAAAAGCTAAAAAAACCACTCCATTCGCTGATCTGAGGTTTCCCTGAGGAGTTAGACCAAAGCTTACCTCCCAAATGGCAAAGGAACTCAATTCAGCAAGAAAATGGAACTTTTGGCCCAGAGCTCGGTAGCGAACCACATACACATCTTAATTGGGTCCTGGGTCCGGGAAGCTAAAATACCACGCCATTCGCTGATCTGAACTCCTGAGGAGTTAGACTAAATCGTATCCCAGAATTGGAAAAAATACCTGAATTCAGCCAGAAAACGTAACATTTGACTCGGTTTCGAACATACACTTGTTAGTGGTGTCCTAAATCGTGGAAGCTAAAGAACAATTCCATTCTCTCATCTGAGCTTTCCCTGAGGAGTTAGACCAAAGCTTTTCTCCCAAATGGCCAAGGAACTCCATTCACCCAGAAATCGTAACTTTTGACCCAGAGCTCGGTACCGAAACACATACACATCTTAGTGGAGTTCTGGGTCGGAGAAGCTAAAAAACCACTCCATTCGCTGATCTGAGGTTTCCCTGAGGAGTTAGACCAAAGCTTATCTCCCAAATGGCAAAGGAACTTATTCAGCCAGAAAACTTAACTTTTGACCCAGAGCTCCGTTCCGAACCACATTACATCTTAGTGGTGTCCTGGGTCGGGTGTTCTGACCCCCTCCTCTTGTATACCAAGACACTCCGACACAAAGTCTCTTCAAAGATGTTTATTGACATACAGGTTCCACCTTGGCAGCAATCCAGACTGCCAAGGTCAAGATAGCACTCTGGGCAGCAATCCAGCTACAGCGACACCCCTTGGCAGCAATCCAGCTACCAAGCTCCAGATAATCACCTTAGCAGCCAAGGTCCAGGGAACAGATTGACAGTAATCCAGGTAAAACCTTTAGCAGCAATCCAGCCTGCCAAAGTACGACACAGATCTGAGCTTCTCCAACTCCAATGATCAGTTGATTCCTGCAAAGGGTGTGTCCACAAGCAGTCCCTTCATAGTCTGGAGAGGAGTCTAATGATCAGCAGCTGAGAGCCATTACCTCCGGTAATTGCTCAATTGCTCCTTACGCCGGGTAGCACATTGGTAACGAGCATCTAATAGCTCACTGCTGTCTGACTCACTGTCCTGTGACTCCTCTCCACTGCTCCAAGGCATGACATCAGGAGCCCCCTTCCTTTGGCTTTCACCACTGCTCCATGCCTCAGGCGCCCCCTGGTGGCCAACCAGCCTCTCTGCGCCCTGCTCAGCGTCGGAACCCTGTCCAGCGTCCCCCACCTCCTCTTGAGCCGACTCAGAGGACACCTCGCTGTCGGAGTCTGATGGCAGCGGCACCGGCTGGGCCACAACACTATCCCTCACCGCAGGGCCCTTCCCCAGGGCCTGACGCTCGGGATGCGGTCGGGAGGGAAAACGTCCATGATAGGCCCGCACCAAAGCTGGAGCATGCACAGCCGTCGCATCGGTCCAGGTCCCACCGTCCGAGTCCTCGTCCGCCCAGTCGACCAAATACTGGAACCGACCCTTGAGCCATCTCGAGTCACGGATCCGGGTCACTCTGTGCGATGGCCGTGCGTGCACCTCAGGCGACGACGGCAGGGGCGAAGAGGGACGTCGGAGAGGACAATCCGACCGCTCAGGGATCAGGAGCGAGCGATGGAACACCGGGTGTACTCGCATCGAGCGTGGGAGGGTCAGGCGATAGGCCACCGGATTGATAACGGCCTCCACAGGGAACGGCCCCAGATACCGGTGGTCCAACTTCCTCGTAGGCCGGTGGGACGGAAGATGCCGCGTGGACAACCACATGCGATCACCCACGGCCAATTCCGGCACCGCACGGCGAGACCTGTCCGCCACCCTCTTGTAATCCTCCTTCGCCTGATTCAAGTAGCGGCGCACCATCTGGTGAACCGCCTGAAGCTCAGAGAGGAAATCCTGCGCTGCGGGGACCGGAGAGTCCATGGGGGTGAGAGGGAAAAAACGAGGGTGGTACCCGACGTTCGCCATGAAAGGCGTCATCCGTATGGAGGAGTGCTGCGAGTTGTTGAACGCAAACTCCGCCACGGCGAGGTACTCCGCCCAATTGTTCTGCTGCTGGTTCACGAAGCAGCGCAGATATTGTTCCAGAATCCCAATCACCTTCTCCGTCCCTCCATCGGTTTCGGGATGGTGCGCCGAGGACAGACAAACTTGAACGTCAAGAGCGGCCATCAGCCCTTTCCAGAACTGGGCCGTGAATTGTGTACCACGATCGGAGACAACCCGGTCAGGTAGGCCGTGCAGCCGGAACACGTGCTGGATGAACATGCGGGCGGTGGCGCGGGCTGTCGGCAATCTCCGGCAGGGGATGAAATGCACCATCTTGGTGAGCATGTCCACCACCACTAGGACCGTAGGGAAACCGGACGACGGAGGCAGTTCCGTCAAGAAGTCCATGGACACGGCTCCCCAGGGTCTGTCCGGGGTCGGCAATGGCTGTAGCAAGCCTGGAGGAGCTCCCGTCGCTGATTTGGCCTGTCGACACTGCACACATGACGTGACGTACGTCTGCACGTCGTGTCGCAGGCGAGGCCACCAAAACGTACGGGAAACCAGGTGCAAAGTTTTGAACAGGCCAAAGTGTCCCGCTGCCGGAGTGTCATGATATTGGGAGAGAACCAATCCACGGAGCGGTCCTGCAGGCACGTAGAGCCGATCCCGATACCTCAAAAGGTCCTCGTCAAAGGTCCACGGGGATGTCGGCCCTACCTCTGCCCGCCGTTGTTCTACCCACTCGTCGTTTCGCTGCGCATTCCGTATCAACGACCGTAAATCCACGGGTTCCTGGATTGCAGCGAAGGACTCGACGGGTAGGACCGTCCGGGGGGGCAGTGAGTCAGCAGGGTCTGAGTACTCCGGCTTTCTAGATAGGGCATCCGCCCTCTGGTTCAAGGCACTGGGGATATACGTGACCTTGAAGTGGAACCGGGCAAAAAACAGAGACCACCGGATCTGGCGCTGATTGAGCTTCCGGGCTGTTGTCAAAAACTCCAGATTCCGATGGTCTGTCCGGACTTCGATGTCGCCAGGCTTCGAACGCCGCCTTGATAGCCAGCAACTCCTTCTCCCAGATGGTATAATTGCGCTCGGAAGGATTGAGTTTCCGAGAGTAATAGGCGCAAGGGAAAAGGGTGCCATCAGGGGCGTGAGCCTGCAATAACACCGCCCCCACCGCGATGTCGGACGCATCCGCCTCGACTACAAAGGGGCGATGGGGATCAGGGTGTTTCAAGATCGGCTCCTTTGTAAAAGCGCGCTTCAAGGCCACGAACGCTTGTTGTTCCGTGGACCCCCAGTGAAACGGCACTTTCTTTTGCAGGAGCCGAGTGAGGGGCGCGGTCAAGAAAGCAAAGCCGGGGATGAAGGACCGGTAGTAGTTGGCAAACCCGAGGAGTCTCTGAACATCTTTCATCCGTCGAGGAGATTGCCAACTTCGTAATGCCTCCACCTTGCCTGGCTCCATCGCAATTCCTTCAGGGGATATACGGTGCCCCAGGAACTCGATGGTGGTCTGCCAGAACTGACACTTCTCCAGCTTGGCAAACAAGCGATGCTTTCGAAGGCGCTGCAAGACCTGACGCAAGTGCTGTTGATGATCCTTCCGAGACGTAGAGTAGATCAAGATGTCGTCCAGGTAGATGACGACAAACTGATCCAAAAGGTCCCGAAAGATATCGTTCATAAAATGTTGGAAGACAGCTGGGGCATTGGTCAACCCGAACGGCATGACCGTATACTCAAAATGTCCGTATCGGGTGCCAAAAGCTGTCTTCCATTCGTCCCCCGCCCTGACTCGAACCAGATTGTAAGCTCCACGTAAGTCCAGTTTTGTAAACACCACGGCCTCCCGGAGCCGCTCCAACAACTCGGGAATCAGAGGCAACGGGTAGCGATTACGGATCGTGATGGCATTCAAGCGCCGGTAATCGCAACAAAGTCTTAGATCCCCGGTCTTCTTTTTGACGAACAAAACCGGGGCAGACAAGGGCGAAGACGAAGGCCGGATAAAACCCCGGGCCAGGTTCTTGTCAAGGAAGTCCCCCGGCAATGCGGCAAAACTCCGGTTTCAGACATGGAGTATTAGGCGGCCCGTTGGGAGGTTCGCCATCAGGTGCCAAGGTCAGATGGGGGACAGTCGTAGAAGGCCACAGGGGCGGGTGGCAGTTCGATCCGCCTCTCGTTAGCGAGCGTCGAAGTAAAAGGTGCGGTGGGTGGTAGAGTCATGTGTCAGCTAGTAGTTGCGTACTCTGAAGGTCTTCTTAGCCAACCCCCTGCCTAGGCAGGAAACCTCTTTACGTTCCAGACAAATGGCTATCCAACATTTTCTTTAAAAGAACTTTTCCACAGTGTTGGGGGCATTCACAATTCTGGAGGCAAGCTGTTCCACTGATTAACTGTTCTAACTGTCAGGAAGTTTCTCCTCAGTTCTAAGTTGCTTCTCTCCTTGATTAGTTTCTACCCATTGCTTCTTGTTCTGTCCTCAGATGCCTTGGAAAATAGCTTGACTCCCTCTTCTTTGTGGCAACCCCTGAGATATTGGAAGACTGCTATCATGTCTCCCCTAGTCCTTCTTTCTCTTAAGCTACATACCTAGTTCCTGCAACCGTTCCTCATATGTTTTAGTCTACACGTTGAGTGCAGTTGGTCAGCCAGTTACGAATCCATCTGGTGGTGATGCTGTCTAACCCACATTCTTCTACTTTATCTAGTAGTAGGTTATGGTCTACCTCAACAGTTGATTAATTCATGGACACATCCATATGTTTTTCTACTTACAGCAGTTCATTTAGTGACGGTTCAAAATGGCGACAGCACTGAAAAAAGTGATTTTTGACTGTTTTTCACACTTAGAACTGTTGCAGCCTCCTCGTGGTCACATGATCAAAATTTGGATGCTTGGCAACTGATTCATATTTATGACGCTTGCAGAGTCCCAAGGTCACGTGATCGCCCTTTGCCGCTTTCTTACAAGCACAGTCAATGGGGGAAGCCAGATTCACTTAACAACCGTGCTACTAGCTTTGGAACTGCCGTGATTCACTTTAACAACTGTGGCAAGAAAATGGGGCAAAATTCACTTAAGAAACGTGTCACTTAGCAACAGAAATTTTGGGCTCAGTTCTGGTTGTAAGTTGAGGACTTCCTGCATCTTTGCATTGCAGAAAACGATACCTTCTGCTAGGACGATTGATCAACTCCGTAGTTTAGCCTTCAACCCTCAGGTTCTATAGTGGTTTATCCTTAACTTACTAACTTAGTCCATGTTGGCTTATGTTTGAGCTCCCTTACAGTCAACTCAACATTGGCACCTGATGAAACCCTGCCTAATTCATCTGGCAGCTCTTCAAACTCCACAAGAAAACCAGGAAAGTAAAAATCATTTCTTCTTACTGTATTCCTCCTCTGGATTTCTAGCAATGGATTTTCACATGTTGTCAACGTTTTTTTTTTGAGATACCGTATTTTTCGGACTATAAGACGCACCTAAATTTACAGGAGGAACACAATTATGGTCCCTGCTACAACTCACTTAACTTGATCCAGTCAAGTTCTATCGCTCCCACAATTTGTTAGTCTTCATTAAAGTTAACCTCGCTAAGTGTGTTTGTATGTTTCAACAAACTGTACAAAGTAATGGACCCAGCTTAATTGGCTTGTTTATGGGTTCGCTTTATTTTGCAAGAAAGGCTTACAGGAACTGGATCAAACCTGTTGTTTTAACACAGCCAAAAATCAAATGGGATAAAGGTCAAGAAACTACATTTGTCGTACAGGCAGCTGTACTCTCAAAATTGAGATCTCCAATTCCACGAGAGATTTGTTTGTGCACACGCAGTATCCGTATAGCAAGATTACTGATTTATTTATTCATCCAATTTCTATAGCCCTTTCCCCATCTCGTGACTCAATCAAGTGACGCTGGGCAGCGTATAATTTTAAAATTATAAAACAATTTTAAAAAAAACTAGTCAAATCATCCACAAATTAAATACAGGTATCCTTGATGTACGATCAGAATTGAGCCCCAAAATTATGTTGCTAAGTGAGACAGTTGTTAAGTGAGTTTTGTCCCATTTTACGACCTTTCCTACTGCAAGTTGTTAAGTGAAGCGCTGCCGATGTTAAGTTAGGGACATGGTTGTTAAGTGAATCTAGCTTCCCTATTGACTTTCGTTGTCAGCAAGTCGACAAAAGGTGACCACACCACTCTAGGGCTTCACCATCGTCCTAAATATGAACCCGTTGCTGAACATCCACATTTTGATCAGGCAACAGTCAAGTAAGTGTGAAAAACGGTCACAAATCACTTTTTTTCAGTGCCACTGTAGCTTTGAACGGTCCCTAAATGAACTGTTGTAACTCGAGGACAACCTGTATTGTCTGTTTAGATTACAGATTAACAGAGTTGGAAGGGCTAGCCATACCCTTACTGGGATTCAAACCTGGGCTGTATTACATATTAGGCAGATGTATTAGCCACTAAGCCACAGGCTCTCCTCCTTATCAGCTGAGCCAGGGAAATAGGTATGTATTTGTGTTACAACCCCTGGTATGCCCAAATATGGGAGGGAACTCACTGCTCCCCCTTTCTGTCTATCGGCTCATTACAGGAGTGGCTTAGTGGCTAATACATCTGCCTAATATGTAATACAGCCCAGGTTCGAATCCCAGTAAGGGTATGGCTAGCTGATGAGAGCTAAATAGCTTGAAATAGATCTATACTAGTCTCCCTTTATTTATTTATCAGCACAACTACAACACAAATATAAAAAGGCAACATTAAAAATATGGTTTTCTGCCTGGATGGTCTCCTGTAGTGAGCCGATATAGTTGGAATGGGCCCGGCGGCATCCACATGGACATGCGCAGTGCACATGCATGAATCTTAGCATCTCCGCAATGCTCCAGCTGCTCAGCGGAACATTGCGCAGGCGCTGTACGTACCGTGTGCGTGCACGGAAGACTTAAAAGACCGGTAAGGAGCTCGGACGGGTGAGTGGGCCCTCCAGAGCACCGTACCGGAACAGTATGCGGTGCTCCGGGTTGGCTTTGGTATGCCCGTACCGGGGCGTACCGCCTGCAACCCACCACTGCGCTCAGTGTCACTTCGTGATATGGGCGACTGTATCAATTTGATAAATTAAATTAAACAGATGGAGGCAGGGCAGCAGTCCTTGGATAACTGGCCGGGTGCAACTTCTCTTCTGAAAAAGGGAACCAACCACTTTCTTGGTGTCGATCAGAAAGGTCGGTGGTTTGAATCCCTAATACAGGTCTCCTGCGTGAGCAGGTTTGGACTAGATGACCTCCAAGGTCCCTTCCAACTCTGTTACTGTTAAAGTGGGACTCTCCCCATCAGTGTACGTGACCCAAGATTTGGGGTGGACGTGCCCATCAGGATTAAAGGGACCAGGCCGAGGTGGCAGGCGCTACAGCACATCTGTCTGTCTGTCTGTCTGTCTGTCTGTCATCTATCTATCATCTATCTATCATCTATCTATCTATCTATCTATCTATCTATCTATCTATCTATCTATCTATCATCTATCTATCTATCTATCTATCATCTATCTACCTACCTACCTACCTACCTACCTACCTACCTACCTACCTATAAATGATAAATTTTCTGACAGTGAGAACAATCAATGAATGGAAGTTTCCTTCAGAAGTTCAGTGCCTTCATCAATGGAAGCTTTCAAGAAGAGGCTGGACTGCCATCTGTCAGAAATGGTGTAGGGTCTCCCGCTTGGGCGGGGGTGTTGGTGTTGGACTAGATGATCTCCAATGTCCCTCCCAACGCTATTATTCTGTATTCAATGGAGCAGAAGTTGCCTTCGAAAGTTGTGGGAACTTCATCCCTGGAAGCTTTCAAGAACACATTGGACTGCCATGCGTCAGAAATGGTGTAGGGTCTCCTGCTTGGGCGGGCGGATGGTGGTGGAGGTGGACTAGATGACCTCCAAGGTCCCTTTCCAATTCAACTCTGTTCATCTGTAAATCATACAGCACCGGCGATTCAGGAGGCGGGGCAGAGCCGGTATAAGGGAGGGGGGAGGACGAAGAGGAGGAAGGCGGGGCGTATGCAAATGACCCGGCTGCGCCCAGGGCCTGATGGGAGACGTAGTCCTCCCCTCGGGCGCAGCCGAGACCCTCGCAGAGGGCGCGGACTACCGTTCCCGTCCAGCGAGGGAGGCGGAGGCGGCCTCTGTGGTTGCTCGCCCAGGATGCCCGCGCAGGCGCACTGCGCCCGGTTGCGACAGAGGAGCCGCTTGAAGGTCTTGCTTGCCTGGCTGCTTCCTCCGCCGAGCTGGAGCGCAGCCGCTGGAGCAGGTAGGGAGGGGAGGGGGCGCCTGCGCGACTCGGCTCCGGGGGAGGGGGGCTTCTCGCGTCCCGCGGTGAAGCGAGGGCAGGGTGGGGAAAGAGGGGAGGGAGGGGGATCCTCAGTGAGGAGGGGGCGTCCCAGAGGGGCTCAAGGGGGATGCAGGTAGGTTGTGATCCAGAAGCCTTGGCCGATGGGGGGGGGGTCGCTTTCACTGCCTTGCCCTAAACCCCTTCCCCTTGCTTTCCAAGGATTTTTACACTCCAGCGCCCATCCTCCGCAGCCAAAGCCAAAGCTGCCTTTGTTGAAGATGGGGAGGGGGGTGATGGAGGGAGGGGGATCCCCAGTGAGGAGGGGGCGGCTCAAGCGGGAGGCAGAGGGGGGATGTGATCTAGTAGCCTTGTGCGGGGGGCGCTTTCACTGGCTTGCCTTGACACCCCTCCTCGCTTTCCAAGGATTTTGGACTCCAGCGCCCATCCTCCGCAGCCAAAGCTGCCTTTGTTGAAGATGGGGAGGGGGAGGAGGGGGAGATTCTGCAGGCGGTGGAGGTGGTCAGGCCATCCCCCTCCCCTTTTCCTCTTGGGAAGAGCTGGGCGGGGAAGTGGGGGGGGGGCTGAATGGGAAAGTGGGGGTGCTTTGCAAGGGTGTGTTTGTGTGTGTGTGTGTTTGTGTACCGACTCACCCCACTCCCAGCCTACCTGCCCGACAAGACAGCTCCTTTCTTTGCACCGCCCGCCGGGCTCCCACTGCCCCCCACCCCGCTCCGGTGGACGCCGCTTTCCCCGTCCCTGCGGGTCCCTGTTGACTTGGGGGCTTGAGCGGGGTGGGGTAGGAGATCCGCTGCAAACCTCCTGAGAAGGCCTGGCGAAAGGGTCCTCCCCCCCCCTCTCCCCAGTTGGGGTGGGTGGATAAGGCTGAAGGAGAGGCAGCCGGTACTGGGACCCGGCCTTGAAAGGATGAACATCCCGTTCCCACCTCTGCACAGGCGGACAGGCCTGATCACAGCAGAATTTTCTCTTTCTCTTCTTATCTATCATCTCTGCCTCTACATCTCTATATCTGTCTCTGTCTCTTTCTCTCTCTCTTTGCCTGTCTCTCTATTTCTGTCTGTCTGTCTCTCTCTGCCTTCCTACCTAACCACATAGCTCACTCTCTCTCTTTCCCCCCCTCTCTCTCTCCCCGTCCCTCTGTCTTCCTACATATCTAGCTACATCTCTCTTTCTCTCCCCTCTCTTTCTCTGTCTCCTTCTCTCTCTCTCTCTCTCTCTCTCTCTCTCTCTATCCCTCTCTAATCTATCTATCATCTATCTATCTATCTATCTATCTATCTATCTATCTATCTATCTATCTATCTATCTATCTATCTATCTATCATCTATCCATCCATCCATCCATCCATCTATCTCTCATATCCATCCATCCATCCATCTACCTACCTACCTACCTTCCTATCAAACTACATCTCTCCCTCTCTGTCCCCCCCTCTCTCTATACCTCTCTCATCTATCTATCTATCCATCCATCCATTCACCCACCCACCCACCAAACTACATCTCTCCCTCTATCTCTGTTTCCCTCTGTCTCTCCGTTTACCTACCTACCTCCATCATCCATCCACCCACCCACCCATCTATCATCTAACCTATTAACCACTTGTCGCCCTCACAATAGCATATTCTGTATTTTGGGGGGTGGGGAGGGAGGTCCGTTCTGATTCCCTTTGCCTGGGAATGTGTGAAAATCTGCCAAAGAGGAGTGCAGTAGTTAAAGGTATGCCTGGAAGGAGATGAAAATAATAATAATCTAAAAACAAGGGTGGAAGAGAAGATTGGCAGGTTGGAAAACCCTTCCCTCCCCTTCCTTGGTTTACCGGTGGTGGTTTCTCCCCCCTTCCTACAAAAGCTGCCTAGAAACAGGTGAGCAATAGGTCACCTCCGCCTCTCTGGGCTACCTGTTCTTGTCTCCCGGAGGATCCCGAAAGGATGCTTGGCTCGGCCGTTTGCAGGTGGGCCCTACAGAGGGTGCTGCAAACAAGGGAATGGATGAAGGGGCAGGCAGGAGGTGCCTCGCTAAGGCCTTTCTGCTTGATGCCAAGCCATTATGTAAGGAAGGCATCTCGTGCCACCAGGGAGGGGAACGGGAAGGAGATAGAAAGCCCTGTGGCGTGAAGAGTACGGAATGACTTCATCAAATTGCCAACGAATGGGTCTGTTGGCCGCAGTAACTGGCATCTTACACGGTAATGGCTCTCCCTTAACTGTTTTAAAACAAGGTTTGTTTTTTTTAAAAAAAAAACACATGTGCAAAGCTTTTTGCTATTTGCAGAAAGAGGAACCTGACCTCACGGTGGCGACAGAATTTTGCTGAATCATGCAGGCAGAACGTATTTTTTTCCCTCCTCTCCTTCTGTTGCA
Source organism: Natrix natrix natrix (assembly GCA_029891615.1). Classification (NCBI taxonomy): domain Eukaryota; kingdom Metazoa; phylum Chordata; class Lepidosauria; order Squamata; family Natricidae; genus Natrix; species Natrix natrix. The sequence goes on along the minus strand of JAKRSK010002980.1, from coordinate 171,811 downwards.
GTGAGGCATAAAACACAAAAGGCAGCACCACCAGGTGACGTAGAAGATACAAGGCAGGGTGATTGGGCATAAGGAAAAGAAAGGAAGGAGAAAGAAAATAGCGCAGAAGGGGAAAAACAACTGACCCCAAGGAACCATTGATTTGATCTTTAAAGTTCTCTGTTTGCTCTACACCAGAGGTCTTCAAATATGGCAACTTTTAAGACTTGTGGACTTTAACTTCCAGAATTCTGGGAGTTGAACTCTACAAGCCTTAAAAGTTGCCAAGTTTGGGGATCCCTGCTCTACACAATCCAGAGAAAAGACTGCATTTAACATAGCGAGCTCCCTGTGACTGTCTCTTAGAAAGATCTGTCGGAGGTACTTGTACTTACCTTGGTAAGGCCACACTTGGAATCCTGCATTCAGTTTTGGTCGCCATGATGTAAAAAAAGATGCGGAGAGTCTGGAAAGGATGCAGAGAAGAGCAACAAAGAGGATTAGGGGACTGGAGACTAAAACATAGGAAGAACGGTTGCAGGAACTGGGGATGTCTAGTTTAATAGAAAGAAGGACTAGGGGAGACATGATAGCAGTCTTCCAATATCTCAGGGGTTGCCACAAAGAAGAGGGAGTCAAACTATTCTCCAAGGCACCTGAGGGCAGGACAAGAAGCAATGGGTGGAAACTAATCAAGGAGAGAAGCAACTTAGAACTGAGGAGAAACTTCCTGACAGTTAGAACAATTAATCAGTGGAACAGAAATTGCCTCCAGAAGTTGTGAATGCCCCAACACTGGAAGTCTTTAAGAAGATGTTGGATAGCCATTTGTCTGAAACGGTATAGGGTTTCCTGCCTAAGCAGGGGGTTGGACTAGAAGACCTCCAAGGTCCCTTCCAACTCTGCTATTGTATATTGTAAAGAAACTGGACAGCCATTTGTCCGGGATGGTAGAGAGCAGTAATCGCTAACCTTTCTGTTGTCAATTGCCAAAAGTGCACGGGTGCGTATGCAATAGTGTGTGTGTGTGTGTGTGTGTGTGTGTGTGTGTGTGTGTGTGTGTGTGTGTATGTGCCTGCACTCATAATGCAATGCATGTGTCACTCCTCCGTGTGCTGTTTTGGGCCTAGTAGGTCTCCCTGTAGCCTCATGGGAGCAAAAATAGGCCGGTGTGTGTGTGCACTGCATCCTCCCTCTGCCCGTGCCCCGTTTTGGGCCTAGCAGGCCTCCATGCAGCCTCTTAGGAGCAAAAATAGGCCATGAGCCCTCCCCCTCCCGCACCCCCCGCTCTCCTCCCACCCCGCGCATACCACCCAGGCATGCATGTGTGCCTTACATGTGCCCCACGCATGTGCGCAGAGACCTGAAAGTCAGCTGGAGCAGTGGAGCTGAGCTGAGCGAGGGCTCTGCATGCCGCCTGTGGCACGTGTCCCATTGGTTCGCCTTCACGGGTCTAGGGTCTCCTGCTTGAGCAGGGGGGCAGGACTAGAAGACCTCCAAGGTTCCTTCCAGTTCTGTTATTCTGTTCTTTTTCCCCAACACCCCCTCCCCCAGGTTGTAAACAGCTTCATTTTTAAAAATACAATGCCATTCTTTTTTTTTTTCTCAACTTCATGGTCTTTAAAGGACTTCTTGCTTGCCCAGATCACAGATTATTGTTGATCTCTGTGCTTGCCAAATACATAGATTGCTATCTATAGCGGATGTACTATAGCAGATAGATTATTATTTATAGCGGATAAATGGGGAACTCATCAAATTTGCAGATGACACCAAGCTGGCAGGAATAGCCAACACTCCAGAAGATAGGCTAAAGATACAGAAGGATCTTGACAAACTTGAACATTGGGCATTATCTAAGAAAATGAAATTCAATGGTGAAAAGAGTAAGGTTCTACATTTAGGCTAGAAAAACGAAATGCACAGGTACAGCATAGGTGGTACCTTGCTCAGTAGTAGTAACTGTGAAAGGGATCTTGGAGTCCTAGTGGACAACCATTTAAATAGGAGCCAGCCGTGTGCAGCAGCTGCCAAAAAAGCCAACACAGTTCTAGGCTACATCAACAGAGGGATAGAATCAAGATCACATGAAGGGTTAATACCACTTTATAAGGCCTTGGTAAGGCCACACTTGGAATACGGCATCCAGTTTTGGTTACAATGATGTAGAAAAGATATGGAGACTCTAGAAAGAGTGCAGAGAAGAGCAACAAAGAGGATTAGGGGACTGGACAGAAAGAGGATTAGGGGACTGAAGAACAGTTACAGGAACTGGGAATGTCTAGTTTAATGAAAAGAAGGACTAGGGGAGACATGATAGCAGTCTTCCAATATCTCAGGGGTTGCCACAAAGAAGAGGGAGTCAAGCTATTCTCCAAAGCACCTGAGGGCAGAACAAGAAGCAATGGGTGGAAACTAATCAAGGAGAGAAGCAATTTAGGACTGAGGAGAAATTTCCTGAGAGTCAGAACAATTAATCAGTGGAACAGAAATTGCCTCCAGAAGTTGTGAATGCCCCAACACTGGAAGTCTTTAAGAAGATGTTGGATAGCCATTTGTCTGGAACGGTATAGGGTTTCCTGCCTAGACGGGGTTGGACTAGAAGACCTCCAAGGTCCCTTCCAACTCTGCTATTATTGTATTACTTTTAAATCAGTTGAGGAAAGTTGTCGTAGCACAGAACTGAAGTAACTGCTTGCAATTTCTTAGGACTAAGAGCTTGTTTCTCCTCCTCTCGGGATTATCCGGGGTCAGGGTGACAGGAATTCATCTGATGTAGTATCCCTTCTGTCAGGGCTAGTGGAAGTACAGTAGGCAGGCCATATTTGGGAATCGGGTTACAAAACTGTAATCTAACCCCGGTTCAGGACATCCGTTTAAGAAGGAAGAGATAGAGAGCAGCAGATGTCCTCCCGTAATTATTTCTTTTTCTCTTTTTTTTTTCCTGCCCCCTCGCAGAGTTTTCTGAGTGGCGAAATATATTTGTTAACCCTGGCGTTTACAGAAAAAGATGAAAGATATCGATCTAGGAAAAGAGTATGTGATACCCAGTCCTGGGTATAGAAATATCAGGGAGAGAAATAGTCTGAATCAACGTGGAGGACAGGATGGGGTGAAGTTCCGGCAAGAGAAATACAAGGTAAGTCACAACAGTTGCTTTGGAAAGCACATTTTATCCATGAGCTGAAAGGCGGCTGGGGAATCCTCCTCCTTGTTACCCCAAAAAGAGGAATCCCGTGGAATAGGTCGTGCTGAGAAAGAAAGACCAGCCCCAAAACCCTGAGGATAAAAGCAGATGCCTTTGCTAGTCTTTTAAAACTGTAACCACTAACCACGCTGCCTCGGACACCAGCACTTGAGACTGAATTGCATAATGTATAAATGATATAATTCTTTGTTACATAAGCAGTGAACGAATGGCCTTTCACTGTAATCATAGAGCGTAATCGGCTTCACGTTTTAAATGCCAATCCGTGAAAAGGAGATTGATTGCGGTGGAAGCAGCTCTAGAAGGATCTAAAATTCAGATTATTATTAGATTTTGGCTTTACAATACAATAGCAGAGTTGGAAGGGACCTTGGAGGTCTTCTAGTCCAACCCACTGCCTAGGCAGGAAACCCTATACCGTTTCAGACAGATGGCTATCCAACATCTTCTTAAAGACTTCCAGAGTTGGGGCATTCTCAACCTCTGGAGGCAACTTCTGTTCCACTGATTAATTGTTCTCACTGTCAGGAAATTTCTCCTCAGTTCTAAGTTGCTTCTCTCCTTGATTAGTTTCCACCCATTGCTTCTTCTTCTGCCCTCAGGTGCCTTGGAGAATAGCTTGACTCCCTCTTCTTTGTGGCAACCCCTGAGATATTGGAAGACTGCTATCATGTCTCCCCTGGTCCTTCTTTTCATTAAACTAGACATCCCCAGTTCCTGCAACCGTTCTTCATATGTTTTAGCCTCCAGTCCCCTAATCATCTTTGTTGCTCTTCTCTGCACTTTTTCTAGAGTCTCCACATCTTTTCTACATCGTGGTGACCAGAACTGGATGCAAATATTCCAAGTGTGGCCTTACCAAGGCTTTATAAAGTGGTATTAACACTTCACGTGATCTTGATTCTATCCCTCTGTTAATGCAGCCTAGAACTGTGTTGGCTTTTTTGGCAGCTGCCGCACACGGCTGGCTCATATTTAAATGGTTGTCCACTAGGACTCCAAGATCCCTTTCACAGTTACTACTGTTGAGCCAGGTACCACCTATACTGTACCTGTGCTTTGTATAGCTAAAGGTCTGTAGAGATTCTCAGTCATCCAGGTTCACGGTTGTCCCTGTGGTGCTTTTTTTTTTCCAGGAGGCAACTGGACTTTCTTGTTTTTTTTGTTTTGAAGACATTTTGCTTCTCAGCCAAGACGCTTCTTCAGCTCTCACAGGATAGTTGGAGCTTTCCATTCCCCTCTATCCTGTCAGAGCTGAAGAAGCTTCTTGGCTGAGAAGCGAAACGTCTTCAAAAGAAAGAAAACAAAAAAAGTCCAGTTGCCTCTCGAAAAAAAAAAGCACCTTTGGAGCTTGGCATACTTAGTGATTGAATGTTAATGAAGCTACTAGCAAATATACCAATATTTCCTTCAGTGTGGAAAAATTAAGGGAAGCAAAGAACCGAGGCACAAACTGAACAACCCCCCCCCCCACACCCCCACACACAAATGGCCAATTCAGAGATTTAAAGAAAGATTTTGAGAAACACCTCCCTAATACCAAAGAAGAATTAAAGGAATAATTTATTTTACCAGATTTTAGGATTAGGCAATAGATATTTTTTAATGCTAAATAGTACTATACTAAATATACCACTTTATAATGCCTTGGGTAAGGGCACACTTGGAATCCTGCATTCAGTTCTGGTCGCCACGATGTAGAAAAGATGCGGAGACTCTAGAAAGAGTGCAGAGAAGAGCAATAAAGATGATTAGGGGACTGGAGACTAAAACATATGAAGAACGGTTGCAGGAACTGGGTATGTCTAGCTTAAGAGAAAGAAGGACTAGGGGAGACATGATAGCAGTCTCCCAATATCTCAGGGGTTGCCACAAAGAAGAGGGAGTCAAGCTGTTCTCCAAGGCACCTGAGGACAGAACAAGAAGCAATGGGTGGAAACTAATCAAGGAGAGAAGCAACTTAGAACTGAGGGGAAATTTCCTGACAGTGAGAACAATGAATCAGTGGAACAGAAATTGCCTCCAGAAGTTGTGAATGCCCCAACACTGGAAGTCTTTGAGAAGATGTTGGATAGCCATTTGTCTGAAACGGTATAGGGTTTCCTGCCTAGGCAGGGAGTCAGACTAGAAGACCTCCAAGGTCCCTTCTAACTCTACTATTGTATTATTGTAAATCAATCAATCTGATATTTCCTGGGGAGTCCTAGGAACTAAAGCAAATAGTAGTAACACAAGTTAAAATTCTAGAATGCTGCACATTGTGGGATTTTGATCATTTTACGGTGCAAATGCTATTTAAAAAAAAACCTTTACACTGAGCTTGTTGATCAGAAAGATCGGCGGTTCGAATCCCTAGCGCCGCATAACGGAATGAGGTCCCGTTCCTTGTCCCAGCTTTTGCCAACCTAGCAGTCCGAAAGCACATTAAAAATGCAAGTAGAAAAATAGGGACCATCTTTGGTGGGAAGGTAACAGCGTTCTGTGCACCTTTGGCATTTAGTCATGCAGGCCACATTACCATTCAGACGTCTTCGGACAGCGCTGGCTCTTCGTCTTTGAAACGGAAATGAGCACTGCCCCCTAGAGTCGGGAATGACCAGGACGTATGTGCGAGGGAAACTTTTACCTTTTTAACCAGTATATGGACAATTCTATAAAAGAACTTCAGGGAATCGATGGAGAAATTTAAGAAATTACAGGTTGGGTTACCTTTATTTCTGTGGTAGAAATTGCTTTGATAAAACATCACCCAGTTTGAGGTAGTGGTTAGGGTACTAGCTAAGTAACCAAGATATTGTACGTAGTAGTCCTGCCTTATGTATGAAAGCCAGCTGGGTGAGTTTGGGGCAATCACCAGGAAATGATGAGTTCTAGTCCCACCTTAGGCATGAAAGCGATTTTGGCGACTTTAGACCAATTGCCCGGAGACCGCGAGTTCTAGTCCTGCTTTTTAAAGAGGCAACGGAGCTTTCTGGGTTTTCTTTGAAGGTGTTTCGCTTCTCATCCAAGAAGCTTCTTCCGCTCTTTAGATTTGGATGACTTAGAATCTTCATAAACTTTTAGTCTTGCTTTAGGTATCAAAGCTGGCTGGGTGACTCACCATCCATCTGTAGCCTTACTCCCGAGTCGACCCTTGTTCCTTAGCTGTTCCCTTCGTCTGGCAGCTCTGCGCATGTGCACACTGGGAACAGGCTCCAGCTGTTCTTCTGCCCCACTGATGTCTGACTCTGAAGGCAGCTGATAACTGTCAGACGGCCCTGGCCCCCTCTCTGCCTCTGACACAGAGCCCTCATCAGAGCCTTCCCCAGACTCCAGGACTGGCCCATCTTCCTCCTCAAACTCCTCACTGTCCTCACTGTAAATATCACAGCTAATGGGAAGCCTGATTTGCAAACTTCTCTCATCCCATTTTATCATTCAGCATTGACTTTGCAAATTTCATGACATCAGCAAGCAAATTAACCCCCGCCCCCCAAAAAGGCTGCTTTTTATAACATCCAGCTGGCAGAGAGAGAGAGAGAGAGAGAGAGAGAGAGAGAGAGAGAGAGAGAGAAATAGCAAGGACTCACAATGTGAACTTGGAGTCAGCCTAATGAAAGTATTGCCCTAGGATAAGTAAATAGAAACCTGCAAGGTGGAGTAGGGGAAACTTTAAATGCTGCCAAAGTAATTTCTGCCTCACTGTTCTTTTAGAGTTCTTTGGAGCATCAGCAAATATGCACAGAGGCGTGATCAGTACGACTTCGTTCCTTAGAAGTTTCAAAGGACTTTAAAAAAAAACAAAACACCCAGTCCTTGACCAAGGACTTGAAAGCAAAATTAGCAGTCACGGGGTAAAAGGAGAAAAAAAATACCTGAGCAGGCTGCGCCGTGTTTCATAACCATTTTTTTTTAAATGATCAGAATATGGGAAATAATATTTTTAGAACAATAGATTCTGAGGGGGGGGGGCATACGTTGTTCTGCTTGTTGATTAAGCTTTTGAGAATCCGCTGATTCTGTATGAACTAATTCTGCATAATTAGCCGCAGGGGAAAATTCAGGAAACCTTTTTTTTTTTTTTTTGCTGGGGATAATGAATGTCACAGGTAGTCCTCGACTTAACGACCACAATCTAGACCAAAAGTGACATTGCTAAGTGGGAAATTTGTTCGGTGCGTCTTTGTCCTCATTTTATGGCTTTTCTTGCCGCGGTTGTTAAGTGAATCACTGCAGTTGTTAAATTAGTAACACGGCTGTTAAGTGAATCTGGCTTACCCCTCGATTTTGCTTCTCATGACAGCCGGAGACTGCAAGCGTCATAAATAGGAACCAATTGTCAAGAACCCGAATATAAATCATGTGACCATGGGGATGCTGCAAAGGTTATGTGTGAAAAACGGTCATAAGTCACTTTTTTCGCTGCTGTTGTGTCTTCGAACAGTCACAGTTGAGGACTACCTGCATTGCTCCCCCCCCCCTTTAATACTTGCAATTGTGATTAGCACGTTGTTGTGGCTAATACCCTACTATAAATGTGGAAATATTGCCACATAACGAAGAGCTGGAACTGGGTATGTTTAGTTGCAGGAACTGGGTATGTCTAGTTTAATGAAAAGAAGGACTGGGGGAGACATGATAGCAGTCTTCCAATATCTCAGGGGTTGCCACAAAGAAGTGGGAGTCAAACTATTCTCCAAAGCACCTGAAGGCAGGACAAGAAGCAATGGGTGGAAACTAATCAAGGAGAGAAGCAACTGAGAACTGAGGAGAAACTTCCTGACAGTTAGAACAATGAATCAGTGGAACAGAAGTTGCCTCCAGAAGTTGTGAATGCCCCAACACTGGAAGTCTTTAAGAAGATGTTGGATAGCCATTTGTCTGGAATGGTATAGGGTTTCCTGCCTAAGCAGGGGGTTGGACTAGAAGACCTCCAAGGTCCCTTCCAACTCTACTATTGTATTGTATTGCATTGTAAGAGCTGTGGGCCACAGCTCCAAATTCTTGGTAAGGCAACCTTTAGTTTTTCCCCTTGTTGCAATTATTGTTGGACTTCCTGATAGTTTGTGACTCAGCAAAAATTACTCCCAGTGTTAAGGGAAGTTATAGCTGTTGTTTTTGGAGATAGCTGATGATGTTGAGCTGCTTCGTAGCCTTTAATTAAGCAGATGCTACTGGCAAATTTTGGCATCCACCACAGCATTGCTACAATCCTCGCTTTTAAGCCGCAAGGACCGAAAGTTAATTTTCATTGCATTCAGCTTGGCTTAATTCCTAAACTGCCCTCACAATTGCATTTTCCTTGCGCAGTGTATCTGGTTCATCTTGGGTGGTCCTTTGGCCTCAGATGCCTGCTTCTCGCTGCCAAGCTAGTTGCTGGTAAAATCTATCCAGAATTCAATCCTGAATTCTGAAATGCTGCCCTGACATCAATCATGGAGTTCTGATTGATGGAAGAGGCGTGAGGGAGTTCATAATCTACGGGTGTTGCCAGCCAGATGATTCCGTCAAGACTGATTCTCGTTTTCACCTACATTTTTCCTGTGCTCGCAGCTTGTCAATAAGTGTGTGTGTGTGTGTGTAACGCCAGGGTGGGAGAACGGTATTTGGCTCCATGGGACATTGCTGGCATCTCAAGGACACACCGAGCCGATGTCCCAGCGTGGCTGGCTGTTTACCCTAACAAAACGAACAAGGGTGATCGATAGACATTTTGGACTGTGGATGACCCTTATGGAAAAGGGGAAATTAACTCTGCTTGCATTTGCGCGGGGAAACCCAGAGCTGGTTTTGCTTCTTCTGTGCCAATGTGATTTATTCGGTAACGTTTTATACTCTTGGTAAACCAATGTCTTAGGAGTTCCTTTTTCTGGATTCGTCAACTGAACAGTTGACAGACTTCCTGGTAGAAGGCAAAAAGGTGGATGGCGCCCACCTGGAAATCGGAACAGTTTTGAACATGTACTGCTGTGTTTGAGTGGCCAGGACAACATAGGGAGAAAACTCTTATCAGCCTACCACCTTCCCTTCATCTAATATTTTCCCTTCCTGAATAAGCCGCCTTGAGTCGCCACGGGCGAATAGGCGGCAATATAAATTCAATTATAAATAAATAAATAAATAGCTGCGACGGTCCAAGTCATGGATACTGAATTGCCTCAAATTTCTTGTCTTTTGGGATTTCTGGGTACATGCTGAGGTGATCCAGTTAAGCCCTGCATCCACATGGTCTTTGTGATGCCAAATAGAGCCCAGTTGCATTGGGTATAGGCCAGGGGTGAGATTCGACCGGTTCGGGCCCGCCCCAGCGTTATACTCACCTATATTCCCTTTTCTGAAGCCCAGCTGACAGGCGCGGCAGAGTGGATTGCCGCACCTCAGCTGTTTTCCTCCCCAGCAGTAAGGCGGAAAGTGATTTCTCTGTAAACTTCGCACGCGCACTAAACAAACCGGTTGTTAAACCGGTAGGATCCCACCCCTGGTATAGGCCAAAAATAGGCCCTAAAGGTTGGTCGCGAGTTATGGCCAAGACGGGTAAGCTCCATTACAGTCATAACCCGAGGACTACCTGTAGGTCTTGTAAGAGAAGGACCAGCATGCCCCTTATATGCTCACCTGCATCTTGGACAGGATCCTGTCTCTTGATTTGTTCCTTGTACTTTTCTTCCTGGTGTTCTGATTTCGTGCCTTTTCCGCACGTAGCAAGAAGTGGCCTTTAATAGAACTGCTTGTTAATGGGACGGGCAGAATCTCGACACTTTGTGGGAAAAGAATTGTGTTTTTTTTTTCAAAAATGCTTTGTAGGCTGATAATTTTTTTTTAATGCCTGGATATAAAACGACACGCCGATTTTCATGAAAGGCTTACTAACCCAGAAAAGTCCATTTTTAGCCATCTGCTTCTAGCTAAATATTTATGAGATTCTCAGTCATCCAGGCCATGGTTGTCCCAAAGGTATATTTTTTTCCCCCAAAAGGCAACTGGACTTTTGGCTTTATTTTTCTTTTCCTTTGACAACGTTTCACTTCTCATCCCAGAAGCTGGAAAAGCTCAATTCTGAACCGAAGAAGCTTCTTAGATGAGAAGCAAAATGTTTTCAAAGGGAAACAAAAATGAGAAAATCCAGTTGCCTTTTTTGGGGGAAAAAAAGCAGCTTTGGGACTCTTTGTAGCTACTTAACAGGGATCTGGTTAGATGGTTCTGGCGGAAGTCATTTCATTTGAAGAGTTTATAAATGAAATTTAATCTCTCTTCTATCTCCTGTTCTACCTCTTGAGATTCACAAATGGGCTGATTGCAAGAAGAGAATGGAGCTGTTGGAGCATTTTTGTAGATATTAAGATGACTGAATAGAAAGGTGGGGTAGGAATTGAATAAATAAATTGAATAAGCACAATTAAAATTCGCTAGGATGGGGGCTAAATTGGTGCCAGCGAGGACACTGAGTTGTAATTTAACAACAAGCCACTAAGGCATCTGGTTACATTAGGCCAGCTATGGCTATTCCTTTTGCTATAAATAGTTCACGTAAACAGTTATATTTAATTTTCCCTTGATTGATAGTTTATTTCACTGATTTCAGTTTGAATTAAGATCCTCATTCAGGAAGAAAATGGGCATAATTGCTTATGTAAACCACCCGTAATAATTTTAAGAGCTGCAGTTGCCGTTCTGCAGCCGCAGATGGCTGGTTCTGCAGTATTTCCCCTCCGTCACTCCCCTGCCATCCGAGTGGCATAGTTGTTGGATAGACTGAAGACTTTTTTGACTGGGAAAACCTAGAGCTGAAGGGCAGCGTACCCATTTTTAAAAATAAAATGAAGATTGCTATTAAAATCAAACTTCCTTTTCTGGAAACCATAAAGGTTGTCGAGTTATGACTGGTCACTATGCAACTGTTGGAAGTTCTGATGGCCCAACTTGGGGGTGGTGTCAATCAGGAGGCCAGACAATTCGGATAAATTATATAAGTTACAAGCTGATAACCCGGCGCTGCCCGGATATGTATTTATCCCAACCCTCCTTCCATGAACGTCGCTGCAATTTCTAATGTTGGATTTTCCCCCTTACCAGAGGGAGCTCCCTTGTGGAGTACTGGGAAGCCGTGACCATGGCAACTCCACAGCGCTGTAAAGTAGAAGCCATTTTAATGCAGTACGGTAGAAGCCATTTTAAGGCACAACAGGTTCTTAACGGAACATACACCCCGAAGGGTGTTAGGGGTGTCTTACCCCCACAGTATTTGTTTCCAGAGAGTAAGTCATCTGTGTACCAAGTTTGGTTGAAATTGTTCGAGGCGTTCCAGAGTTATGCTGGAACATACATACATACATACACACAGAGCCATTTTTATAGTAGAAGCCATTTGTACAGTGGAAGTCATTTTACGGCAGTACGGTAGAAGCCATTTTAAGGCCCAACAAGCTGTATCTTAACAGAATACACACCCCGAGGAGTGTTAGGGGTGTCTTACCCCCACAGTATTTGTTTCCAGAGGGTAAGTCATCTGTGTTCTAAGGTTGGTTGACATTACTCGAGGCATTCCAGAGTTATGCTGGAACATACATACATACACACAGAGCCATTTTTATAGTAGAAGCCATTTGTACAGTAGAAGTCATTTTAAGGCACAACAGGCTGTATCTTAACAGAATACACACCTCGAGGGGTGTTAGCAGTGTCTTACCCCCACAATATTTGTTTACAGAGGGTAAGTCATCCGTGTACCAAGTTTGGTTGAAATTGTTCGAGGCGTTCCAGAGTTATGCTGGAACATACATACATACACACAGAGCCATTTTTATAGTAGAAGCCATTTGTACAGTAGAAGTCATTTTAAGGCACAACAGGCTGTATCTTAACAGAATACACACCTCGAGGGGTGTTAGCAGTGTCTTACCCCCACAATATTTGTTTACAGAGGGTAAGTCATCTGTGTACCAAGTTTGGTTGAAATTGCTCAATGCGTTCCAGAGTTATGTTGGAACACACACACACACACACACACACACACACACACAAACACACACTCAGTCACTCACAGCCATTTTATATAGGTTTATTGTACACTAAAGCTCTCTACAAGAATATAATCTACTAACGGTCAGAGCAAATTGGCAGTAGATAGGAATCAAAGGAATTCAAGATGGGCTGGACTTAGATCTCTCGTGGGCACAACTTGAGACTGCTGACCCTTGCCTTGGGCTCAGCATGGTAATCTACATGGTACAGACAGTCCTCAACTTACAACAGTTCATTTAGTGGGCATTCAAAGTTACAACAGCACTGAAAAAAGCTATTCCCAAGCGGAGATGAGCAATTGCAATGAGGAGGAACTTGATGCTCTTCAGGATTGGAAAGATTTTTTCATTGCTGAATTACAGAGAGTGATTCATTGAGGGCTGGCACGGGATAGCAATATCATTTAGACTCATATGCCGCTTCACAGTGCTTTACAGTCCTCTCTAAGTGGTTTACAGAGTCAGCCTCTTGTCCCCAACAATCTGGGCTCTCGTTTTACTGACCTCGGAAAGGATGGAAGACTGAGTCAACCTTCAGCAAATGAGATTTGAACTGACGAACTGCTGGCAATTGGCAGTCAGCAGAATTAGCCTGCAATACTGCATTCTAACCACTGTGATGGCTCTATATAGCTTGTTGGTCCAGTTCACAAGTGCTTCTTATCCAGTGGTGAAATTCAATTTTTTACTACCGGTTCTGTGGGCGTGGCTTGGTGGACGTAGCAGGGGAAGGATACTGCAAAATCTCCATTCCCACCCCACCCCTGGGGGAAAGATACTGCAACATCTCCATTCCCACCCCACCCCAGGGGAAGGATATTGCAAAATCGCCACTCCCATCCAACTTCAGGGGAAGGATATTGCGAAATCTCCATTCCCACCCCACTCCAGGGGAAGGATACTGCAAAATCCCCATTCCTGCCCTACTCCTAGGGGAAGGATATTGCAAAATCTCCATTCCACCCCACCCTGGGGCCAGCCAGAGGTAGTATTTGCCGGTTCTCCAAACTACTCAAAATTTCTGCTACTGGAGGAGGAGTCAATGTTGCGACGATACGGAAGTGCAGTCTCGATGCTCCGAGAACGCAGCCGATACTTTTGGCGCTGGGTGTTCCAATCGGACCTAAACTGTCCCGCAGAGACTGTGAACAGGAAGAATACGTCTTGCTGATCTCAGGGACATCGCAAAGTCCCTGATCAATCCAAGAGAAGTTCTTCAAGCCGGCGACAAAAATTCCAGCCATTAGGCTGATGAAGTCGGAGTGGCTCCAAAAAGGAAGGATACGGAAAGAGAAAGTGTTTCCAGCTGGTGAGGAATTTTTACCGTTTTAAAAGAGACTGCCTATAAAAAACTTAAAATTAATTTAAATTGGAGAACAGAAGAAATAAGCGGCGGAATTAAGTTCGGAATGGTTTTGGACAGTGGGATATCTTACTTTTTAAATGCTATATTCATGGATGGAATTTATGCAAGCCTTTTAAAACGAATGGATTAAGTTTTCTTCTTCTATTTATTTTCTTTTATTATTCTTTGTAACCTATGGACTAAAATTCTCCCCTTTCATTACTGTGGGTGTTCTTCTAACTCATTCAAGAATCAGACTTTTTTAAAACTTGAAATACAAAAAAGATGCCAAAAGAAGCAAAGAAAATTGCAACAATAACACTGCTACTCGGAGGCTGGAGGTTTGTGTACTGGAAACGAAACACTCTTACTTTCCTCACTGATTATCCTGACTTGGTACTCCAAGGTCTCACTGCTTGTTTATAGAGAGTGATAAGAAGAAAAGCATATAGATGTCCCTTTGAAGTATATCTTTAACCAGAGAAAGGTGAAAATGAAACGTTATTGTGAATCTATGCTTAATCTTGTTAAAACCTTCCAAGCTAGAGCAGCAGTGTTTGTTAGCTGGAGATAATGGCACAATTTCAACAGCAGAAAGAAACTTTAAGTCTGCAAAAGATATTCTTAGAAATACAGAAATTATCAAACACATATGAGAGGATAGAGAAGAAGTTGGAAGACGTAAAGTATCTAACAGTAAAATATGAAGTTGGAGATGTTTATCAAATGGAAACAGTGGTGGTTAAAATCCTAAAAATCAAAGAGGAAAATGAATATAAAGAAATTAAAATTGTTGATATTTATGGTGATTGGTTTGTCTCTGAAAATAGAAAGAGTGGAATACTGAAAGAGGAATTAAATGGAGGGGAACTCTACCCCAGATGGCAAGACACAGAAGAAGAAAAAACAAAAGAATTTATGGATTTAAAGGGGGAAATTTTATTAGCAACATCACTGATAACACTACCAACAATCAAAGATAAGCTGATTAAGGAAACAGAAGAAGGGCATCGAAATTACATGACAGATTTTATAAGCAAGGAGTTGCTAAGAGGAGTCCATACAAATTTGACTGACACCACAAATGGCAGAAGATATGAGACAGTTTTGCTACTGGAAAGATACAGGTTGATGGAAGAGTATAATTTAAAACTAGTTAAACTAATTATCATTATTAATTATTTATTTAAGTATATCTATTTAGTGATAATAGATATAGTTAAATAAATAATTGATAATGATAATATACAATGAGTAGTGTTATGATAAGTAATAATGGGATATGAATATTGAATGGTACCCATGAAAGGAAGATTAGAAATCCTTTTGGATTATATGTAAAGGTTAATAAAAAAGAACTAAGTTAGATTCAGTTGAGTCTTGAATATTAGGGGGAAAATGTTATGATACAGGATATAGTTAAATAAAGGAGGGATAATGATAATAACATATATAGAGGCATGGGTACAACATAAGGAAACAGGATGTAAATTGTAAACTGTGATTTGGAAAGGATGATTAGAAAACTTTGTTGTTAAATATTATGGATGTTTAGCTAGAATAGGACATAAGGATTCAGTGTTATTGGAGGATTTTAGAAATAGTAAATGAAATGCCAGTATGTGGTTATGTATTAAATCTTGAAATATTTTATGATGAAGGACGTTTAAACAATTATAGTCAAATGAAAATGGAGGTATGATGATGGTAACATGTATAAATATCTGAGTTAAAATACTTGAGTTAATATGAATTATGCTTGATGACTGTGGAAGAGATGCACGTAAGCCTTTTTTGTAACCAACTGATACACTTTCTATAGTATGTAAAGAAGGAAGATTTTACGTGTTGTGTTGTGTTTGTTTTGGAAAAAAAAATATTTAAAAAAAAATCTGCTACGGGTTCTCCAGAACCTGTCAGAACCTGCTGAATTTCACCCCTGTTCTTATCTTGTTTCCATTTCTACAAAGTGTTTCCATTCTGGCCTCTGTTGTGAAGTGAATCATGAAAGTTGCTAAGTTAGTAACACAACGGAAATGACTTCTCCATTGACTTTGCTTGTCAGACGGTCGCGAAAGGGGATCCCATGACTCGGGGATATGACAACCGTCACAAATATGAGTCTGGTACTAAGTGTCTTGAGTTTTGATCCTGTGATCACGGGGTTGCCGCTGCGATGGTCGTAAACTTGAAAAACTTTTTTCAGCGCCGTTACAACTTCAAGCGGTCTCTGAATGAACTGGCATAAATCAAGGGCAAATTTGAGGGGTGGCTGGGGAATTCTGGGAGTTGAAGTCCAAGCGTCTTAAAGTGGCCATGGTTGAGAAAACACTGCTTTATGTACAGTATCTTCAGCAGGCACATTTTTCTTAATATTGTTTCAGAAGATGAGTAGCCTTTGGCATAAAAGTCCTGCGACCTTCAAACCATCTGGAACGGCCACATGTGTGGGAAGCTTTGTCTGTTGCTGTCTCTCTGGGTCAAATGCCAGAACAACCTTGAAAAGGCCTAACGTTGCAAGCCACATTTAATTTTAAAAAAAACATCCTCTTCCTGTAACAGAGGCTGATATTTTGCACTTGGAGATTTGAGATCCTTTTAATATTATTAACTGAAGAAACAATGCAATGGTTGCGATGAAAGGAACTGCAATACGGTATTATTCTGGGTTGGGGACTGTATTGTGGTTGGCTTTTGCCCCCAGAAAATGCAATGTAATCTATTTTAGCAGGTGGGTGACAAGGAAAAAAAAATGGTAAAAACCATTTCAAAAGCCTTCATAAATTAAATTCATTTTAGATAAGCAGACAGGAAAATAAAACTGACGCTGATTAAAAGTTAGGACTTGATTGAGAGACCACCCGGAAAATCTAGGCCTGGGGAATAAAATCAAATTGCAGAAGTTAATGTTAAGCTTCTTTGATGCGCCTGTTTCCAAGAAACTGTAAGGGTGTTGTCAGATTTTCCTTCTGGCAATCTGGACAAGAAAGAATTAATATGCTTCAGAGTTCTGATTAGTATATTTATTAGAAGGAAGTTTCCTTTTACAAAACAAGCATTTCAGTATGTGGTCTACTTACAAATCTTCTGTCTATCTATATAAAAATGGGTGTGTGTGTGTACCAGCATAACTCTGGAACGCCTGGAGCAATTTCTCCTCGCTATACGTCAGCGGCCCTGCCCGAACTCCTTGAGCTGATCTCATCGGTGGCGGTTGAGACCCCCAAATTTTTAGTGATGGGGGATTTTAATCTGCTGTCGATGGGAGAAGCGTCTGAGGGGGTGCGGGAGTTCATGGCTTCCATGACAGCCATGGACCTGACCCAGTTAATTCAGGGCCCTACTCACGAGGGAGGCCACACCCTGTACCTTGTTTTTGTCTCTGGCCAGTGGATGAGTGATCTGGGAATAGGGGATCTAGACATTATTCCCCTGTCATGGTCGGATCACTCACTTCTCCGGCTGGACTTCCCTGGTGCTACCCCCCGCCGCGAGGAGGCGGAACTGGAAGGTATTAGATGGTTCCGCCCCAAGCGCCTGATGGAACCGGATAGGTTCCAGACGGAACTTGGGCCACCTCCTGTGGACCTGACCCGCCCCCGAGTGGAGGACCTGGTAGACGCATGGAATAGTGCGACTACTGGGGCCCTAGACCGGGTGGCGCCTTTGCGGCCTCTCCTGCGGCGACGAACCACCTTGGCACCTTGGTTTACCGAGGAGCTAAGGGTGATGAAACGCCACAAGAGACGCCTAGAGAGTCGTTGGAGATCCTCCCGTTCCGAATTTGACCGAGCACAGGCACGAGCCTATTTGAAGACGTACCTCGTGGCATTAAGAGCGGCCAAACGTCAACATTGTGCCGCTCTTATTGCATCTGCAGATAACCGCCCTGCCGCCCTGTTTCGGGTGACCCGCTCCCTCTTGTTTGAGAGACCACGGGAAGCCCCATTACAAGGCAGAGCAGAGGAGTTTGGGAAATATCTACAGGACAAAGTCGCTCAAATCCGGATGGGATGGGCCCCTTTCAGTGGTTCAGTAGAGACGCCCGTGGCGAGTCTTGAGGGACCGCTTTGGGAGGAGTTTGACTCGGTTGCCATCGAGGATTTGGACAGGTTGCGTGGACGTCTGCGACCCACCACATGTTTATTGGACCCGTGTCCCTCCTGGCTTGTACTGGCATCCTGGGAGGTTACGCGCGACTGGCTCCTGGGCCTGGTGAACGCCTCGTTGGGTGAGGGGTCTCTACCGGCCGCCTTGAAAGAGGCGGTGGTGAGGCCCCTGCTCAAGAAGCCTTCCCTGGACCCAACGGACCTAGTCAATTATCGTCCAGTCTCCAACCTTCCTTTTTTAGCGAAGGTTGTAGAGAGTGTGGTGGCACAGCAGTTCCCACGTCACCTGGAGGAAAATGATTATCTAGACCCGCGCCAGTCCGGCTTCCGACCCGGGCACAGCACGGAGACGGCCTTGGTCGCATTGGTTGATGATCTCTGGAGGGCCAGAGATAGGGGTTGTTCCTCTATCCTGGTCCTATTAGATCTCTCGGCGGCGTTCGATACCATCGACCATGGTATCCTGTTGCACCGGCTAGAGGGGCTGGGAGTCAGGGGCACCGTTTTACGGTGGTTTGGCTCCTACCTCTCTGATCGGACGCAACGTGTGTTGGCAGGGGAGCAGAGTTCGACCCGGAGGCCACTCACATGTGGAGTGCCACAGGGATCGGTGCTCTCGCCTCTCCTGTTCAACACATATATGAAACCGCTGGGCGAGATCATCCGTGGTTTTGGGGTGGGATATCATCTGTATGCTGATGATACTCAGCTATACATTTCCACCCCGAACCACCCCAATGAGGCCGTCGAAATGATGTCCCGGTGTCTGGAGGCCGTACGGGTCTGGATGGATGGCAACCGACTAAAACTCAACCCTTCCAAGACGGAGTGGCTGTGGCTTCCGGCCTCCCGGTTCAACCAGGTGCTTCCATCTCTGGCCATCGGGGGCGTCCAACTAGCCCCCATGGAACAGGTGCGCAATTTGGGCGTCCTCCTAGATGCCCGGCTGTCCATGGATGACCATGTAACAGCCGTGGCTAGGGGGGCGTTCCATCAGGTCCGCCTGATGCGCCAATTGCGCCCCTTATTGGACCGGGATGCCCTACGCACAGTCACCCATGCGCTAGTGACGTCTCGCCTGGATTACTGCAATGCTCTCTACATGGGGCTTCCCTTGAGATGCACTCGGAGACTACAGTTGGTCCAGAACGCGGCCGCGCGGGTGATTATGGGGAGGACTAGATACTCCCCTGTAACACCTCTCCTGCGCGAGCTGCACTGGCTTCCTGTGGTCTACCGAGTGCGTTTCAAGGTTTTGATTATGATCTTTAAAGCGCTTCATGGCACAGGGCCTAGTTACATGCAGGATCGCATCCTGCCCCACACATCCCTACGACCAATCCGCTCACACAGAGAGGGACTTCTACGGGTGCCGTCCGCCAAACAGTGCCGGGGGGCGACACCCAGGAGCAGAGCCTTCTCTGTGATGGGCCCAGCCCTGTGGAATGACCTCCCCCGTGACATCAGGATTACTTCCGATCTCCGCTCCTTCCGTGTACAGCTGAAGACCCACCTCTTTCAATTATCTGGCCTGGCTCAATCGTAATTTCTCTTATTCCTCCTAACTGTTTTTTAAATTGTCTTTTAAATGTTAAATTTTTAATTGCATATTGGGTTTCTTACAATTGGGGTATTTTAATGCTGATTTTTAACTGTCTAAATGATGTAATTTGTTACCTCCTCCGTGTATGTGTGTTTTGTATGTATGTACGTTTATGTGTTGTTATACATCTTTTATGTTTTATATGCTCCATTGTACGCCGCCCCGAGTCCTACTTGGAAAGGGAGCGGCTAATAAATTCAAATTATTTATTTATTTATTTATTTATTTCAACCAAACTTGGTACAAATTCTCTGGAAACAAATACTGTGGGGGTAAGACACCCCTAACATCCCTCGCGATGTGTGTGTCTGTCTGTCCTGGCACGCAAGTGGCACGCAGAGCCCAGCTCAGCTCCACCGTTCATGCGCGCAGGCCTCCCACCGGCCAGCTGATTTTCGGGTCTGCTGCGCATGCACGGGGGAGCGAGGGAGTGCAGAGGGGTGCGACGCAAGCCCCCCATGGTCCGTGTTTGCTCCCAGGAGGCTGCAGAGAGGCCTACTAAGCTCAAAATGGGGTCCGAGGGGCCGGGGTGATGTGCACATGTGTGTGTGTGTGTTGCACGACAGTATAGATATAATTCATTCCTTTTCCTGTCTAATACAGGATTAGGAAAAATAAATACCCGGGCAATGCTGGTTTATCAGCTAGTCATATATATAATTGGAGGCAATATAGGTCTGGCCATTGTTTTTTTTTTCATGCTGTTTTGGTACCAAGAGATTACCCTTGACTTTTGGCAAGACCTTTTACCTTTTGGCAAGATAGTCCTCGACTTATGACCACAGAGGAGCCCAGCATTCCCATTGTTAAAACATTGCTAGGGGATTTTTGCTTGTTAATAGGATTACAGGCCAACGATAGGTTAATTCAAAGTTCTGCTTCAATTTTGGTAAGTCCCCATACACTTAATTCGTGGGGACGTTTCTTAATCTATTGCAAAGATTTTATGAACAGTGGTAATTGGGTCCTCCCCCCCCTTCCTGATTCTTTCAACCCATGTTTGTCGGTTGAGCTCATTTGTCAAGAATAAGTATACAAAAAGCAACAAACAAAAAAGAACGAAGGTTTTCGGAATGCAAGGGTCTAAAATAGATCTTTGGGTGGGTGGTAATCCTTAGTTGGCCTGGATTGAGCTCCTAAAATTAAACAAAGCTCGTTAGCCTTGGAATAGGAAATCTCCTGGGATATATCAGTGCTGTAGGCTAGAGTGGGAAATTAGTAAACTCCAATGAGCTCATTGGAAAACTTTTTGCTGCCAAGCAATTAGGAATAAGTTTCAGCTTTTCTGTGACATCTCCCTTTCCCCCCCTATTTTTTTTTTTTGACATCCTCTTTGAGGAATATATTTTTCCAAGGAATTAGAAAAGTGCAAGAAGTTATCACCTCATTGTTCAACTGTCATGAATGCTAGAGCTGTTTAGCACAACTTATAAATAACCATAGAAACCTGGAAGGAGTCTGGTAGCACTTTTTCCAACTAACTGGTTTTATTAAAAGGCATCGGCCTTTTCGGGCAGCCCAAAGAAACTTGTGGCTGATAATAAAATGTACCAATAAAAGGAGAATATTTGTAGCTTGGGGTTGAACGGTGGGGTCCTTTGTTGCTCTCTGAGCTTGTTTGTTTTCTTACAGACATTTCATTACCCAAATTAGGTATCATCATCAGTGCTAGGAAGGAGTGGGGTTTGTTAATAAAATTGTTCTGACTGAGGCTTCCCAAGAGCATGAAACAAACTTCTTGTCCCGACAAAATCTCCTTATATTAATTTACTGTGAATTCTGCTCATTCACACCCGGCAAAGTCTTTCAAAGGAGGATTTACAGTCACAGACCTTATCTGGCTTGGAGAGCTGCCAGGCTGAGATCTGCAAAACTTGGCAAGAAGTCTCAAAGAGTCACGAACCGATTAAACGAACTAATTATCTCCTGCAAACTCCACTCCCCTTTCGCTCCTCTTTTATTTCCTCTGGGAGGGGCCATTCATCGACCACCTGTGGCCTTACTCCCAAGTCGACCCCTGTTCTTTAGCTGCTCCCTTTGTTTGGCAACTCTGCGCATGCGCACACTGGGAACAGGCTCCAGCTGTTCGTCTGCTTCACTGATGTCTGACTCCGAAGGCATCTGATAGCTGGCATATGGCTCTGGTCCCATCTCTGCCTCCAACACAAATCCCTCCTCAGAGCCTTCCCCAGACTCCAGGACTGGCCCACCTTCCTCCCCAACCCTCCTCACTCTCCGAGTCTGCTGCCAGCTCCTCTGGTTGCTGGTGAGCCACAACAAAAATAGGGAAACTAGTCAGAAAAGGTGCTACTAGACTCCTGATTTTTTTTTTTCTGCTCTAAACACATTGTGTAATTAAGATTTATAGAAAAGGTCTTTTCACTTATCCAGAAAATGATTTAAATACAAAAAGGTCCCCACTGTATTTAAGAAAGAAAGCTAACTCTATTTTTTTTCTTTGCATTATGAATCCGGAGTAGATATATTCTCTCCAAATTACTCAGAGCGGACCAATCACATGCAAACTAGGAATACTTTTTAGACATACTTGTGGCATTATTATGCATGTTTAACTAACAAATGTCTCATCTGTCTAATCCAGGATTTGAATCAGAGGTCATTTACAAGTAGTCCTTGACTTACAACCAGAATTGGAACTGGAATCAGTCACTGAGTGAAGCACTCCTTAAGCGAGAGGCCCATGTGACTGCTTCAGTCAATGACTGCAATCCCAGAACTCCTGACTGTGGTTGTTAAAGGGATCTTCCTGATCGTTTAGTGAATGGAACGAAAAAGCTGCCTGCCAAAGGATTTCAGCTCCCTATGGAGCTGACGTCAACTGGACAGGCAGTTCTTTGAGAATGAAATGGCTCCCTGCTCAAAGGTTTCAGCTCTGTGTGGAAATAAATTCCTCCTGGGATGTAGCCTTTTTGTTCCTATAGCCCGCTGAAAGATTTCTACTCCACTTTGTTCACGGAGGAGAAAGCCTTTGGGAGCCTGCAGGAATGGAGTTGAAATGTTTGGGATTTGGGCTCTCTTCTGGCAGCTTGCCAAATAGTATCCCCTCTCCTTTTTATTTCCTAATTTCCCGTTGGAGGGGAAATCCTTCAAGGGCTGCAGAAAGGGAGCTGAATTCCTGAACAATCCCTTCAGTCTGCGAAGGATTCAGCTCTTCTCCATTTCCTTCACTTGCAACCTTTCCTGCCGGCTTCCCCATTGATTTTACTGGGGAAGCCGGCAGAGAAGTCTGCAGATGATAATCACTTGATTGTGATGTGCTTGGCAACCAGTCGTAAATGCAAAATAGAGAGACAGTGCCTGCAGCCAACACTTCGTATTCTGAAAGCAAGTGGGGAATCCATTCTATCAGATTTTTGCCACAGGTTGATTGGAGGTGCCTTGAAAGCAGGGACGTGCGGTCAGGGGAGGCAGGAGAGGCAGAGCCTCACCGCTCTCATAATGAAAATTAAAAAAAAGGGGAAAAGCGCTGAGGAGCCTTCTGCACACGTGGTCTGGGAATGGGACCACGTGTGCAGGAGGCTCCTCTAGCCTCAGCCTCCCTCCTGCACACGTGGTCCCATTCCCCGCCTTCCTGAGTCGACACACGCACTCCGTGGTTCCCTTCATGTTGACTCAGGAGTCAGGAAGGAGGGGAACGGGACCACGTGTGCAGGAGGCTAAGGCAGCTTCAGCCTCCTGCACACGTGGTCCCATTCCCCGCCTTCCTGAGTCAACATGAAGGGGACCGCGGCTTGCGCTGATGACGTCACCAGCCTTACTAGCTATAAACCTCACTGCACGTCACTGCTCGAAAGGACTTGCAGGTAATTTTATATTTAGCTGTTTGTTTCCCAGGGTCCTTGAAGCCAGCCTGGAAATGTTGCTAATCAATCAGTTTGAAAGTACTAGTGCAGGGATCGTCAATCTTAAACACTCAAAGAGCCATTTGGACCCGTTTACCACAGAAAAGAAAACACCGGGAGCCACAAAACTCTTCCCGTGCCTGACTATTTCCTGAGCACCCACAAAACTAGCATATGTATTTGAATTTAAGGTTCTGTTTTCTTCTAAAACTTTTCTTTTCTTAGATTTATCCATGGTTGGCCTACTGGGGTTCGGAAAGCTCAATAAATCGCGTGCTGGCGGGTGTCACACATCGGCAGTTGTGACACACATTTTGAGCAGCAGGGAGCCGCAGCAGAGGGATGAAAGAGCCACATGCGGCCCCAGAGCCGCAGATTGCTGATCCCTGTACTAGTGTTTGGACCTGAATTCCTTTTAGGATTCAAATAAAATCTTGGGGACTTAGCGAGCTTTTTCCGTAACACCTGAGGTTTAACTCTGCACTTTCTCTCAAGCAGGTGGATTGCCAAGATGCCTTGGAAACCGCCGCGCGGGCAGAAGGTCTGCCTTTGGAGAGCTCCGCGGATTCTCACCTACGAGTGCTGGATGAAGAGCATCCCAAAGGGAAATATCACCATGGCCTCAATCTGATGAAACCCATCCGGACTACTTCCAAGTATGGCTTCCTTTAAGTGAGCTGTAAGAGGCAGTTGGTTTTTAACCAAGAATGCCTAGCTGAATGGAGGTCTGTGGGAAAACAACAGACATGTTATTTCAAAATACAGGTAGTCCTCGATTTGCAACAATTGGTTTAGTGGACCGTTCAAACTTAAAACGGCACTGGAAAAAAGTGACTTATGATCATTTTTGCACACTTACGACCATGGCAGCATCCCCATGGTCATGTGATCAAAATTCAGAGGCTTGGCATTTGACTCATATTTATAAGAGTTGCAGAGTCCCGGGGCTACATGATCTGGTAAACTAAGTCAATGGGGAAACCAGATTCACTTAACAACTGTGTCACTAGCTTGACAACTGTAGTGATTTTTACAACGGTGGCAAAAAAAGTAAAATGGGACAAAATTCCCTTGACAGTTGTCTCATTTAGCAAAAGAAATGCCGGGCAAAAATGTGGTTATAAGTCAAGGACTACCTGTATAGTGTCATTTGCAAGGAACTAGAACAACACCAGAGTAGCTTCTTTATTGTTATTCTCCTATTTTATAAGAATCTCACTTGACTGACTACATTCTCTTATGAACAGACAAAGATCCCAAAGATGCTTTTCCAAAGGGATTTTTCTTGGTTTTTTTTTTCCCTTGAAAATGTTTCACATCTCATCCAAGAAGCTTCTTCAGTTGCCTTTTGGAAAAGAATCTGTGGGACAACAGCCTCCAGAAGTTGTGAGTGCTTCATCATTGGAGGTTTTTAAGAAAAGACTGGACAGCCACTTATCTGAAATTGTATAGGGTCTCCTGCTTGAGCAGGTGGTTGGACTAGAAGACCTCCAAGGTCCCTTCCAGCTCTATTCTGATTGATTGATTGATTGAACCATGACCTGGATGGTTGAGAATCTCCATAGACAAACAGATAAAGAATCAATCATCTGGCCTGGCTCACTTCCTCCTACAGAATGACTCAAAGCAAAAGCCAACCTGTTTACTCCCCTCTCTAATGTAGCTGGAAATACCACCACTTATAGGCCAGGTGCCATATCATCTGCTGGGCATGGTTTACAGACTAAGCCACTACAGTTTGCCTTCTACCATCATGCATGGCAAAAAGCTGTGTATTGTACCTACAAACAAAAACAATTGGGTCTCTATAAAGCACTAAGCCAAAAATAAACCAGCTGTTTTCTGGTTTGATCCAGTGTAGGTACTCAGCTATATAAAACTTGTTCATACACTGTGTTAAGCTATACTACAGGTAGTCCACCACTTATGATCACAACTGAGTCCAAAATTTATGTTGCTAAGTGAGAAATTTGCTAAGTTTTGTCCCATTTTACGGCTTTTCTTGCCATGTTTGTTAAGCAAGTCACTGCAGTCGTTAAATTAGTAGCAGGGTTGTTAAGTGAATCTGGTTTCCCCATTGATTGCTTGTCAGAAGGTCACAAAAGGGGATCCCATCACCCCAGGACACCGCAACCATCATAAATATGAGTCAGTTGTCAAGCATCCAAATGCAAATCCCATGACCATGGGGATGTTGCAACAGTCATAAGTGTGAAAACTGGTCGTAAGCCGCTTTTTTCAATGCTGTTGTAACTTTGCACAGTCACTAAGCAAACTGTGGAGGATTACCTGCCTATCCGTGTTTCTCAACCTTGGCCACTTTAAGATGTTTGGGCTTCAACTCCCATACTTCCCTAGCCAGCATGGGGAATTCTGGGAGTTGAAGTCCACGCACCTTAAAAGTGGACATGGTTGAGAAACATTGATATAGTTTAATTCAGACGTGTGCTATAACAAAATGCATAGTTCTGCCTTTAATGAGTTCTCTTTCTTCCTATCCTTTTAGGCACCGGCACCCAATTGACAATGCTGGTTTATTTTCCTACATGACATTTTCTTGGCTTTCTCCTTTGGCAAGATTAGCCTACAAAAAAGGAGAACTGCTGATTCAAGATGTGTGGCCTTTGTCGACTCACGATTCTTCCGAGGTTAATTGCAGAAGGTATGGAATGCTTGCAATGCTATCAATTAACCTCTCCCCCAAGGACCAGTTTATATATCAGCTCAGAGACTTGTATAGGGGAACGCCCATAATTAAATTCCATTTTTTCCTTCAATAAATCTGGGAAGTTGGCATGCAGGATTCCTTTTTTCCAGGGTGTCGAGATCTTTTCTACTTGTCTGCACACCTGCGTTCAAAAGGTGCACCTTCTCCCTGATCTCACTGAGTATATCCTGTTGCTTTCTTAATCCATGTTGCCATTTTCTTAGGTTTAACATCCGCAACATATACCATATTTTTCGGAGTATAAGACGCACCTTTCCCCCCCCCCTCAAAAAAGAGGGTGAAAATCTGGGTGCGTCTTATATACTGAAGCATTTTTGCCCTTCTGAAACCCCGTCCCCTTTGCAAAAATGGCCGTGTAAAGCCTTTTAGGAGGCTTCCAGAGTGCTCCTGGGGGCTGGGGGGGGGCAAAAATGGGTGAAAAACGGGCCGTTTTTTGCTCGTTATTGGCCCCCCCACCCTCCAGGAGACTCTACAAGCCGCCTAAAGCAGGGGTGTCCAAACTTGGGAACTTTAAGACTTGTGGACTTCAACTCCCAGAATTCCCCAGCCAGCTGGCTGGGGAATTCTGGGAGTTGAAGTCCACAAGTCTTAAAAGTTCCCATGTTTGGACACCCCTGGCCTAAAGGCTATGCATGCCCTTTTTTTGAGGACTACCCTGACAACTTCCCTGGCAGGTGTCCAAATGAAGTCAGAGACGCTGACACGAACTTGTAGTTGTATATAAATAAATCTATTTTACATCAATATAGACAGCAAACTAGACAGTCGGGCAAACAGGACAATGGGTTTGCTGTTGCTGCAAGAAAAGGCCATAAAACCAGTTCAGTCACATGAGTGACTTGCTTTACAACCTTCAAGGCCGTAACTGCCAGGGTCAATGGTGGTCATAAGGACTACCTGTCATTGTGTAATTGAAAGTAAAGTTGGAAATTAACATGCTACAATAGTCTCTTAAATAACTGGCCTTCCTAGATAAACTCTGTAATCCTTGGTTTGTTTAGTCCTTCGGCATGTTAGCATTCATAATCCGATTAATAGTTAAGCTTTAAAGGTAAGTTTGAAATCTCGGGCTCAACAGTTCAGCCTTAGGGTTGAAATGCAGATGGCAACACCATTGCACCAGTTCCAAATCAGCTCTTCTTTGATTTTTCTTCCACCCATTTTCCTGCATTTAAAGCTTCATTTTCCAGTCATCCCATGATCTCTCTTGATCAGAAAGGCCCGGGATAAACTCTCAATCCCTTGCCTTAACAAACAAACAAACAAAAAATTAGAATGCTGTTAGGTAGTAAAAATAAAGTAGAACGAATGAGGCACTTATATTCTGTTTCTGGGTTCTAGATTAGAATAACAGAGTTGGAAGGGACCTTGAAGGTCTTCTAGTCCAACCCCCTGCTTAGGCAGGAAACCCTACACCACTTCAGACAAATGCTTATTCAATATCTTCTTTATAACTTCCAGTGTTGGGGCATTCACAACTTCTGGAGGCAAGCAGTTCCACTGATTAATTCTTCTAACTGTTAGGAAATTTCTCCTTAGTTCCAGGTTGCTTCTCTCCTTGATTAGTTTCCATCCATTGCTTCTTGTTCTACCCTCAGGTGCCTTGGAGAATAGTTTGACTCCCTCTTCTTTGTGGCAACCCCTGAGATATTGGAAGGCTGCTATCAAGTCACCCCTGGTCCTTCTTTTCTCTAGACTAGCCAAACTCAATTCCTGCAACCGTTCTTCATGTATAGAATAGAATAGAATAGCAGGGTTGGAAGGGACCTTGGAGGTCTTCTAGTCCAACCCTCGGCCTAGGCAAGAAACCCTACACCATTTCAGACAAAAGCCTATCCAACATCTTTTTAAAGACTTCCAGTGTTGGGGCATTCACAACTTCTGGAGTCAACTTCTGTTCCACTGAGTAATTGTTCTAACTGTCAGGAAGTTTCTCCTCAGTTCTAAGTTGCTTCTCTCCTTGATTAGTTTCCATCCATTGCTTCTTGTTCTACCCTCAGGTGCCTTGGAGAATAGCTTGACTCCCTCTTCTTTGTGGCAACCCCTGAAATATTGGAAGACTGCTATCATGTCTCCCCTAGTCCTTCTTTCTCTTAAGCTAGACATCCCCAGTTCCAGCAACCGTTCTTCATATGTTTTAGCCTCCAGTCCCCTAATCATCTTTGTTGCTCTTCTCTGCACTCTTTCTAGAGTCTCCACATCTTTTCTACATTGTGGCGACCAAAACTGGATGCAGTTCTGCTAAAGACCACAGGCCAACATCCAGCATAGATTATTTTTATTCTCATAACTAAACCAAGGAGACAAACAGAAGCAATCCCAATCCCACTGCTCAGTTACTAAATTTAAATATCTTAACACAACAGTTTGTGTTGCGTTAAGGGGTTTGTTAAGGGTTTCTTGCACATCAGTGGACGTATTCAGGTAGTCCTTGACTAGTCTTGGTCAAGGTTAGTGGTCAGGGAAATTGCGCAGCAAGTGTCCAAATGGAATCAGAGGCATTGACACGAACTCGTAGTTTCGTATAAATAAATATATTTAACAACTATTATTTACAGCAGACAAGATTCTATTCTCCAAGGCACCTGAGGGCAGAACATGAAGCAATGGGTGGAAACTAATCCAGGAGAGAAGCCACTTAGAACTGAGGAGAAATTTCCTGACAGTTAGAACAATTAATCAGTGGGACAGAAGTTGCCTCCAGAAGTTGTGAATGCCCCAACACTGGAAGTCTTTAAGAAGATGTTGGATAGCCATTTGTCTGAAACGGTATAGGGTTTCCTGCCTAGGCAGGAGGTTGGACTAGAAGACCTCCAAGGTCCCTTCCAATTCTACTATTGTATTGTAAGATAGTCAGGCAAGCCATCATGAGGTAAATCACAAACAGCACCTAGAGCACATAGAAGAAAAAGGCGGGAAAAAAAGGGAAACTCCCCCTCACTCCCCCAGCAACCAATCACAGCGCTGATCACCACATGCGGGAGCCAGCTCCCTCCAATCAATCAACTACAACTGTGTATTGTGGCTCACTTGCACAACCCCACTTTTGCGGTGACAGGTAGTCCTCAATGTTAAAACCATAACCGAACCCCACATTTACGTTGCTAAGCGAAACATTTATTAAGGGAGATTTGCCCCATTTTACGACCTTTCTTACCACCGTTGTACAGTGAATCACTGCAGTTCTGAAGTTAGCAGCAAGGTTGTTCAGTCAATCTCGCGTCCCCATTGACTTCGCTTGTCCGAAGGTTGCAAAAGGAGGATTGCATGATCCCGGGATATTGCAACCATCATAAATGTGTATGAATTTGGAACACATGACCATGGGGCCGTGTGAAAAATGCAAGGGCCGTGTGAAAAATGCTCATAAGTCTCTTTTTCAGTGTCGTCATAACTTTGGACGGTCACTAAAATGAGCTTTTTATAAGTCGAGGACTACTTGAAATAAATTTAAATATCTTAACCTTCCTTCTGCCCTTCCATTCTCCCTCCCTCCCTCCCAGTGTGGGTTGTAGGTGGTACACCCCGGTACAGGGGTACCGGAGCCTGCCCGGAGCACCGGGTACCATTCTGGTACAGTGCTCTGGAGGGCCCACCCGTCCGTCCGAGATCCTTATCTGTCCTTTAAGCCTTTGGCACTTCCGTGCACACGCATGGCGCGTACGGTGCCTGTGCAACGCTCCGTCGAGCAGCTGGAGCGTCGCGGAGGCTTGTGGAGGCATCTCGGGCAGGTATAGCACATGCCTGTGCCGGTTGGAATGGGATCCGGAACCCAACACTGCTCCCTCCTCAGCTACCTACCTAACCATCATTTTACTCTTTAATTACACAGAGAATATTTCCATTTTTGATCTGTCTAATGATCAGCATTGTGAAAAGGTGATCTAGAAGTCTGTTTTTGCCTTGGCTTCTTTTTAGCATCGCTTCCTTCTGCTTATTCTGCTTTTACCCTAGCCTTACAAAGTAAAGCTAGTCGGCATGCTGTGGATATTATACTCATGAGGTTGAGATCAAACAACCACGTTTGGGCAGTAAGAAAACGGGGTCTGCATTTACATCAGAGGTGGGGGAACCATGGGCCTTTCATGACTTGTGGACTTCAACTCCCAGAATTCCTCAGCCAGCCTCTATGGCGTACATAGAGACTCCATAAACCCAATTGTTTTTAGTAAAAGGCCCGGATTCTTTTGAATTATAAAGCCCGTGTACATATATTAATATTATTAAAACACCTTAGAAAAATATATATTTAAATAAGGAAAATTCAAACTATTCAAACTATAAATAAACTAACTAAAATTCAAACTATAAATAAGGAAAATTCAAACTATTCTCCAAGGCACCTGAGGGTAGAACAAGAAGCAATGGGTGGAAACTAATCAAGGAGAGAAGCAACTTAGAACTGAGGATAAATTTCCTGACAGTGAGAACAATTAATCAGTGGAACAGAATTTGCCTCCAGAAGCTGTGAATGCCCCAACACTGGAAGCCTTTAAGAAGATGTTGGATAGCTATTTGTCTGAAACAGTATAGGGTTTCCTGCCTAGGCAGGGGGTTGGACTAGAAGACCTCCAAGGTCCCTTCCAACTCTACTATTGTATTGTATTGTATTGTATTGTATTGTATTGTATTGTATTGTATTGTAAAATGCATATTTCCTGGCTTCTAGGTAGCTAGAAAGATTGCTTGGGTGTACTATATGTGGCTTTATCTTCTTCCAGATTGGAAAGACTTTGGAACCAAGAGGTACATGACTGTGGGCCAGACGATGCCTCCCTTTGCAGAATTGTTTGGAACTTCTGTCGCACTAGGCTTATCATTTCCATTGCGTGTTTAATGGTCACACAACTTGCTGGCTTCAGTGGACCAGTAAGTACAATCCATCCTTTATCTTGCATCCAGACTGGCCTCTGTCCTGCAGCCAGTGCTAATGTGTTCAGGTTACATTGCAGAGAATCTCCTAGATGTTGTGATTAGTTAGAACCATGCTTTGCAGCTTGCAGAGAAGAAATAGGTCTTCCAGCTGCAGAAATCCTAAGACTTTCAAGCCCTCCTTTCCTTCCTTCCTTCCTTCCTTCCTTCCTTCCTTCCTTCCTTCCTTCCTTCCTTCCTTCCTTCCTTCCTTCCTTCCTTCCTTCCTTCCTTCCTTCCTCCATTCCTCCCTCCCATTCTTCCCTTTCCCTTGCTTCTCTTTTCTTTTTTCCTTCCTTCCTTCCTTCTCTTTCCCATGCTTGTCTTTTCTTTTTTCCTTCCTTCCTTCCTTCCTTCCTTCCTTCCTTCCTTCCTTCCTTCCTTCCTTCCTTCCTTCCTTCCTTCCACCCCTTCCTCTCTTTTTCTTGCTTTTTGTGTGGCCTAAAATTTTATTGCTTGTCTTCAGTGGCTATAGCTGGAGAGGGGAGGGCAAAGAATTTCCTGGGCTAAATCTATGAATAAAAGTCATGTTATTTGTTTGGCTCTCTCTTTCCAAGAAGTGGAACTGAATGGTGGTGACACGTTACGTTTTAAGGTCCTTAGGGACCAGGGTTCATAGGAGTTTATAGAGCTAGCATTGTTCAACGTGTGAAAACACAGTTGGGCAGGTACCTGTGGCATGATTAGATTTTGTTTCTAGCAATGTTGGTTGATGAGGAAGAGCGTGTAAGATAGGTCTTCATACTCACAGCATTTTCTTTTCGCCTGTTTGTTGCACCTGCTGTGCCAAATTTACTCTTTTGTCATCTTGACTAAATCTATTCTTTACAAATTTCCCTTGAGGAGTAGGAGCAGTGTTATTGCTTTGTAGTACACATTTCAGTTTGCTGATAAACGGGAAGGTTCAGTGCTCTGGGTAAGTACAGCTGAGGTTAATGTTGAAACAGTTTTGTCTTCTGTCTCTTTAAAACAAAAAAAAAACAACCCACCCAATCCTATCCCATCCTTAAATCTGAAAAGTTTTGCTTGCATTTCTTATTAAGAAGGAAGTAAATTGTGTTTCTCAGTCTTTGTTACTGTTGTTGTAATGGGAATGGAAGCTCTCATGAGCCGTTTCACTGGATATGCTATTAATAAGAATGAGGTTTTAACAGAACCAGTTCCCCCAAGAAGAGCTTCTGTCATTGTTTCACTACAGAGCCCAGTGGATGCTCTTAAGGCCTAGCAGAGAGCGGGCAACTGAATTGTCATCTTTGTTTTGCACAGTTTCAACCCATCTGAAACGCAGGGCAAGAAGGAAGAAGTAGCAGGCAGCCTGTCCTGAATTGGGATACGTGCAAATATTTGTATGCCTCCTCCATTGTCCAGAAATTTATATAACTTGAATAACCCCTCAAATTAACTCCCTTATTCGGAGTACAAAGGGAATTGTTATCCTTACCTTTTGGCACTTGATTGCTGTCTCTACAGGAATTTCCATGGGTTGGTTTGCTTTGCTTTTTGATCCATGCGGAATGGATCAAAGAAGAAATTTGACTTACCTATTGGCATTCATAAATAAAAATGCATTTTTCAGGATTTTTTTTTTTTTTTTTGCAAACTACCATTCACATCTGAAGGTCCAAAAACCTGGAGTTCTAGTGAGGTTATTGAAATTCTTGGGGTTAATATAATGCCTAAAACCCAAAGGGCTCCTTGTTCATAAGCTCCTTGTGTATCCAAGACCCGCAAAACGGTCTGTCCCCCTTTTTAAAAAGTGAAGTAGCTTCAGGAATTTATTGTCTGCTATCTGGTTTGCCCCACAACCTACCGAGACAGCTTAGGTTGTTGTTGTTTTTTTAACAGCCCTTAGAATCGGCAGGGAATTCAAATTTTTTTAAAATAAAAAGGAGACACCCCCGTACATTTGCTGAACAGGTCAAGCAGGACAACCTTTTTCAAACCTTGCCTTGGCATCCATGGGGCATTGCATTTATCGTTGAAAAGCATTGAGTGAAGGATGCTCTTTTTGCAGAGGGCATTGTGGAAGGGGGGAAGAGGGTGGGCTGGTGGGGAGAGCCACTTAAGGTAAGCCTCCCACTCTTCCAAGTTCATTACCAGCCGCAGCTTGTTTTCGGCTCTAAAAGGCTGGATGTGAATCGGGGAGAGTTTTTTCTCTGTAGTGAGGCCAATGACAGAAGCTGTTCTTTAGAATTTCCAGGATAGCTGCATTCTGCGGTCAGAATGAGACAGTCAAGCTGGGCAGAATCCCAAACGCCAAGATGGAAGGTAAGGTGATGTTTATTTGTGGGAATGTTTACGACAGCCAGGCTAGCTTAGGGCAACTACTGCCATTAATAGTTTTCATGAATAATTTCAGGAATAGTTTCTGGGGATAATTTCCTACGCTTCTGCTAGCTTGGGGTGACTGTATGTTTTTAAATGGAAACAATATGCTGGTTTGTTCTCTTCGTGATTTTTAACCGGAACAATGTTTTTTTTTTTTTAAGATTGCATATATTGTTTTTTCCCCTTTTAATCTTTCTGCCACTACTTTCTTTACATCTATAACAAAACAAAACAAAAAAAGCCCTAAGCCACCTTGTTGTTCTTCCCTGGTGGAAACCTCTTACTTTCTAGTTATTATGGTAGAAGAGAGTTGCTGCTGATGTTGCAAATATTATCTTCCTATTTCTTTCCTGTATCAAGTGGGTTTGGCAGCCCTTGTCAGCATGTTGGGGGTAAATAGGTTATGAGTAGGTTATTCACGCTGCCAGTGACTTGATTTCAGTTGATGGATTGGATCCTGGACCAGAAGCCGACAATCTTGTTGCTAAATAGCATCAACCACGCAAAAATAGCCAGTTGTGTCTCGGATGGAGAGAAAGTAAAGTCAAGCAATGGAGGAACAAGCTGGCATAATGTGACCTGGGAATCTGAGCTCCTGTACTGTGACCAGAGATTTGCTTGAGGTCCTTTTTATTTTATTTTTTTGCTTGTTCTGTCCTTTTTTGGAACTCTTTGGGCACATGATGAATGTCCGGCGGTTGACATGTCCACATAAAAACTCGGGGGAGGAATCCTACCAAGTGAGTTCTCAGTTGGAAATTCAGAATCAGCCACCTTGGGACTTGTTTGTGGTCCTTGCCTTCACTTTTTAACTTGATCCTGAGCCTCTGCTCCTTGTTTAAGAAGCTTTGACAACCCATTGTTGTCCAGAACATTGATTTGCAAAGCCAGTTGTAGCCGTGGGGACTTCCTACAGACTCCGGAAATCCACCCCAAGCGTCTCCATCCTTTCGCATTTTTGTGGTGGGCAACGGTACTTCTTGCCTTTGATGAAAGAACCTTCAGCTCCAGAATGTGTAGATGTCTTTATTGTTGGAAATGCCCAGCTGCAAAATCTTCCGTCTAGCAAAGCCGTGTTAAAACCAAAAGGAGGAAACACATCTGGCCATGGAGATCATTATCCACCAATGTTTCCCTCCTTCCTGGACTTTGTGAACAAACACCGGTTCATGCTTTTTCTTGTAACATTTAATTTTTTTGTGTCTTTGCAAAATGTGAGCTCGATTTTGTGTTGGAAGCTCGAGTTGGATTCAGGCCTTGTGTAATCTTTTGTTGTGCATGCCGATTGTACGTTCTTCCACCGTATCTTTCTTTTCTTTTGTAAGTGTTTGTGACATGCTACTTACTCACTTTTCATAAGATGCTACTGGTCTTTTTTTTTTTCCAAATAAAAAGTTTCCTGCTTCCCATTTATTAGTACTTAATATTGCTCATGAATCTGAGTGGTAATGGACCACACGGTCCTTTTGGCCAATGCACGTGAACGGAGGGTTAGTGGCTTGGGAGCTTCTTTTTCTCTTTTTTGCAGGTGGTGGTTTGAAATTGTGATTCCTGAGGTAAAATTGTTTTTGTCTTTAATAGGAGGGAGGCTGAAGGGGTGGGGGAATGAGGGTTGAGGGCTGGTGGGTTTTTTGTTTTTTTTAAATTGGTATCGCCTAATTTGATTTTTTTCTTTTCTTTTTCTGCTTGTCCTTTTCTTTACTTTTAAACTGCTGATGTTTAATTTTCAGGAATATTTTGCAAAATATCCTTCTCACACTCTTCCCCACTTCAACTGTAGGTACATTTGTTCCTTTTTCTCAAATAAGCACGTTTGAAAGAAAGAATTTAAAAAAAGGTGTTATGCTTGTAATATGCTCAGTTTTTGGCATAAAGTACACGTTATCGTAAAATTGACAGCGATGATGAATTGTTTCAGCTAACTCTTAAGATTTATGTTAAGTTAGACAATGTGTGAAGGAGCAGCAATGGGGCAGCGTAAAGAATTGGGAGATTTCAAATTATTGCGCATTGCCTGATTAATTTGATTTCCTCTTGGAGATTCAGCAGGCCGTTAATGCCTGCCGTTCCTACCGCTCGGAAGTCTTCTGACTCATGATAAAAATTCCAACCTGAAAGTCAAATAGCTCCTTTTTTCTAACTTAACATAAAAAAAAAATTCAAATGGTGCCTCTGACACGCTAGGATGTTCACGCAGTATTGCCTTTCTTCCTGTAGGCGTTTGTGGTGAAACATCTTCTTGAATACACTCAGAAAATGGAACCCAGCCTACAATACAGCCTGTTGTTAATTTTGGGCCTCTTAATAACAGAAGTGGTGCGTTCCTGGTCTTTGGCGTTAACGTGGGCTTTAAACTATCGCACTGGGGTCAGACTGCGTGGAGCTATCCTTACAATGGTTTTCAAGAAAATACTCAGACTGAAAAATATCAAGGAGAAATCTTTGGGTGAGGTAAGTTGAAATGGTGGTGGGTTGTAGAAGAAGGACAGACTGAACTGGAAGGCGGGGTTAAAGGTGTCATCGGTTTAGAGTCCTTGCGTTGCCACCAAAGTCTTACATTCAGCCCCCTGTGAATTCCATTGACCCTTATCTAGTGCCAATTTAGATTTGGTCATTAGTTGACTTGATTAAAAGTAGCAATAATAGAGACTCCTGTGCTTTAAACCCAATGAATGCTCCTGACAGTGGGTCTCATTTTATCAATGGTTAAATTGACATCCTGCCTTTCCATTGCATATGATCTCCCACGGGGTCATAGACAAATAAAAGGGCATGCAGGTAGCCCTTGACCTACAACAGCTCGTTTAGTGACTGTTCAAAGTTACGATGCTGAAAAAAGTAGCTTATGGCCATTTTTCACAGTTACGACCATTGCAACATCCTCATGGCCACATGATCAAAATTCGGACAGTTGGCAACTGGCTCCTATTTATGTCGGTTACAGTGTCCTGGGGTCATGTCATCACCTTTTGCGAACCTCTGACAAGCAAAGTCAAGAGGGAAGCCAGATTCACTTAACAACTGGGTCTCTTAACAGCTGCAGTGATTCATGGCAAGAAAGGTTGTAAAATGGGGCAAAATTCACTTACCGGCTGTCTCGCTTTTCAACAGAAATTTTGGGCTCAGTTGTGATTGTAAGTTGAGGACTACCTCTACACTGCTTTTCTTTCCTGTATCTCTTCAGTCAAAACAACAGAGGTGACAGCAAATCTATGGTTGTTTTCTGTCCTGTGCCCTTGATCATTTCTGATTTGCACTGTGTATATTTCAGCTCATAAATATGTGCTCCAATGATGGCCAGCGTATGTTCGAAGCTGCAGCTGTGGGTAGCTTGTTGGCTGGAGGTCCTATCATTGCCATTCTTGGCATGGTTTACATCGTTGTCATTCTTGGGCCAACAGGCTTCCTAGGTTCAGCTGTTTTCATCCTCTTCTATCCTGCAATGGTGAGTAGAAAACTATCTGCCTAAAAGCCAAATCACAATTTGCAAAATTTGTAAAATATATATATTTTATCAGCACAAATACAACACACACACACACACACACACACACACACATATATATATATATATATATGGACATATATATATGGACATATATATATATATATACATACATACATACATATATAATATATATAATATATATATGCATGTGTGTGTGTGTTGTATTTGTGCTGATAAATAAAGGGAGACTAGTATAGATCTATTTCAAGCTATTTAGCTCTCATCAGCTAGCCATACCCTTACTGGGATTCGAACCTGGGCAGGGCATGGCTAGCTGATGAGAGCGAAATAGCTTGAAATAGATCTATACTAGTCTCCCTTTATTTATTTATCAACACAAATATAACAAAGGCAACATTAAAAATATGGTTTTCTGCCTGGATGGTCTCCTGCAGTGAGCTGAAAGACAGAAAGGGGGAGCAGTGAGTTCCCTCCCATATTTGGGCATACCAGGGGTTGTAACACAAATACATACATACATACATACATACATGTGCAAAAATATACAAGTGGTTGGAAAATATGATGCAACATATTGACTTGAAACCTAAAATATTCCTGTTGGGGATTTTACCAGAAATCTATAGTAAAGAAAATATTTATTTCATTATTCATGTAATAACCTCAGCTAGAATTGTATTTGCACAAAACTGGAAAAGTGAAGAGATTCCTACAGAGGACAATATGATAAGGAAAATATTACAATGTTAAGTTAAGCGAACTAAAAAGAGGATGTAAAGTATTAGATATTTAATGTGTTGGTATTAAGATAAGAACAGATTAAATAATGAGTATGATTGTAAATTTTAACTTTTATTGCACAAACATTTGTACTGAGATGACACACTGTTTAATGGAAGATGGATTATTTGTACTAAAATAAAATGAAAAAATTTGGGGGGGGGGGAGCCAAATCAATGTTGGATTGCAACTCTGATGAGTGTTGAAACAGGGGCCAATATATTGTGAATATTTCAAACTTCCCTAACCAGGTTGCTGGCTGAGGAATTCTGGGAATTGAAGTCCATACAAAAATTGTTGTGGATGAGAATTTGGATGAGAAACACTGTTCTAAGCTTTTAAGCTAATTCATTCGATAAATGATGCTTTTGACCGCTATTGTATGTTGGCTACTGAAGGAGTCTACACCTTCTGTTACGCTGATATTATCTTTCTTTCGATTCCAGATGTTTGCATCCCGATTTACAGCTTATTTCAGAAGAAAATGTGTGGCTATAACTGATGAACGGGTCCAGAAAATGAATGAAGTGCTTAACTATATTAAATTCATCAAAATGTATGCTTGGGTGAAAGCCTTCTCGCAGACTGTTCAAAGTGAGCTTTTTTTTTTAAAAAAAATTATTTACTGTCTCATTCATGAGTCAGTCTTTTGATTCCTCTTTAAACAATGAAATGACATATAAACGTTGATGCTGCTGCAAATACAAGGGAGATTTGTTTATCTGAAAGTTGAGTCATGGCAACTGGACTTAATTTCTGGCTGGTTTGAGATATTTTGCTGGCCATCCAAGCAGCTTCTTCAGTCTCAACAAGTTGGTTAGGGGAATCTGAGTAGGCAGAGAATTGTTGGCATGTGCCAACTACTAAAATTATTAGGAATGTTCTTTCACCAACTTCATGGTTTCTTCCCCAGAGTGGCAATGTGTCTATGAAGAGTCTCGGTCATTCAGGTTATTGTTGTTAGTTGCAAAGTCGTGTCCGACCCATCACGACCGCATGGACAATGTTCCTCCAGGCCTTCCTGTCCTCTACCATCCTCTGGAGTCCATTTAAGCTCACGCTGATTGCTTCAGTGACTCCATCCAGCCACTTCATTCTCTGCCGTCCCTTTCTTCTCTTGCCCTCCATCTTTCCCAGCATCAGGCTCTTCTCCAGTGAGTCTTTCTTCCTTCTCATTAGGTGGCCAAAGTATTTGAGTATCCTCTTCAGGAGCTGGCCTTCTAAAGAGCAGCCAGGGGTTGATCTCTTCTAGGATTGACTGGTTTAATTGCCTTGCAGTCCAAGGAACTCGCAGGAGTCTTCTCCAACACCATAGTTCAAAGGCCTCCATTCTTTGGCGCTCAGCCTTTCTTATGGTAGAATTGTCTAAAAGTTGAGTCATGGCAACTGCACTTACAAGTAGTCCTTGACCTATGACCACAATTGAGTCCAAAGTGTTTGTGGCTAGGCATGATAGTTATTGGCTTTTGCCCTGTTTTATTACCTTTCTTGCCACCATTAAGTGAATCACTGCAGTGAATCTGGCTTCCCCTTTGACTTTGCTCGTTACAAAATGTGATCACGTAACCCATGGATTCTGCATCATAAATATGAGCCAATTGCCTCCTTTTTAAATCACATGTCTATGGGGATTCTGCAACGGTCATGAAAAACTGTGGAAATGTGAAAAATGGTTATAAGTCTTTTTTTTTCAGTTGCAACTTTGAACGGACACTACATGAACTGTTGTAAGCAAAGGACTGCCAGTATTTTCTTGTTGGTTTGAGAAGTTTTGCTTCTTCTTTGATGGGCAGTGAAACATCTCAAACCAACAAGAAAATAAATCCAGTTGCCGTAACTCAACTTTCAGGCAATTCTACATGGATGACTGGGAATCTTCATCAAGATTTCTTTGGCTTTTCTACTGTTATTACATTTGCATAACTAATCATAGGATAAAACTAAGCTTGCATTTTTGTAGCCCAAAAGGGCCAATCTTTTAAAATATATACGGTACATCTTTCTCCCTTATGCATTTTCATTTTAGTCTGCTGTAAGTGTGGTCCCTGCAGATGACAAAACCACAGTTAACTTGGTAATTAACCTTATCTTCTGCTAATCACTTTGTCTCCTTCCCAGAAATCAGAGAGGAAGAACGCAAAATTCTGGAGCGTGCAGGATACTTCCAGAGCATCACTGTGGGAGTGGCTCCCATTGTTGTAGTAATAGCTAGTGTGCTAACTTTCTCTGTTCATATGATCCTCGGCTATGATCTCACAGCAGCCCAGGTAATTTTAACCTGAAAGAATGCTGTTGCTGTTGCCGATTAATTATACATTCTTAGATTTACACAGGGCTTCTTATTGCTGCTGCAGTCAAAAATGCTTATTTCCATCTGTGTTTCAGGCTTTTACAGTGGTGACTGTATTCAATTCCATGACTTTTGCTTTGAAAGTCACCCCGTTTTCTGTGAAGTCCTTGTCTGAAGCTTCTGTTGCTGCTGATAGATTTAAAGTAAGTCATCCTTGCCTTGCCATATGTTACTACTTGGTTGGGTTCCTTTGCATAGTCCGAAATACATATTAAGTCTCTTGCTACTTTCATCGCTCTATTCTCGCCACAAGGAGCATGAGCTAAACACCCTGAAATTTTACTTGGTGAAAAGTTGCCAAAGTGCCCATTTTGCTGTATAATACTAACATCCCTAACGTTGGTAATCCATTGCACTCAGTTGACTACCAAGTCAAAGAATATGATTGCAGGATCTAAATCAATTTAAAGCATGATAACAAAGCATGATACACACGCATGCAGAATCTCACAGAATGCAACCTACAGCATGCCTTATGATCGCTTACAGTGTCAAATTGCTTGGCAGTGATTTTCATATATTTTTTTAAAAAAAGTTTTCTATATTTGCTTGTGAGTTGGTGAAGATTTTAGCATGCATAATTCATTCAGATGGAAAGCTAGTCTGGCTGTTGGGCTTGATTCTTGTCACACATACTGAGAACAGCCCAACTGAGATATGTTCTTCAATTTTCATTTTCTCTCTCTCTCAGTTTCTGAATGTTTGCGGTTCCTCTCTTATTGTGCTTAAACTAGCTAATGTCCAACTTTTTTCCACCATAGAACTATGTTATCAGCAGAAGTATCTACCTGAGATTGCATGAAGGCATTGTATATATGCTTTGAATTGTAAATTGCTTTTAGGTCTGTCATTTGAATACCCAGGAATTCCATCAAGCAAGCAAATCTTTAGGCCAGTGGAATAATTTTATTATTCTTGGTGACAACAACACTATCATTTTGAAATGTGCAGGATGCTAAATCTTAGTTAAAAGAAGGTAGGGAAAGAGGGATCCTTCAGAGAAAACCAGTAATGTTATCTCTTAAGACAGAGGCTTATAGTTTGCTTATCATTTCAGTGCCAGTCCCATAATTATTCCGGGAGGATGGAAGTCATTAAAGAAATAAGTCTCTTTGGAAATACTTGTTTAACTAACTCAAACTGTGTTTTGATTTTCCTGTGTAAACTGTTGAACAAAGTGTTGAATACTGCAGAATATTTTTGAAAGACGGATGCAGTGGAAAACGTGACATAGAGGCTCTGGTTTTTTTAACGATGCTGTTTGGTCATCAGTGATAACACACCGTCAGATTCCAAAAGCGCCTGCCTTTTGTACAGCAGAGAATTGTGCATTTTTTTGGAACCTGGGTTGAGCAGTACTCTCGCCCGTTTTAAGCTGGTGGTGTTTCTGGCGGACAAAATTTCTCACCTGCCAAATGAATCCTCCGTCTCTCTGTCTGAGGACCACTGCATTCGTGGGTCAACCAGATCCTTCTGAAGGATCTGGCATTAGTTTTCACTAATGAGCTACCTTTTGCTCTTCAGCTTCCTCGCACTGTATAAGCCTGATGTGTTTTGCTGCGTGAGTGTGCCGTAGACTTGTCCCCCCCTCAGTCTTGACCAGGTGTCTCATCTTTGCACCTCTCTCACAACTCCTATCAGAGTTTGTTTCTAATGGAAGAGGTTCATATGGTAAAGAAAAAACCAGCCAGTCCTCACGCAGCCATACAGATGACAAATGCTACCTTAGCCTGGGAATCCTCCCATGCTAGTGTCCAGAGCTCACCCAAGATGACCCCTAAAATGAAAAAAGGCAAGACGGCCACGGGCACGAAAGACAAGAGGAAACTGCAGCAACACGAGGGACGGCAGACCAGGTTCCCTGAGCAGAAGGGCCATCTTTTGGTGGACAGCGATGACCCGCCGAGCCCCGAGGAGGAGAACCAGCGCATCCAGCTTGCGAATGTCCGGCTGCAGAAGGTCCTTTACAACATTGACCTGGAAATTGAGAAGGTGAGGAAGTATTTTCCTCCTCTCCCCATCTCTCTCTCTCTCTCTCTCTCTCTCTCTCTCCCCCTTCCTCCCTCTCTCAGGAAGCAGCATGGTGCTAATCCCCCCCCCCCCAATGACTGCTTTTTCAACAGCAAAGTGATTGCAGCCCCGATCCCCAGCTGTCAGCTGAGAAGCTGCTTCGAAGCACAGCTCCTGAAGCTATCTGCAGACCATTGCTGCATGGAGGATCTTATGGGATGATTCTAGGACTCTCCCTAACCCAGGGGTGTCCAAACTTGGGAACTTTAAGACTTGTAGACTTCAACTCCCGGAATTCCCCAGCCAGCCATTCGCTTAGCACAGGGGTGTCCAAACTTGGAAACTTTAAGACTTGTGGACTTCAACTCCCGGAATTGGCTGGGGAATTCCGGGAGTTGAAGTCCACAAGTCTTAAAGTTCCCAAGTTTGGACACCCCTGCCCTAACCCAAGAGAGTCATATAAACTAAAGGAATGCTTGTTTCCTTCTATTGATAAGTTGAAAAAGCGACAGTCCAGAGAAAAACCTTCCAGGAAACTCCAGGGATCTCTCCCTCGTCAGTTGGCCACTTTCACCAGAAGTCAGGAAGTGGCATGGCACTCGTGTCCAAGTTCTCCTTCTCTGCAAAGGTCTTCGGAATGTCAAGTTGGATATGAACTTTTAAAATCTCGCATCCAAATAACAAACGCATTGGTATATACAGGTAGCACCTCGACTTACAACCACAATCGGGGCAAACATGTCCATTGTAAACCAAAGTGGTTATTGAGGTTTGCCAGATTTTGCAACCTTTTTTTGGTCAGTTGCTAAGCGAATCATGGTTATTAAGTGAATCCGGCTTCCCCAATTCAATTTCCACGTCAGAAGCCAGGCTGGATAGGTCACAAATGTTGATCACATGACTGCGGGATGCTCCACCTGTCGTAAATACATACTGGTTTGCCAAGGGCTCAAATTTTGCTCCTGTGCTCATTGGAATGCTGGCTATGCTCATAATTGCAAGGATGGGTTGTAAGTCACATTTTTCAATGCCGTCGTAATTTGAACAGTTGCTAAACAAATGGTTGTAAGTTGAGGACTACCTGTATCCAGAGAAAGTGTTACGTGTTGAGAGGAGTCATTTTGTTTTCCTTGTCTGCTTCTGTTTGTATTTATTTTTGTTGCCGTGTTCCTGTTTTATTTTTAGCGCTCTGTTGACTGCTCTCAAGAGTCATTTGATACGCACTGCAGTGCATGAGCACATGATGTTCACTTGGGCTTCTTGCTGAGGGTGCAATGCCCCCACTGACTCCTTCCTTTCCTTGGCCATTTGCAGCCATAGACAACTATTACGTACCCGGTAGTCTTTGACATACGACCACAATGGAGCCCAAAGTGTTTGCGGCGAAGGAAAAACATTCGTTAAGTGAACCTTTGCCACAATTTGTGATCTTTCCTGCCACGGTTGTTAAGTGAATCACTGCAGTTGTTAGTAACACGGTCTTTAAGTGAATCTGGCTTTCCCATTGACTCGGTTTGCCAAGAGGTCACAAAAGGTGGTCACACAACCCTGAGACACAACAACCATCCTAAAGATGAGTCAGTTGCCAAACATCCTTATGTTGATCTTGGTTGCTGCAACGGTCGTAAGTGTGAAGAATGGTCATAAGCCACTTTTTTCAGTGTTGCTGTAACTTTGGAAATCACGGTCATTAAGTCAAGGACTTCAGTTAGTTTACTGCCTAAACACAGGATACGCTGTGCTTATTCTCAGCCTTTGAATGGATTATACAATACAATAGTAGGGTTGGAAGGGACCTTGGAGGTCTTCTAGTCCAACCCTCTGCATAGGCAGGAAACCCTATACCGTTCCAGACAAATGGCTATCCAACATCTTCTTAAAGACTTCCAGTGTTGGGGCATTCACAACTTCTGGGGGCAAATTCTGTTCCACTGATTAATTGTTCTAACTGTCAGGAAATTTCTCCTCAGTTCTAAGTTGCTTCTCTCCTTGATTAGTTTCCACCCATTGCTTCTTGTTCTACCCTCAGGTGCCTTGGAGAATAGTTTGACTCCCTCTTCTTTGTGGCAACCCTTGAGATATTGGAAGACTGCTATCATGTCTCCCCTAGTCCTTCTTTTCATTCAACCAGACATACCCAGTTCCTGCAACCGTTCTTCATATGTTTTAGTCTCTAGGATTTTTGGATGTTTTAGTCTTTAGGATTGTTGATGCCTCTGGAAGTAATGTTGGGCATTGCATGCTACACTACTATTCATTTAATGACTGTTCCAAGTTACAACAGCCCTAAAAAAAAAGTGACTTATGACCATTTTCCAGACTTACCATCGTTGCAGCCTTTCCACAGTCACGCGATCAAAATCCAGATGTGTGGCAACTGGCTCATATTTAGGATGGGTGTCACGTTATCCCATTTTGTGACCTTCTGACAAGCAAAGTCAATGCGGAAGCCAGATTCACTTAACAACCGTGTTCCTAACTTAATTGCAGGGATTCGCTGAAGATCTGTGGCAAGAAAGGTCAAAAAATGGGGCAAAACTTA
This sequence comes from Natrix natrix natrix, assembly GCA_029891615.1. Lineage (NCBI taxonomy): Eukaryota > Metazoa > Chordata > Lepidosauria > Squamata > Natricidae > Natrix > Natrix natrix. Next base: position 127,587 of record JAKRSK010002980.1, on the reverse strand, counting down.
CTTGTCAACTCTCTTGCTCAGCAACAATAATTTCGGGGTCAATTGCGGTCATAGGCTGAGAGCTACCTGTACCATGGCCTCAACTAACCAGGGCCAGCTATTTGCCAGCTGAAGGAAAAGCTGGCAGATACACATAACCCAAGGCTATCTAAGGACAAGTTTGCCCTTTGTGTTGCGAAATTATTTTCAGCACAATGAAACATTTATCTTCCGAATAGTTGGGCACACAGCGGGGTTATGCTGGAGCAACAATTTTATCTCAGATTAGTTCTGATAATATTCGGCAGCTCCATTTCCATCTATTTATTTATGCAGAGACGCCTGTTCTACTTGACTTCAAACAACGCAAGTCACCGGTTTGAGAAAGGAAAAGTTCAAATTGATTCCTTTCGGTGGCCATCGGTGTGCTTGAGGGCAGGAGGACCGAGGAAATCTCCACAGGATTTTGCTATCCATTTAGTGCAGTTTTCCTTTTTTTTTAATTTTTAATTTTCAAAACAAACGCAACACATCCTTCTTTACATACTGTAGAAAGTGTATCAGTTGGTTACGAAAAGGCTTTTGTGCATCTCTTCCACAGTCAACAAACATAATTCATATGAACTCAAGTATTTTAACTCAGATATTTATACATGTTACCATCATCATACCTCCATTTTCATTTGACTATAATTGTTTAAACCTCCTTCATCATAAAATATACCAAGATTTAATACATAACCACATACTGGCACTTCATTTACTATTTCTAAAATCCTCCAATAACACTGCATCCTTACATCCTATTGTAGCTAAACATTCATAATATTTAATAATAAAGTTTTCTAATCCTTCTTTCCAAATCACTGTTTACAATTTACATCCAATTTCCTTATGTTGTACCCATACCTATGTATACGTTGGTATCATTATCCCTCCTTTATTGGACTATATCCTGTATCATAACATTTTCCCCCTAATATTCAAGACTTAACTGTGTCTAACTTAGTTTTTTTTATTAACCTTTATATATAATCCAAAAGAATTTCTAATCTTCCTTTCATGGGTGCCATTCAATATTCATATCCCATTATTGCTTATATTGCTTATATTGTTTTCCTTTCAAGGAGGCATTGGCTGCTGGTCATCTGAGGAAAAAAAAAGAACCCCCAAAAGTTATGCTCAGGGCTGCAGGAAATAATATCATCATCTATTAATATTACGTATAGTAATTGGATTTTGTTTAATGTTTATTAAATAATTGGGTGGTAAATAGCATTACTTTCTTGTGTGCTTCGTCATGCACTAATTTTTCTTCCCCTTTTGCTGATTCAATCTAGGGGAAACTTGTTGGGATATGTGGCAGCGTGGGGAGTGGGAAAACCTCACTCATTTCAGCCATTTTGGGACAGGTGAGATACCACTAGTCTTTTAAAAATTTTATTTTTCTATTTTTCTAAGTTTTTGGTTCTTATTTCTTTTGTTGTCCTTTGACTGTGATAAAAGTGTTACGCTCATTGACCATCTTTTCTGGATTGAATCTTCCTGTCCAGTGAAATCAGGAAGAGAGGATGAAAATTACATTTAAAAAAAAAATCTACTTTAGATAGGTGGTTATCCTTTCGTTTGAAATGATATTAAAGTTGACAGCAAACCAGTTTGCTTCCCCACCACCCCCAGTGCTGTTTGGCCGGCATAAATGATTGCATTCCGTTGTGAAATTCTCCCTTCTTCCAAGACTTGATAGCACAGAGAAGTTACCTTCCCTTTAAATTGTAAAGACCAGATTGCCAAAGATGTTTCCAGCAGTTTTTAGCTTCTGATAGCAACATTATTTAAAATCCTACTGGTTAGTGTGCACAGTGACACCAGGCATGTGGTCATCTAGGAAAGGTTTTATTTATGAAGAACAAATTTATATGGCCTCCCAACTCCCTTGTGGTGACTCTAGGCCTTTTACAGAAATAAAAACCCCAAAACAAAATCCCAGAAAGTCTCATTCCCTCTGGTGACCACAATAAAACGAACTACTTGATTGGCTCCCCTATCACCCTGGAATCCAAAATTGTGTCTTGGGGCCTTTTGAAAGAGTATCAAGTTGGAGGTCACGGTTCTCTCCACAGGGATAATGTTCCACAAGGAGGGAGCCACCATGGAGAAGGCCATGTTCCCACTAGATGGACCTTCTTAAGAGAGGGGACCCATAACATACCCTGACCTTCTGGTGTGTTGAGTAGATACAAGTGATCCTTCAAACAATCTAGTCCTAAGCCATCACTTCTGACTTTCTCGCGAGTCATTCACACAAGTGTGGGAGCATCAACCTAAGGCCCAGGTGGCTCATCCATTGCTATCCCTCATCTTGATTGGGGAGGTCTCTGTCCAGGCAGAGGAGGTGCCTGATAACACCACATACAGGGAACTGGATGTCTCCTTGCCCTGTAGTGCGGCTCAGTCTTAGAGCATCTCCAGGCTTGTTCTTTGGGCTGAGATAGGGCTTCATCAGTCATTTCTTTGAAGGAAGGCTGTTGGGAGTATACTCCTAGTGTTGGGTAGGCAACATATGTAAAAAACAATGTGGAGACTCTAAAAAGAGTGCAGAGAAGAGCAACAGGAACTGGGACTGGGTCGCAGGAACTGGGGATGTCTAGTTTAATGAAAAGAAGGACTAGGGGAGACAGGATAGCAGTCTTCCAATATCTCAGGGGTTGCCACAAAGAAGAGGGAGTGAAACTATTCTCCAAGGCACCTGAGAGTAGAACAAAGCAATGGGTGGAAACTAATCAAGGAGAGAAGCAACTTAGAACTGAGGAGAAATTTCCTGGCAGTGAGAACAATTAATTAATGGAACAGAAATTTCCTCCAGAAGTTGTGAATGCCCCAACACTGGAAGTCTTTAAGAAGATGTTGGATAGCCATCTGTCTGAAACGGCATAGGGTTTCCTGCCTAGGCAGGGGGTTGGGCTAGAAGACCTCCAAGGTCCCTTCCAACTCTGCTATTGTTTTGTATTGTATTATTGTATTGTATGTATGTATGTATGTGTTTGTGTGCGTGTGTGTGTATGTATGTATGTGTGTGTATATATATAATTATAATGACTATGATGATGTTTGTGTGTTAGCACCGTGGACACCTAGAGAACACTCTGCTCAACGTAGAAATGGAATGTATGATATAAAACAATAAAAAGTATTTTTGGGGAAAAAAAGGAAGGGCTTTAAAGATGACGCTTTTGCAAAAGTAGCTTCCGGGATGTGATAGTTTGGCCTGTCTCCAGAAGTGGGAGGTGGGAGAGGGAAAGAAGATCTGAGAGGGAGGGGCGGGCATTTATATAAGACTTTGAGGGGTCCTTGGTGATCTCTGGGCTTGGTTGTTTCCTTGAGGACGTTTCTACCCTCTCATTACTAGTTTGGTAATGAAACATCCACAAGAAGACAACCTAGGTCAGAGAGCACCAAGGAGCCCTCATTTCAACCCTGAGCTACAAATGTTCTCCTTTATTGATGCGACTTGGAGGCAGTATCTTTGATAGGCCTGTTGTTATTGTTTCAGATGACGTTATTGGAAGGCAGCATTGCTGTGGACGGGAACTTTGCTTACGTGGCCCAACAGGCCTGGATTCTCAATGCCACGCTTAGAGACAACATCCTTTTTGGGAAGGAGTTTGAAGAAGAAAGGTTGGTCTGCTGGAGTTTCATGCCCTTTCTCTCGCGATGCAGGTGGGGAAAGGCTGATTGATGGGTGGAGGCTAGTCCTGAATTGGCCTTGCAGCTATTCCGGCTGGATAGTTTACATCTGATAACAAGACTGTGATTTCCTGACTGCACTTTCCTTACTGTGGGTATCTTCATCGGTTGCAATGAAATAAAACATTGGTCGAGGGCCCTTGGTAACACAAAGCTATGATTTAGTATTAAATACATGAGACTTAGGGGCATGATAGCTCAGTGGTTAAAAATGCTGAACCTGTCTGCTGGAAAGCGAACAGCCTGGGCTCGAGCTCCGAGCCTCCAGGATGGGGTGAGCTCCTGTTCCTTGCCCCATCTCCTGCCCACCAAGCAATTTGAAAGCATGCAAATTCAAATAGATAAGCAGGTACCACTTCAGTGGGAAGATAACAATGTTCCCTGCACCTTGGCGTATTATTATGCTGGCCATATGACCACGGAAGTGTCTTCGGACAACACTGGCCTAAGAAACAGGGATGAGCACTGCCCTTGAGAGTTGGACACAACTGGCAGGGGAACCCTTTGCCTTTATACGAGGCTTGGTGAGCTTGAACTGAGCACTGGAGCCACTTATCTTCCATTCTTCCCAGCTGGGAGAAAGTCTTTAAACCCCCAATCCCTAATCCCTGGCTTACTATTTCACTGCATCACAGGAGTTGTGGTTTTAGCCAAATTACAATACAATACAATACAATACAATACAATACAATACAATAGTAGAGTTGGAAGGGACCTTGGAGGTCTTCTAGTCTAACCCTCTGCCTAGGCAGGAAACCCTATACCGTTTCAGACAAATAGCTATCCAACATCATCTTAAAGGCTTCCAGTGTTGGGGCATTCACAACTTCTGGAGGCAATTTCTGTTCCACTGATTAATTGTTCTAACTGTCAGGAAATTTCTCCTCAGTTCTAAGTTGCTGCTCTCCTTGATTAGTTTCCACACATTGCTTCTTGTTCTACCCTCAGGTGCTTTGGAGAACAGCTTGACTCCCTCTTCTTTGTGGCAGCCCCTGAGATATTGGAAGACTGCTATCATGTCTCCCCTAGTCCTTATTTCTCTTAAGCTAAACATACCCAGTTCCTGCAACCGTTCTTCCTATGTTTTAGTCTCCAGTCCCCTAATCCTCTTTGTTGCTCTTCTCTGCACTCTTTCTAGAGTCTCCACATCTTTTCTACATCGTGGCGACCAAAACTGAATGCCGTATTCCAAGTGTGGCCTTACCAAGGCCTTGTAAAGTGGTATTAACCCTTCACGTGATCTTGATTCTATCCCTCTTTTGATGCAGCCTGCTTATTAAGACAGAACCTCTTCACAAAACGGAGAGTGTTTTTCAAACACTATTTTTTGGGGCACAGCTAAGAACTTGGTAGGAATCACTGATAAATCAGTGAGATATAATGTAGTGTAGAATTGAAGGTATTGGATTGGGAGCAAGGAAACTGAGGGTGAAGTGGACTCTGAACCACAGAAACTCCTGACTGTGGGTCAGTCATCCTCTCTCAGCTCAGCCTACCTTGCAGAATTGTGCCACGTTTAATATAAGCCCCTAATAAATAAAAAGAGTAAATATTAAATTAGAATCCAATGAGAAAGATTTTGGTGTAAAAGTTAAGACAACTGGCTAGAAACCACGAGACTGGGAGTTCCAGGCCCGTTTTGAGTGACCTTGAGCCAGTCTCTCTTCCTCAGCCTAGAAAGAAGGCATGGGCAAACTGCTTGAAAAAAAAGTTTTGCCAAGAGAAACCGCAGAGAGATGCCCAGGGAGTTGGCAGGAGAAGACACTAACTTGAACACACAAACGCACACAAAAAAATCATAAACTTCGCAGGAATTTTCTTCCCCGGCCACTTAAAGTGGGTGGAGGAGAAATAAATGTCATACAAAATTATAATACAGCATTATGTAAGAGCCAGCCTGATATTACATCATTGAAAATGCAACTGATGTTACAAGTCAGTTTTGAGCCAGTCACCGTCTTTGTTTCCCGTTGTGCTCACCAGTCATGTATCTTGTTGTTAGTTGCAAAGTTATGTCCGACCCATCGCAACCCCATGGACAATGTTCCTCCAGGCCTTCTTGTCCTCTACCGTCCTCTGGAGTCCATTTAAGCTCACACCGACTGCTTCAGTGACTCCATTCTCTGCCGTCCCCTTCTTCTTTTGCCCTCAGTCTTTCCCAGCATGAGGCTCTTCTCCAGTGAGTCCTTCCTTCTTTCTCATTAGGTGGCCAAAGCGTTTGAGTTTCCTCTTCAGGATCTAAAGAGTGGTCAGGACTGACCAACTGCCAAGAGACTCGCAGTATCTATTTCAAAGCAATTAGTTAATTGGCCTAACAGTCACAATTCAACCTAACAAAACCAGATCAATTTCTAAATGTCCCAATAGGGCAGACATGTGTCTGACTTAGATTTTCTAAACATGTCTTTCACTCTTTAAACAGACCCTGGGAAAATGCTATTGGGGCAGACTTAGTCCCAATTAATTTAGTCCCAATTAACTGTTCACGGCTTTTAAAAAATAAACGTATGTCCATCTATACATATTATATGTATATATTTAGGTACAATATGGTGTTGAATGATTGCTGTCTCCGACCTGACCTGGCTATCCTGCCAAACGGGGATCTGACTGAGGTAAGAACCTTGCTTGAACGCATCAGCCCCCCCCCCCCCCCAAATTCTAGGAGACCTTTCTGTAGAGGGAAAATGTGTGACATGCTTAGGAGTTGAAGTTCAACTCCTAAGTTGAAGCTTCAACTTAGGAGTTGAAGCTTTGCTTGTTAACTTCACCACACCTTAACTACTCAATATGGAATCAGACTCTAAAATATGAGACCTGTTTACCTAGCCATTTCATTAATGGTTTCGTGGGTTAACGTGGGGCAGGAAAGACCAAGTCCACATGTGAAGGTTCAATTAAATTAATTTATAGCTAGTCATGCCTGTGTACTGAAATCTTCTCAGCTAATGCTCAGCACCTGCTTGGAGTTAAATAGAATAGAATAGAATTCTTTATTGGCCAAGAGTGATTGGACAACAAGTAATTTGTCTTTGGTGCATATGCTGTCATTGCACATAAAAGACAAGACACATTCGTCAAGAATCATAAGGCACAACACTTAATGATAGTCATAGGGTATAAATAAGCAATCAGGAAACAATCAATACCAATATCAATTATAAGGATACAAGCAACACAGTTACAGTCCTGCAGTCATAAGTGGGAGGAGATGGGTGATGGGAACGATGAGAAGACTAATAGTAATAATAATGCAGCCTTAGTGAATAGTTTGACAGTGGTGAAGGAATTATTTGTTTAGCAAATAAGAGTCAAGGGAATTCAAGGAAAGTTAGACTTAATCCATTTGTGGCTATGTAGGGATTCTAGTCTGATCCCTCTTTTAACTCCACCCTCAGTTTCTGCCACTTTCTCTTACAGTTATTTCACAAAATAATAATTAGGGCATGTCCTGTTGCACTTTGAGGAGAGGAATCTCAAAATCAAGTGCTTTGTCACCTGCTGTGGGAGAGAGATGGCTAGTTTCCAAATTTGTAAATAAATTATGTTTCTCTTGATAAAAAAGGTAGATACCTTAAATGAGGGGTGAGTTTGGTAAGGTATTTATTGCTAAGGAAAGATTATTTTCTGGAAAGAGCAGGTTCTGTTTGTTGTTTCAAGTTAAATTCAATTGATGGAAATATTATAAAGCATTTTTGGAATGGCAGCACCTAAATGGTACAATTTTCTCCCAAAGAAGCAAGGGCCAGCTCTGTCTTTGGAGGTTTTTAGGTAATAAAAAACATGTATTTGAAATCTTTATTTTATTCCTTTCTGCTTTTTTAGAATGATGGCTTCCATTTCATTTGCTAATTTCTTAGGGTCAGAAGGTAGTTGAAGAGACTTTCTAATAATTGATCAAATACTTTTGAATGTGCCTTGGATGCATTTCCTGCTTTTCATTTCAGTTGAATTGTAAAATTATGTAACTGCATTGAAATAAGTTGGATGCCCATCCAATGATTATTAGAAAGTCTCTTCAACTATCTTGTTTTTTAAATAGGCATCTGCTATTTCTGTCAATTATATTTTATGTTTCTGTTGTTTTCAAATATATTTGTCTCAAAAACTCCTTAAACACGCCTTCTTTAAGTAAATAATAGGTTACAGTACTAGATAGTTTGATTCTGTAGAATCTTTGGCTTTGAATCTTTGCTATCAAATTCAGTCAATGGTTTCCGGTAAGTTACGGCTATTTGAATTCTGCTGAATTATTGGAATCCTGCTTTGAGTTTTGGACAAATGACAGAATTGATAAATAAGGAATGAAGATGGCCAAACAAATATTTGAACAAGGGACATTTTATTTAGATTGGCGACCGGGGCGCAAACTTGAGTGGGGGGCAGCGCCAACGGATCAGCCTTGCCCGCGCGCTGTACAGCGACAAGAGCATTTTCATCCTCGATGACCCTTTGAGTGCCTTAGATGCCCATGTTGGAAACCACATCTTCAACGGTGCCATCCGAAAGCACCTGAAGTCCAAAACAGTTCTTTTCATCACACACCAGCTCCAGGTACGCTGAGAATGTTACCTTGCTCTGTTCTGCTCAGGATCTCATGGGCTGAATAAATGTAACTTCTGCTGTTCAGAGTAGCTCTTAATTTAATCAACCTAATTGGGTTACAGCCTCACAGAAGAAGTTAAAATACAGAGGATTTTAGCCTAAGTGTATAGCCTAAGTGTATTTAGCCAAGAGTGAGAACGAAAAGCAAGCAATTTGTTAACTGATATATAAAAGTGTATATCCTGCATTTTCAGTTCGCACAGGTAGTCCTTGAATTACAGTCATTTATTTAGCGACCATTTGAAGTTACGACACTGATAAAAAGTGACTTACGATCGGTTTTCATACTTATGTTACAGCATCCTCATGGTCATGTGATCAAAAATTGAATGCTTGGCAACTGGCATGTATTTATGACAGTTACAGTGTCCTGGGGTATTGTGATCACCATTTGTAACCTTCCCAGCCGGCTTCTGCCAAGCAAACTCACTGAGGGAAGCTAGATTTGCTTAATCCCCAGTGATTCACTTAACAACTGTGGCAAGAAAGGTTGCAAAATGAGGCTATACTCAATTAATGACTGTCTTGCTTAGTGGAAATTCTGGGCTCAATTGTGGTTGTACGTTGAGGTCTACCTGTATGGACTGTTTATATCCAAATTATTACGGGGCGGAAATACCCTATTTTTCAGAGTATAAGACGCACCATTTTCCCTCAAAAAAGAGATGAAAATCGGGGTGCGTCTTATACACTGAATGCCGCATTTTTGGCCTCTCAAAACCCCGCCCCCTTCGCAAAAATGGTCGTGCGTAGCCTTTAGGAGGCTTCCAGAGTGCACCTGGGGGCTGGGGAGGGCAAAACCCAGGCCATTGTTTGCTCATTTTTGCCCTCCCCAGCCCCCAAGAGCCCTCTCCTAAAGGTTATGCATGCCTCTTTTTTTTGGACAAAAAAACGGCCCGTTTTTGGGAGGTCTGTAGAGTGCAAAAACTTGGTTTTTTAAATTTGCCTCTTCAAAATCTTGGTGCGCCCTATACTCCGGCGCGTCTTATACTCCAAAAAATACGGGTCATTTTTCCATGTGAAGAGAGGTTACAGGAGTTGGTGCTTCCATGTTTAGAAGAATCTAATGGTTTATTTAACAGGCCTGAGATTCTCTGCTAAAGAGACAGAAAGCTGGCCCAAGGTAAATTGATGCAAACATTGCTTCTGCACATAATCAGATGTGTTATTAAACTCATCTGCCTTGCAAGGTTGTGATAGTGACTAGTATAAAGGAAAATGAAAATGGAGGGGATTTAGGAAGAAGAAATCCCATGGCTTAGAGCAGGGGTGTCCAAACTTGGGAACTTCAAGACTTGTGGACTTCAATTCCCAGAATTCCCCAGCCAGCCATGCTGGCTGGGGAATTCTGGGAGTTGAAGTCCACAAGTCTTGAAGTTCCCAAGTTTGGACATCCCTGGCTTAGAGACTTGCATGATGAATGGGTGGCCATCCTGAATGAACGAACAATTGAATAGAAACATAGAAAACTGACGGCAGAAAAAGACTTACTGGCCTCTTGAGAGGGTTTTGATTTGTTTTCTTTTGTTTATGCATTTTTTTTTAATGGTCAAACGATCTCTCCACCTCGCCATGAGTGTTCCTCTTCTATTTATCAGTATCTTGTGGATTGCGATGAGATGATTTTCATGAAGGAAGGTTGCATCACTGAGAGGGGAAGCCACGAAGACTTGATGAATCTGAACGGTGACTATGCAGCCGCCTTCAATAGCTTGCAGCTGGGAGAAACACCACACATTGAGGTATTTATTTTTGGCACTGCGATTCTTGCCCTAAGGAAAAATAAAGTTATATGTAAATTATCCTAAAGACCAAATAACTTATTATTTGTTACAAGCTATTCATGTAATAGCTTCTAGGCTGCATCAACAGAGGGATAGAATCAAGATCACGTGAAGTGTTAATACCACTTTATAATGCCTTGGTAAGGCCACACTTGGAATCCTGCATTCAGTTCTGGTCGCCACGATGTAGAAAAGATGTGGAGACTCTAGAAAGAGTGCAGAGAAGAGCAACGAAGATGATTAGGGGGCTGGAAACTAAAACATATGAAGAACGGTTGCAGGAACTGGGTATGTCTAGCTTAAGAGAAAGAAGGACTGGGGGAGACATGATAGCAGTGTTCCAATATCTCAGGGGTTGCCACAAAGAAGAGGGAGTCAAGCTATTCTCCAAAGCACCTGAGGGTAGAACAAGAAGCAATGGGTGGAAACTAATCAAGGAGAGAAGCAACTTAGAACTGAGGAGAAACTTCCTGACAGTTAGAACAATTAATCAGTGGAACAGAAATTGCCTCCAGAGGTTGTGAATGCCCCAACACTGGAAGTTTTTAAGAAGATGTTGGATAGCCATTTGTCTGAAACGGTATAGGGTTTCCTGCCTAGGCAGGGGGTTGGACTAGAAGACCTCCAAGGTCCCTTCCAACTCTACTATTATATTATATTAATAGCAAAATTATTGTGTCAGCTTGTAATATGTCTTCTGAACCACCCAGGTTTCCACATATTTGGACAATCTGCCAAAATGAAGGCTGGGTAAACCTCTGACTTCTGTGAATCTCCAGCCAGATTCCTGATATTAATCTCAATAAAGGAGAATATTTGTAGCTCAGTGGATGACATGAGGTGCTCTCTGAGCTTGGTTGTTTTCTTGCAGATGTTCCAGATTTTTCATTACCCAAACTAGGTAACATCATCAGGCTGATGTTACCTCGTTTGGGTAATGGTGTTAACCTCTTTGTTTTAGTAGTTTACCTAGTTCTTGCTGTCATGCACCTCAAAGAACAAATTTACAGTAAACAACTATTCAAACAAAATATAACATGATTCAGGTTTCTGCTTGGTGGCTGGCAGAAAGAGAGGGAAGTTTCTATTGAAATCCATCTTTAAAACGGCAGTTAGAATATCAGAATAATAGAGTTGGAAGGGACCTTGGAAGTCTTCTAGTCTGTTAGGAATGTAACTAACAGTTGGGTTAGCAATATATAAACCAGGATGGTAGTACTGTAGCTTTAAGTACGACTGTAATGTGATTGGGTGCTGTTACCTCAAGCAGCCATAAGAGGGAGCCAGAATGACTGTTAGCTCTCTGTTTTGTTAGACACTGATCGGTGTAGACGTATTGTGAGGTACTGTGTTTTTGCTACTGTTAGCTGCTTTGTGTGCTAAACTGATTATTTGATACTGGACTGTGTTCGAAGGATCATTCCTTAACTGAGAAGATTGATAACTGACTGACTGAACCGTGTATGACTTGGACTGTAAATTGAACTCTGAATACCTCTATATTTCCACACAGTAAACTATTATTTTTTATACTATTCGGTGTCCCTGTATGCTGGTTTGTGCGTGTTCTTCCATACCACTCTCATTACGCTTCTCTGCACACTCGCTCTCCTAACGGGGAGCTTACTTAACACAGTTCAACCTCTACTCAGAGACCCTGTATCAGTGACGAGAAAAGTGATGAGAAAAGGCTAACCTTTTTCTCCTCGTGTGCCAAAATTGTCTGTGCGCGCACCCACACCCATAACGCAATGCGCCCTGCACATATGTAAATGACCCCTTTGCGCTTCCCTGCACTTGCGTGTGACTCCCCCACACCCAGATTTGGGCCTAGAAGGCCTCCTTGAAGCCTCCTGGGTCCAAAAATGGACTGCAGGGCGGGAGGAGCACCCCACCGCATCCCGTTTTGGGCCTAGCAGGCCTCCCTGAAGCTTCCTGAGAACAAAAACTGCCCGGGGGGGGAGGGTACCTTCCTGCGCTCCCCCCCACCGCATGCACATGTGACCCCCCCCCCGTGCATTTACACATCTTTCACATGCGTGGCAGAGACCCAAAAATCAGCTGGGGGATGAGCTGGGCGACAGCTCACATGCCTCCAGAGAGGGCTCCATGTGCCGCCTGTGTCATGTGTGCCAGAGGTTTGCCATCTCGGTCCTATATTATTTCAGAGAAATGGTTGTCCAATCCTACCATATGGGCCGTAGCATAGGAGACATCCCTTTATGGAGACTTTAACCAGGCCCTTTTTTCCTCTCCTGTTCTTATGATGTTTTCCTTGCAGAGTTGAGATGGACTGAATTTAAGTTACCTCCTCTCTCTTTTGCAGGTTAACGTAAAGAAGACGGCAAACAGTTCATTGAAAAGACTCCCAGAGAAAGGCACCAAAACGGGATCTGTTAAGAAGGAGAAAGTGGTTAAGAAGGAAGAAGGTACAGCTTGTGATCCAAAAATACAAATTTAACTCCTACCCAACTTACGTGCATGCATAAGTATCCTGTTAACAATGCTGTAGGTTCCAGATGATCTTATTGGGTCTGAGCTCAGATTAGGTCTTGCCTTTTCTTTAGCCACAAAGACTAATTTTGAAACGGCGTGCTTCTTTGTCTTCGAGATGAGCAAAGTAATCTGAGCAAGAATTTAGGATAATTTAAGTCAAGTGTCGGAAAATTTAACCAGAGTTTAATTCTAGCATATTTGCAGATTTTGGTTGACTACATTTGAATGCTGTCTGGATATATAAAATGTCCTTCGAGAACTTTGTATGATACAGGTACTGTAGTCCTCAACTGACAACATCATTCAAAGCTATAACGGCACTGAAAAAAGTGACATGACCGTTTTTTTTCACACAACCACTGCAGCATCCGCATAGTCATGTGCTTAAAACGCAGATGCTTGGCAGCTGACTCATATATATGACGGTTGCCGTGTCCTGGGGTCATGCGATCCCCTTTTGCAACCTTCTAACAAGCAAAGTCAGTGGGGAAGCCAAATTCAGTTAGCAAGCATTTTATTAACTTTTAACGACGACAGTAACCCACTTAACAACTGTGGCAAGAAAGGTCTTTGAATGGGGCAAAACTCACTTAATAAAAGGTCTCACAGCCATAGAAATTTTGGGCTCAATTGTTGTAATCAGTGAAGGATTTACTGATTTAGCCTTATTCAGCTGTGAACAGGTTAAACCTCAGCTTATCACCATTTGTTTAGTGAGAATTCAAAGTTACGACGGCACTGAAAAAAGTGACATGAGCGGGTTTTCCCACTTACAAGCGTTGCAGATCCCCATGGTTACACGATCAAAATTCGGGCACCTGGCAAACGGCTTTGTAGTTATGATGGTTGCAGTGTCCCAAGGTAATATATGATCACTGTTTGGGACTGTCCCAACTGGCTTCCGACAAGCAAAATCAATGGGAGAAGCCAGATGGACTTAGTGATCAAGTGATTCGCCTAACAACTGCAGTGATTGCTTAACAGCTGTGGCAAAAAGGATCGTAAAATGGGACAAAGCTCTCTTAGCACTGGCCTGCTAAATTTTGGGCTCAATTTTGGTCGTAAGCCGAGGACTACCTGTATCTAGTATAGATTGGATTTGTTGAATTCTCTCTGCTTAACCACTTCTTCTGCCCATCCCTGTGCTTTAGTTCAGCTGATGCAGGTGGAAGAGAAAGGCAAAGGTTCTGTCCCGTGGTCGGTCTATTGGGTCTACATCCAAGCAGCCGGAGGCCCAGTTGCTTTCCTGACCATTATGACACTCTTCATACTGAATGTGGGCAGTATGGCCTTCAGCAACTGGTGGCTGAGCTACTGGATCAAAGAAGGCAGTGGGGTAAGAGCAGCCTGTATCTTCGAATTTGTTTATTTCTTTGACTCCTGGTGGCTTACAATTCAAAACATATACAGTGGTGATCTCAGTACTCGACTGTTTCAAAATTTGTACTCGATGCATTTTGACAAAATAATGGTCCTTGGTACTTGTAAAAATGATTTTAAAAAAAATTAGTACCCCCCAGTACTCCTAATTGGTTTGGCACTTGACGCGCTGCAAAAGGAAGTGGGGAACAACCGCAGAGGGTGGATAGGAGGGCAGTCATGTGGGGAAGGTCACTGACATAGGACATTAGGAAGTCCTTCCTGGCGGAAACCGAGGGTCACATGGGAAGTCACATGGTTTGTTTGATACTCGTCCTTTTTCAGTACCCATCATGCTTTCTGGAGCCAATTGAGGATAAGTACTGAGATACCGTTTATTTTACTATTAAAAATTCAAATAACATTTTAAACCAATAAAAACAGCAAGAACAGTAAGAAAACATTAAAATATCTAATTCGAAGTGCACACAGGAGTAAGATATCTGGCCCTTTAATAATATAGCCAGGAGGAGGGGCCCCGGCTGGGGAGCATCGCCATGTTTACGAAAGGCAAACAAGGTTGGGACCTAATCCTAATCTCCGAAGGGTTCTCGCCTGGACTACTGCAATGCTCTCTACATGGGGCTGCCCTTGAAGAGCACCCGGAGGCTTCAGCTGGTCCAGAATGCGGCCGCGCGGGTTGTCATGGGGGTACCTAGGTGCTCCCATGTTACACCCCTTTTAGGTGGCCTGCACTGGTTTCCGGTTGTCTTCCGGGTGCGATTCAAGGTATTAATTATGACCTTTAAAGCGCTCCATGGCTTAGGCCCAGGGTACCTGCGAGACCACCTATTGCCACCAGTAGCCTCCCACCGTCCAGTACGATCCCACAGAGTTGGCCTCCTCAGGGTGCCATCGGCCAGACAGTGTCGGCTGGTGACCCCCAGGGGGAGAGCCTTCTCTGTGGGAGCGCCTTCCCTCTGGAATGAGCTGCCCCCGGAGCTTCGCATAATCCCTGACCTCCGGTCTTTCCGACGCGCCCTAAAAAGTTGGCTTTTCCAGCAAGCCGGCCTGGCCCGTTAATTTTATTTAATTTTTAAAATGTGAGTGTTATATAAATTGGGTTTGTTTTTTGGACTGTTTCTAATTTCCTTTTAACTTTTGTAATGTGTGTTTTTTAATGCTGTACGCCGCCCTGAGTCCTTTGGGAGTAGGGCGGCATATAAATCTTAAGAAATCCAAATCCAATCCATAGACCCAGGGCCGTTGCAGGAAACGAATGGCTGTTGGTTTAAGGGAAGTCCCAAGATCAGTGTTGTGTTTGTAAATAATGAAGCAAGTAATACTGATGTCACAATGTGTTAACTGTCATCGAACAAACAGTGCCAAAGTTAACAGCATGCAAGCAAGATAGCATTCTAGTTCTAGTGATTCTGGAGTATTCTGGAGCAGTGAAATGACTTGCTTCCAGACGTTTCCCCAACACTAGAGGTTTTAAAGAAGAGATTGGGCAACCATTTGTCTGAAGTGGCACAAGTAGTTCTCGACTTTCAACAGTTCGTTTAGCGGCCATTTGATGTTACAGTGGCCCTGGAAAATATGACTTACTGCCATTTTTCACCCCTTACAATCGTTTGCAGAATCCCCATGGCCACTCGATCAAAATTCAGGTGCTTGGCAACTGCTCGTACTTACGACGGTTGCATTGTCCCCGCATCGTGTGATCCGCTCCTGCTACCTTCTAACAAGCAAAGTCAACGGGGAAAGCCAGATCCATTTAACTTGTTACTAATTTAATAACCGCAGTGATTCATTTAACAGCTGTGTCAAGAAAGGTCGTAAAATGGGGCAAAACTCACTCAATGTCTCACTTAGCAACATAAATTTTGGGCTCAATTGTGGTCCTATGTTGAGGACTACCTGTGTAGGGTTTTCTGCTTCAGCAGGTGGTAGGACTAGGATACCTTCAGGATCCCTTCCCACTGCTACTCCGGTTCAGTGCACATCAGTGAACATCAGGACAAAAAAAAACATGAATGCTTTACCGTCAGTTCTCGATTTACAACGCTCATTTAACAATGGAGGTTACAGTGTCTTATGGCCTTGTACTCACATTTGCAATTGTCGCACCACCACTGTGATCTCGTGGTCACAATACTGATGCTCGGAAGCCAACAAGTGTTTATGACCGGTTGCAGACTCTTGAGATCATGCGATCATGATTTGTGATTTTTGTTTTTTGCTGATTTCTGGCAAAAGACGCCCATTTGGGAAGCTGGATTGGTATAACAACCGCACGATTTGCTTAATGACCAAGTGATTCATTTACTGACTGCCATAAGCGGTGTCCAACTTGATTTACAACTGCAACAACTTACAACAAAATTCTGGTCCCAGTTGTGCTCATAAATCAAGGACCATCTGTGAAGATATATCTCTTTGTGATCCAAAAAAAAGAATCTTCCTAAAAAAAAAAAGAGAGTACTGCATAACAGACCCAGTAAATTTTATTGACTAATTAAAGGCTCCCCGACTAAACAGGCAAAGCCCAGTGGTAGAAATTTCCTCCTCAGTTTTCTTACTTTTTCTTTTTTTTAAGCAATCTTTCAGAATTTTTTTCCCCTTGCTATTTTGTTCCAATCCTTTTGCAAACCATTTGAACAAACGCCCAAGACGAAAGCTAAGCATCCTTTCTATAGCCCTGCTAATAGGCTGCTTCCTCAGCTGGAAGATGGTGTGAGCAGAAAGGCTCATCTGCACACTGCCTGTAGAATATGCTGGCATCATGGCGGTCTAGTTAACATTTACACGGGGATGATTAGTGCGTGTTCATGGCACACACTAATAACAATTGAACATGTGAACAGTCCCTTTCGTTTTGTGCACAAGGCAGCGGGCTCTTGAAGATCTGCTTTTATTTATCTCTGCAACTGGATGCCACCATCTCCTCATCCCCGTCATGATGTCTTCATTCCAACTGAACAAATAAACATGAATAGGTGTCAGGAAAAGTAGTTTGCACGGTAACGTTAGTAACATCACATATGTTCAACAAACTTTACTGCCACTTAGCATGGCATTTACAGCATGTTTTGACATTCAAACTATCTTCTTGTTGTAATATTTGCATCAGCCTTGTAAGGTAGGGCAGTATTAGAGTCAAATTTATTTGTTTATTCAGTTTCGATGGCCGCCCATCTCTGTCAACGACTCTGGGCAGCTTACCGAACGTACATAAAATGCATTACCATTACAAATTAAAAAAGCATTTTAAGCAAGAAAAAAACGTTAAACCTCCATTTCAAGATATCCAAGAGGAAGATAGCAATATAGCCAGTGAAAGGCGTTTTTTTTTTGCAAATTTAGCACCCCAGGCTCAGGAACATAGCCAAGTTTTTAGGGCCTTATGAAAGGCTTACAGCAGGGGTGTCCAAACTTGGGGACTTTAAGACTTGTGGACTTCAACTTCCAGAATTCCCCAGCCAGCTGGCTGGGGAATTCTGGGAGTTGAAGTCCACAAGTCTTAAAGTTCCCAAGTTTGGACACCCCTGGCTTACAGGATTGGGACCATTCAGATCTCTGAAAGAAGGGATGTTCCATAGAGCAGGGGCCACTGCAGAAAAGGCTCATCTTCTGATCCTACACAGTTTACAAATAAGCATGTAACTTACTTGAGAAGATTAATACATACAGTATGTGTGGATTCCTTAGCGGTTATCTATGAATTGGGCCAAAGCGTATCTCATTTCTGTCTCCATTGTGAAACTTGTTCTTTTTTCTTTCCTTTTTTAAACAAACCCAGAACACGACTTTGACGTTCGGGAATGAAACCATGGTGAGCGACAGCATGAAGGATAACCCTCACATGCGTTACTATGCGGGCATTTACGCACTCTCCATGGGAGTCATGCTGATTCTCAAGGCTGTTCGTGGCATTGCCTTTGTCAAGGTAGGTGTTTGTGTAAAGAGGAGAAAACAACACACAGTCCCAGGCTGCATTAACAGAAGGATAGAATCCAAAATGTTGGAGATGTTGATTGTGCTGATGCTACGTATTACCATATATGGTGGACTTGCAAAAAAGTCAAAGCATTTTGGATAAAAAAAAATGGTGGGTTATTCAAAACATACTTAAAAAAAGGATAAAGTTCACCCCCCAGTTGTTTTTGCCAGGTATAATTACAGACTGTACAGTTATAGAGACTAATTTGATTTTGAACTTAACGACGGCAGCAAGATTGCTGGTGGCGCAGTACTGGAAGAGGGAAGAATTGCCCACTATTCAAGAATGGACGCTAAAAGTAGTAAATCTAGCAGAGATGCCCAAAATCACAGCATCATTTGGATGAGAAATATAAGTTGGAATGGAGAAGATGGATTGACTATATTCAAAATAAATATCGGACTAGGAAATTTCAGTTAGCTTATGAGTGAAGGCACAAAGCATGTTACAATTTACCTAAAATTAGCATAACAAAAGGGGAATTAAAGCACAAGAGGAGGTAGGATGTCAAAATCAGTTAGCTTATGTTAGCGTATGATTGTTAAATGTTTATACCCTGTATTTTGCTCTGGGAAGTTGGGGGGAGGGAGGGTTGGAGGGTGGGAAGGGGAAGGGGTAATACTTGTAAAACGTATTAAAACTTTTAATAAAAAAACAACAGAGGGATAGAATCAAGATTACGTGAAGTATTAGTACCGCTTTTTAATGCCGTGGTAAGACCACACTTGTAAATACTGCGTCCAGTTTTGGTCTCCACCATGTCGAAAAGATGTTAAGACTCTATGATAAAGTGCGCAGAAGAGCAAAAAAGATGATTGGGGGACTGGAGGATAAAACACGAAGAACGGTTGCAAGAATTCGGTAAATCTAGTCCAGTGAAAAGAAGGACTAGTGAAAAACATGACATGATAGCAGTCTTCCAATATCTAGGGAACTGCCACAACGAAAAAGGTATCAATCTATATTCTCCAAAGCACTTGAACGCAAAACAAGAAGCAATGGATGGAAACTAACCAAGGAGAGAAGCAACCTAGAACTAAGGAGAACTTTGCTAACAATTAATCAGTGAAACAGCTTGCCTCCAGAAGTTGGGTCTGCTCCAACACTTAAGATTTTTAAGAAGAGATTGGACAATCATTTGTCTGCAATGGTATAGAGCAGCGATGGCGAACCTTTTTTGGCTCGCGTGCCACAAGTGGGGGGAGCGCGGGGGGGTCATGTGCGAGCTTGCCGCAGCCATAACGCAATACACGACCCCCCAGTCCGCATGTGCGCACAACAGGTGCGACCGCCCCCATTTTTACCTGCTTTTTTTACCCTCCCCAGGCTCTAGAGGCTTTATAGGAGCCAGGGGAGGGCAAAAAGAGCCTCCCCCGCCCCCCGGAGGCCCTCCGGAGGCTTCAGGGATTGTCCGGAGGCTTCCCTGAAGCCTTCGGAGCACTCAAAGCGATCCTCCTCCGGTTTGCTCGGAGAGTTGTTTTAAGCCTCCTGATGGTCCCTGAAGCCTCCGGGGGGCCTCCGGGGGGGTGGGGGAGGCTCTTTTCGCTCTCCCCAGGCTCCTATAAAGCCTCTGGAGCCTGGGGGGGGGGGCGAAAAAATGGCTTTAAAAAAGGGTGAACTCGGCCAGCTGACAGGGCAGCGCCTTGCATGCCCTGACAAATGGCTCCGCGTGCCATCTGTGGTACGCGTGCCATAGGTTCGCCATCACTGGTATAGAGTGTCTCCTTGAGCAAGGGGTTGGAACAGAAGACCTCCAAGGTCCCTTCCAACTCTGCTATTCTATTAACAAAATAATTCTCATCTCTTGTTCCCATCCTGTTATTCTGGACAATAAGACTCTTTCCATGAAAGCAACTGCCTTCATTTCCTGATTTTTGCTTCCATAACTTGATGTCATCTCACAAATATGGTGGAAGACATTTGTAGTGTATTAATCCTTCCTGGGGTCTGCAGCCTCTTCTAGTCATTTGTGAACTTTCTTTTTAAACTCCTGAGTGCCTGGTTCAAACAGCCCTCTTCTACGGTCACTACAGGGGACATTGCGGGCCTCATCCAGGCTGCACGATGAACTCTTCCGACGGATTCTTCGTAGCCCAATGAAGTTTTTTGACACCACGCCTACGGGGCGGATTCTCAATAGGTTCTCCAAAGATATGGATGAAGGTAACAAACTCTCATTTAATAACCTGTTGGTGCTAATACAGGTAGCCTTTGACTCAGAAGCATTCATTTAATGACTTCAAAGTTACAGCAGCATTGAAAAAAGTGACTTACTACTTATGGCTGGTTTTCACACTTATGACCATCGTGGCATCCCCACAGTCAGGTAAATGCATGCCGATGGTTGCAGGGTGCATTCAGAAGGGAGCTTCTGGCAAGCAAAGTCAGTGGGGGAACCCAGGTTCCCTTAATGGCTGCATGATTCATTTCAATGATTTACTTAACAATGTCAAAAAAAAGGTCACAGAATGGAACACGACTCATTTAACATTTCTGAATGGACAAATTGATGACAACAGAGTAGGAGAGAGCCCTGAGTGAATCTTACCTGTGCTGGCCTTACCTGTATCTCTCCTGGGCTGGGCAGGAGAGACCATAACAAGGTATTGTCCTCCCCCACCAGCCCGTATTGTGTATATGTATAGGATGTTCCTGTTATATTTTATCCCACTTTTACATACACAGCTAAAGATGGGGGACGCACCTAATACTCCTTTCCCCCCACAACAACAACCCTGTGAGGTGGGTTGAGCTGAGAGAGAGAGTGACTGGCTTTCATGTCTAAGGTAGGAATAGAACTTGAGGCTTCCTAGTGATTGGTCTGAAGTTTCCTAATCAGCTTTCTAGAAATGAGGGGGAAAGGCCAGGACAGAAAAACACAGACAAGTTAAGAATGGGAAAATATGGTATTAAGAATGTGTGATAGGTAGGAATCGGATATGTATTTGTATGATTAATAATTATATAAAAGAAAGGATCAACGGACAGGTAATCTGACTGACTACACACACCTATGTAATGGATATCAAATATAATTGCTGTAAGATCTAATCACTATATGGAAACGTTTATGCCCAAAATGTCGCACTAGGTCCCATGTTTTTAATGTTTATCTAATAAAAAACTTAAAAAACCCAACAAAGTTACCTAACCAGCTTTCATGGCTAAGGTGAGACTAGAACTCACGCTCTCCTGGTGATTGCCCCAAAGTCCCCCCGTGGTTTTCAGGTCTAGGTGAGACCTAGAATTCAAACTCTCCTGGCTTCTAGGCCAGCATCTTCGCCGTTACACTTAACCTCACTCTCTCTGTTGTTCACGTTGATGAGAATTTTAGCCTATCCTAATCTGCTGTGCCTGTCCATCTCTTCCAGTGGATGTCCGCCTGCCTTTTCAAGCTGAAATGTTCATACAGAACGTCATCCTGGTCTTCTTCTGCGTGGGAGTGATCTCCGGGGTCTTCCCGTGGTTCCTAATGGCAGTGGGGCCCCTCGTGGTTCTTTTCACCATTCTGCATGTTGTGTCTAGGTAAGAGCAGCAATTGTTCCGGCTCCTTTTAAGACATGGTTAGCCTTGAGGCTCTTCCATAACTTGGTCTTGGAATAACTTCATTGGTCGCAGAGCTGCTTCCAAACCCAATTCGGCTGCCTAAAGTGGTGGCGGCTCAATGGCTAGGACGCTGAGCTTGTTGATCAGAAAGGTCGGCGGTTTGGCGGTTCGAATCCCTAGCACCGCGTAACGGAGTGAGCTCCCGTTACTTGTCCCAGTTTCTGCCAACCTAGCAGTTCAAAAGCATGTAAAGATGCAAGTAGAAAAATAGGAACCACCTTTGGTGGGAAGGTAACAACGTCCCGCGTGCCTTTGGCGTTTCGTCATGCCAGCCACACAACCATGGAGACGTCTTCGGACAGCACTGGCTCTTCGGCTTTTAAATGGAGATGAGCACCGCCCCCTAGAGTCGGGAATGACTAGCACATATGTGCAAGGGGAACCTTTACCTTTTTAAAGCATCAAAGGCTTTAAAGGTTATTCTCATAATTTTGTGAGACCTCTTACTTACAGTTGCTTGTAATCTTTGTACGCAGAGTCTTCATTCGGGAGTTGAAACGACTGGACAACATAACTCAGTCTCCATTTCTTTCTCACATCACTTCAAGCATTCAGGGTCTCTCTACCATCCATGCCTACAATAAAGGAGAGGAATTCCTATACAAGTTAGTACTCTGTTTCTTCTCTGACATTGAGCCTGAGCTGCTGCAAGGCAGACAAGCCAGGATTTTTAAAGGCTGGGTTTATTATTGCACAAGCCTCCGTGGCTGAATTCACTCAGAATGCGAGTTCATGTATCACACTGATCTAGAAATAGTAAGTGGCAATTTGGGTTTAATATTTCAGATGAATTGGTTCGCATGCTGCTCTCTGAACTTGCTAGCAGTCACATGAATCGTGTTTTGTGAAATTTCTTCTCCAATTCAAGTTAAAAATGAAATATAGGTTGTCCTTGACTTAGGACCACAGTCGAGGCCAAAAGTTCCATTACTAAGCAAGACAGTTGTTAAGTGAGTTTGATCCCATTTTACAACCTTTCTTGCTTGTTAAGTGAATCACTGCAGTTGCTAAGGATTGTTGAGTGACTCTGGCTTTCCCTTTTGACGTTGCTTGTCAGAAGGTCCCAGAAGCGATCACATAACCCCGAGACACTGCAATCGTCGTAAATACATGCCTGTTGCCAAGCGTCTGGATTTTGATCACATGACCATGGGGAATGCTGCAACAATCATTAAACGTGAAAAATGGCCGTAGGTCACTTTTTGCGGTGCTGTAGCTAGACAGTCACTAAACGAGCAGTTGTAAGTTGAAGAGGATCTGTATTTTAATTGTAAATACTTTCTCTTTCTTGCAGATACCAACAACTGCTGGACGATAACCAGGCTCCCATCTACTTGTTCAGCTGTGCGATGCGCTGGCTGGCTGTCAGGCTGGACATTGTCAGCATTGCCCTCATTACCATCACTGGCTTAATGATCGTCTTAATGCACGGCCAGATCTCGCCCGCCTACGCTGGGCTGGCCATCTCGTATGCGGTTCAGGTGAATAGCGCTAGTGCTTAGACTTATATACCGCTTCGCAGTGCTTTGCAGCCCTCTCTGAGCGGTTTACGGAGTCAGCCTATTGCCCCCAACCATTTGGGTCCTCATTTGACCCACCCCGGAAGGACGGAAGGCTGAGTCAACTTTGAACATGTTGGGATTCGAACTACCAAATTGCAGGCAGCCGGCAGTCAGCAGAAGGAGCCTGCAGTATCAATCAATCAATCAATCAGCTTTTATTTCTAAACCGCGCCCTTTCCTAAACAGGACTCGGGGCGGTGTACAGTCATTATTAAAAACCATATACATATCAAAATAGAATACATAGACATAGACATAGACATAGACGTAAACGGAGGAGGTAGAAAATATACTGTACCATATTTAGTTAAAATACAAATAAGATTAAAATTCCCTTAAAAATTCCACGATAAAATGTTTGCCAGGAGGTGAAAGATGGAGCTATAAATCGGCTAAGCCAGCTAATTGGAACAGGTGGGTCTTAAGCTTCTGTCGGAAGGAGCGGAGGTCGTTAATAGTTCTAATATCGGGGGGGAGGTCATTCCAGAGGGTTGGGTCCATCACAGAGAAGGCCCTACTCCTAGGCGCCACCCGTTGGCACTGCTTGGCGGATGGCACCTGGAGGAGTCCCTCCCTGTGAGAGCGGATAGGTCGTAGAGATGTATGAGGTGAGATGCGATCCCGCAGGTAACAAGGTCCCATGCCATGGAGCGCTTTAAAGATAGTAACCAACACCTTGAAACGCACCCGAAAAACCACAGGTAGCCAGTGCAGCTCGCGCAGGAGTGGTGTTATATGGGAGTATCTTGTTCCTCCAATGATAGTTACTGCACTGCGCCACGGTGCCTCCATGCATCTCTTCTACGTCAAAGCAAAGTTGCATTTTGGAACTCCGTTTTGGAAGAACGGGGCAGACGGGCCCAATCCAAAGTACATTGTTGAATTGATTTTATTATTACAACAGTCCTTGACTTATGACCAGTCGCGTAACAACCAGTCAGAGTTATGGTGGACCTACCTAGGGGGTACTTATGACAGGGATTCAAAGTTCTGACCGTCGGTACCCCACACAAACGCACACCGGCAGTCGTAGGACTGCGCTGGGCAACTTGGCAAAGGGGCAGCATTGACAACCACTTGCTGTTTCTTGTGATCATGTGACCATGTTTTAACAACTGTTTGGCTGAAAACTGACAATTCCAGCTTTCAGCGAAAACCACCCATGGCAAACTATGGGTTCGCTTAATGACCATCACAAAAAGGGGTCATAAAAGAAAAACGTTTACGTTGTCCTACTTTAACAACAGCTTTGTGGTTGTACGTTGTAATCTTTACAACTTATAACCATAACGGGCAGGCTTGGCCTGCCCATTATGGTTGTGGCATAAAGTGGTCATAGTCGTAAAGCGAAGACTACCTAAAGCAGGGGTGTCCAAACTTGGCAACTTTAAGACTTGTGGACTTCAACTCCCAGAATTCCCCAGCCAGCTCTGCTGGCTGGGGAATTCTAGGAGTTGAAGTCCACAAGTCTTAAAGTTGCCAAGTTTGGACACCCCTGACCTAAAGAGACTTAACAAGTAGCACCTGTCTGCTTGCTCCTCAGTCCACCAAAGTCCTAGGACACTGAAGATATGTAGTCATAATACTGTGGAATGAGCATCCCTTATTAAAGAGACAGTGCCCTGTGGATAAGAAAAAACTGGAGCTTACAAATGGAGGGATAAGGTGTGTGGGACGGGGTGGTAAGCTGAATACAGTTAACCATGGCTTTTATTGGTGCTTGCTTTTCTGCACGGAGGCAACTCAACGGAACTTGACCACTAACAAGGAACGGAAAGCCTTGAATTTTACGACACTCCTTTCTTTCCTATTGCGGCGCGGTTCATGAGAAAGCCTTTCTTAACCGCCCTCACTGGGATTAAGTTACTCCATAGAGCAGAGGCCGCCAACCTTATGGGCACTGGTTCCGTGGAGAGAGGTTTTGTATGCTGCCTGCACCCTGCGGATGGGGCTTCGCTTGTTTGCACGGACCGGTTTCTGGCATGTTGCAGCCCAGTACTGGTCCACAGCCTGGGGGTTGAGGGTCGGGGACCCCTGCCATAGAGAATCACTCTGAAGTTTTCACAGTTAATAAGTGTGTTAATGTATTGCAGTGCTGCAATTAACAGTGATTTGTTTCCTTCTCAGTTAACGGGACTGTTCCAGTTTACCGTCAGGTTGGCTTCAGAGACGGAGGCCCGCTTTACATCTGTGGAAAGAATTGACCACTACATCAAGGTATTTAAACATTGCCCAATACTTTCTCTAGTGTCCTGCCTCTAGAAAGATGCTCCCTATTCCTGTTGCTGAGCTCTGTTGGATTTCTGCAGTATATTCTTCAACCATCCAATAATAGAATACTCCAGAAGTATACAAATTAAAGATAAAAATCAAAAGCACAGTGAGTACCATCAACAATAATGGTGTAGAAATCTGAAAGGTTCCTCAAATTCCTAAAAGAATTTACTCACTTGCAACCAGAAAAACCCCCCCACAATCTTAACATTTAAAGGCTAACATTTCACAGATGAGACAATGATCAACAAGACGGATACCTTTTGTGATACTTGATGTTGATTGTATAAGACTTCTAACTTTAGTCTGTTCAAAAGGTGCTGCCTGAGTCAATAGTAGTAGCTGCGAGGGGGATCTTGGAGTCCTAGTGGACAACCATTTAAATATGAGCCAGCAGTGTGTGGCAGCTGCCAGAAAAAGCCTACGCAGTCCTAGGTTGCATTAATAGAGGGATGGAATCAAGTTCATGTGAAGTGTTAATACCACTTTATAAAGGCCACACTTGGAATCCTGCATCCAGTTTTGGTCACCACAATATAAAAAAGATGTTGAGACTCTAGAAAGAGTGCAGAGAAAAGCAACAAAGGTGATCTGGAGGCGAAAACATATGAAGAACAGATGCAGGAATTAGATAGGGCCAATCTAGGGAAAAGAAGGACTAGGGGAGACATGATAGCAGTGTTCCAATATCTCAGGGGTTGCCCCAAAGAAGAGGGAGTCAAACTATTCTCCAAAGCCCCTGAAGGCCGGACAAGAAGCAATGGGTGGAAACTAATCAAGGAGAGAAGCAACCTAGAACTAAGGAGAAATTTCCTAACAGAACAATTTATCAGTGGAACAGCTTGCCACCAGAATTTGTGGTTGCTCCATCACTGGATGCTTTTAAGAAGCGATTGTGCAACCTTTTGCCTGAAAGGATATAGGGTTTCCTGCTGAGCGGGGAGTTGGACTAGAAGACCTCTAGGGTCCTCTTACGACTCTGCCATTCTGTTAATCATTCCTAGAATGCCGTCTGTAGTTGATGCCTTTTCTCTTCTCTCTCTCTGTGTTTCCAAGACTCTTTCCCTGGAGGCCCCTGCTCGCATCAAGAATAAGGCTCCCCTTCCGGACTGGCCCCACGAAGGAGAAATCCGCTTTGAAAATGCAGAAATGCGGTATCGCGAGAACCTTCCGCTTGTGCTCAAAAAAGTGTGCTTCACCATCAAACCCAAGGAGAAGATTGGAATTGTGGGGAGAACCGGCTCAGGTAAGGCTGATCTGCTCTACCTGCTCCAGGTGAGAGGTTTTAAAAGCTCACTGGAGCCACCTTGTGGGGATTCGAAGTAAAAAAAAAACACCCCACCTATTTCCAAAGAGGAAACAATTTGCCACTGTATTTTCTGTGCCAAAATAGGTTTTAAGAAGATGGGGGTGGCTAATTCACATTAGCAAGTGCCTGTTCAGGCAATGCACAAGTATTGCTTAAGATTCCTCATTGAAGTATCTCGTAAAAGCATTCCTCAGTTTGGTAGTCTTGTTAATACAGCTGCCTGCGTTCCAAATATCATGCAAAATTAAATCAGAGTCCAAGGCAGAGCTATCCTTAAAGTTCCAATTTAATAAGACAGACATGTTGGCAACAAATGGTGGAATCCCAAATCTAAAAGCTTCCTGGGATTCCACCCAGTTGAAAGTTCATGATCTTATCCCCACACCCATAAATCCATTACAAGGTCCAATCTTCTTCAGCCACGCTGGCATTTCCACCCATCTAGTTCAGATGCAGAGGTGCGGAGACAAAAGATGACCTTGGGCTTCTAGAAAGGAATGACAACAACACATTCCACAATTCTACTCCTTTCTATTCCCCCTCCCAGTTACTACACTAATGAAACAGCATAGTAAAGAGAGAAAGTGTTAGGTAACCCAAAGCCTCCTCTATTTCTTATATCTTGCATCATTTTCAAACCAACTCTTGCTTTTCCCCCTTGCCGATTCTATTGATGTATTCTTTTATTGAGTTCCTCAAAATATTATTTCCAGTTTTATCGGAATTGTTTGGAATAAATACAATAATCTTGGCAATATGTTAGCTTCTTTTTTTGAAACAGCTGCTAAAGGGTTGCTAAGGATTATATAGCAGGGTCACCCTTTTATGAGTTTGGACGTCAATTCCCAGAATTCCTGAGCCAGTCATGCTCAGGAATTCTGGGAGTTGAAGTCCACAAGTCCTAAAAGGGCCATCGTTCTCCATCCATGGTGTATAGGCCAATCTTGCACGTCCCTCAACATGACGGCTAACTATGAACTTCCTTGGTTTTTTTTCCCCCCCAGGAAAATCCTCTTTAGGAATGGCTCTCTTTCGCTTGGTGGAACTGTCAGGGGGCTGCATTAAAATCGATGGGGTGAAAATCAGTGACATTGGCTTGGCAGATCTTCGGAGCAAGCTTTCCATAATCCCCCAGGAGCCAGTCCTCTTCAGTGGCACTGTGAGGTTGGTATAACAGAAAAATAAGAGGGGGAGAGAGAGATAGAAAGGAAGAGAGAGATAGAAATGGAGAGGGAGGGAGGGAGGGAGGGAGGGAGAGAGAGTGAGTGAGTGAGTGAGAGAAGGGATTGGCTCGTTAGTCATTATGAATATGAGATTACTGGGAAAAATAATTCTGAAACTGGCTTTATAGATTGTGCTAAGCCACAATTTGCTAGATTCACGTTATTGACCATTAGTTGTTCTTTACAACCTGTAGTACAGCCTGGGTTCATGCAACAGGTTGATAAGCGTGTTTCTCAACCTTGGCAACTTTTAAGGTGTGTGGACTTCAATTCCCAGAATTCCCTGGCCAACGTGTGCTCCTTGTGTGCAATTCCAGTCAGTGTAACTTCGTAATTCAACTAACCGTTCTGCTCTTGCTTCTCCTCCCTCCTTCCTTTTGCTCACTCCTTACAAGATGGGATTGCCCTTGAAGAGGGCTTAATTTCCGTGGATTGTATTTTGATGTGAATGGGTATTAATTTGCTATTCTATTTTGGCTTCTTTAGATCCAATTTGGATCCTTTCTCGCAGTACAGCGAAGAGCAAATCTGGGAGGCTTTGGAAAGGACTCACATGAAAGATTGTGTAAGTACAAGGACTGATAGTTAAATTCCTTTCTGTTCCAATACTCCACCGTTCCATAATTGCAAGATTTTGCCAGCTTTTCACAGAAAACTGCTGGTCTGTTCAAGGAATACAGGTAGTCCTTGACTTACCAACAATTCATTTAGCAACGATTTGAAGCTACAAAGGAGCTGAAAAAAAAGGCTTATGGCAGGTCCTTGTACTTATGACCTTCACAGCATCCCCATGGCCATGTGATTGTGAGCTGGGTGTTTGGCAATTGGCAGGTATTGACAACGGTTTCTGGGTCCCTAGATCACAATTTGCAACCTTCCCAGCCTGTTTCTGGCAGGCAAAATCAAAGGAAGAAGCTGGACTTGCTTAACAACTGCATGATTCGCTTAATGATCACGGGAAAAAGATTGTAAAAGAGGCACGTCTCACTTAATGACTGAATCACTTAGCCATGGGAATTGCAAGTCCCGACTGTGGTTGTACTTTGAGGACTGTCTGTAATTTCCACAGGTTGGAAGAGGAGGAGGAGGAGGGGACAGAAAGAAGAATCAGTTAATTAATTTATCTATTTACCTACCTACCTACCTATTTATCTGTCTGTCTATCTCTCTCTCTCTCTCTCTCTCTCTCTCTCTCTCTCTCTCTCTATCTATCATCTATCTATCTATCTATCTATCTATCTATCATCTATCTATCTATCTATCTATCTATCATCTATCTATCTATCATCTACCTACCTACCTACCTACCTACCTACCTATCTACCTATTTATCTGTCTATCTGTCTATCTATCTATCATCTATCTATCTATCTATCTATCTATCTATCTATCTATCATCTATCTATCTATCTATTTATCTGTCTATCATCTATCTATCTATCATCTATCTATCTATCTATCTATCTATCTATCTATCTATCTATCTATCTATCTATCTATCTATCTATCTACCTACCTACCTACCTACCTACCTACCTACCTACCTACCTACCTACCTACCTACCTATCTATCTATTCTTATTAAATTTTTATCTCTATCTCTACCATCCTATATGGAGACTCTGAGCGTCTCTAAGGGAGCTTTGGGTGTCTTATTGTTTTGATTCTTGTTGACTCAAGTTGAAGTCCACAAGTCATAAAAGGGCCATCGTTCCCCACTTCTGGTTTAGAGCCACGTATTTGACCTTGTTCTGTTGCTTCGTTCTCACTTAAGATTTCTCAGCTGCCCATGAAACTTGAATCCGAAGTGATGGAAAATGGGGAAAACTTCTCCGTTGGGGAGAGGCAGTTGCTTTGCATCGCCAGAGCCTTGTTGCGTCGTTGTAAGGTGAGTGATGAATTGGGTAATTGGTTAATTATTGCAATCAGGTTTGAAACAAAGAACCCAGGTCTTACTTGCATTCCAGGACAACTCAGCACAATTAAGTTTTCATTAGATAAACGAGAGGAACTGTGTTCCATGATGCCTCCCTCCTCAGCCCCTTTGTGTATTTTCTACATTTTAGGCCTTTCATTTTGTGTTCTGCTCTCTTTTAGTCATTGTGGAAGTCCAGGGAAAAGGTGGATGGCTACATTTTTAACAAAGCTCATGTTGTGTTCCACAGATCTTAATCCTGGATGAAGCGACGGCTGCTATGGACACCGAGACCGATATACTAATCCAAGAGACGATCAGAGAAGCCTTTGCGGACTGCACCAGGCTGACAATTGCCCATCGCCTGCATACGGTTCTGGCCTCTGACCGGATTATGGTACTGATGCAAGGACAGGTGAGCGAGCAGCAAACTTCTTTTTCTTCTACAAATTACCATAGAAACCGGGAGCCAGGAAACACTCAGTGGGTGGCAAAACTCTGCCCCTCGCGTGGAATTACTTGCAAGGTAATTTGGTTCAATTCATGGTCAACATTGAAGCAGCCTTCCTTGTAATGTAAACAAGGTCTTAGCCAGGATGTTTCTAAAATGATACGCTTCCCTAGAATTGTTTGGTTGCCACAATATTAAAAAGATGTGGAGACTCTGGAAAGAGTGCAGAGGAGACCAACAAACAGGATTAGGGGACTGGAGGCTAAAACATATGAAGAACGGTTGCAGGAACTGGGGATGTCTAGTTTAAGAGAAAGAAGGTCTAAGGGAGACATGATAGCAGTCTTCCAATATCTCAGGGGTTGCCAAAAAGAAGAGGGAGTCAAACTATTCTCCAAGGCACCTGAGGGTAGAACAAGAAGCAATGGGTGGAAACTAATCAAGGAGAGAAGCAACCTAGAACTGAGGAGAAATTTCCTGACAGTGAGAACAATTAATCATAGGAAAGGCTTGCCTGAAATGCCAGTGATGGAGCTAGAATATTTGATTTTAAGAAAAGATTGGACAATCAGTTGACTGAAATGGTGTAGGGTGTCCTGCTTGAGCGGGGGTGGGGTTGGATTAGAAGACCTTCAAGGTCCCTTCCAACTCTGTAATTCTGTGAGTCCAAGTGATTAATAGTTCTGTCAGGACATTTCTCCTTAGTTCTAGGTTGCTTCTATCCTCGATTAGGTTCCATCCATTGCTTCTCGTCTTGCTTTGGAGAATAGCTTGACCCCTCTTCTCTTCTTGTGGCAGCCCCTTAGATATGGGAAGATTGCTATCGCATCACCCCTAAAGGAACTCTAATCCTTTATCTAAAATAAAGGACTAGGAGATATTTGAGTCCCGCTTTTTAACGGTGATGCTTACAGGTAGTCCTAGACCAGGGGTGTCCAAACTTGGGAACTTTAAGACTTGTGGACTTCAACTTCCAGAATTCCCCAGCCAGCCATGCTGGCTGGGGAATTCTGGGAGTTGAAATCCACAAGTCTTAAAGTTCCCAAGTTTGGACACCCCTGTCCTAGACTTATAACAGTTTATTTAGTGACTTGTTACAAAGGCACTGGAAAAAAAGTGACTTATGAACAGTTTTCACATTTACAACTGTTGCAGCATCCCCCATGGGCACACAATCAAAGTTCAGACGCTTGGCAAGCGACTCACATTTATGAAGGTTGTAGGGTTCTGGGGTCAATGTGATCGACTTTTGCGACCTTCTGACAAGCAAAGTCAATAAAGAAGCCAGATTTCACCACTGTGGCGAGAAAGGTAGTGGAGACTCTTAATAAATGTCTCTCTTATCGACATAAACTTCAGGCTCAGTTGTGTCCATCAGCCAAGGGCTACCTGCAGTGTATTTGCATTTCATGCCCTTCCTCTCCCATCTGTTTCAGGTGATGGAATTTGACACTCCAGCTGCTCTTCTGTCCAACGACAACTCCCGCTTCTACGCCATGTTTGCTGCTGCAGAGAACAAGGTTGCCGTAAAGGGCTAAAATTCAGGGCAAAGTCACTTTATTACGGAGTGTAACCCTTCTCTGCCTGTGGCAGGGACGTTCCTCCCTCCATTTTCACGTCTTTCAAGCAGGTTGTCTTTTCAACTTTTAATATATTTTTTTTAGGATCGTGGGTCAGGATCGCGTTCATTTTTTGGGGGGGGTGGGGTGGGGAAGCACTACAAGGAAGATTCTTCATAGTTTTTATTATGGTATTTATTTCGTATTCTTCTTACTAATTTTTTTGCTATTAAATGCACTCTACAAAACGGCTCAGGGAGCCACGTTATAAATGTATCCAGAGGCCTATATTGAAGCTTTATACATGTAGCTATATCTATACAGAATTCTGTACATAGCCTATATTTACAGTGGAAATGTAAGCTGTTTATTTTATATTAAAATGAGCGCTGTGGTTAATACCAGTGCATATTCTTTTTCTATCCTAATTTTTTTCTGTAGGGTTTTAGTGGGGTTGGGAACCTGGCTTGGGCCAGGCTGCACTGGACTCTCCCTGGTGCTGTTTCCACTCGCCCCTAAATTCCGGGCGGAAATGAAAAGTTTTGTGTAATTCCCCCCCCCCCCCCTCTCCTATTTTCATCATTCCTACATAAGGCATGTGGGACAAGACAGCAATCAAGATCCTTGACAATTGTTAGATAGGAGCCACAGTTTCTCATGGTACTGTGCCCTGGAGGGGTTTAACATTCCCCTCGCTTGGGGTGATTTCGTTAGCAAATACTTAACTATAGCAGGAAGTGAAGGGCCATCACAAAACTCAGGTACCTTTCAACCCAGTGCATTCACCTGGGTGCACACAATGACACGGTCAGTCGGCTGGCTGTCATTTCATCCAAGGCAGTCAGGCCACTCCCATTTTGCTAAGCAAAAGCACCTCTCCAAAGCGTATACAGCAGGGATCTCCAAAGTGGGCAACTTTTCAGACTTGGGGACTTCAACTCCCAGGATTCCTCAGCCGGCCATATTGGCTGGGGAATTCTGGGAGTTAAAAAAAAAAGTCCACAGATCTTTTGCAGAACTTTTCCCGTGGCATATACAGCATCGTTCCCAAGCTGTAGCCGCTAAATCTTTTTTAGACTGGACCCTGCTACTTCCTACGGCGTTTCTCTGCCGAGATGCAGACTTTTGAGATATTAGCGTTTATTTTGGAAGGTTCTCCAGAGACTTTGATATTTTTTAAAGCGTTCTTCATTCACCCGACTGTACGTGCACAAAGTTTTGCTCTTGCATACTCGTTAATGGAACTATTACATCCTCAGCATCTTGCAGCTTTTAGCAGGCACCTGATCAGGTTTTGACACTGGTGTAGGAAATTTCATTTTCTAATTGTAAAGAGGCCTACCTCAGGTTGCTGGTCCTGTGTTGTACGTTACCATGGTTACTGTACACCATCTGTGTTGTATGAGACCGGTAGCCCAGACGGGCGTGGTCAGTCTTGTAATAGCTGTTTCGATCGGTCAGCACTGCATGTTTGTCGGTTTGTTTTTTTGTCCAGCTGGACATTTTATAGCCTTAGCATGTTTGCAAATTGTCTTGTCCAGACGGACATCCGCAAAACTGAATAAAAATTATTTTGGTTTTTGTAAAGACGTTGTGTGCCCTTTCATTGTATTGAGTTTTCTCCCACGAAGCAGCTGGGGGGAGCTGTGTACTGTTGCCATTTAATCAGCCATAATTTTAGGAATACAGTTAAGTTTAACAGCTTATGTTCTTTTATTTAGCATGTTACGTTGCAGTTTCCTAAAGAAGTTTAATGCCTATTGCTTTGCATGAAAACTGAACCTGGCCCTCGTGGTACATTCAATAATCCATAGGGTTTTTAAAACTCATCATTTAATTGTTTTTTTAAAAAGTGATTTAAAAAAAAAAACACAAAAAGAATAAAGGGCAAACATAAAAAATGGATACATTAGCAAAGAAAAGGAAAAAAAACCACAGATTTACTAAGTCCTTAGTTAAATGACCCATGGTTTAAGATGGGTGTTTAAATCTATCTGAAATGTCACCACCATATAGTTACTCTTAATTTTTTTCCCCATTGTTCAAGTAAAAACTTGCTTACATGTAGATCAGGGGTATCCAAACTTGGGAACTTTAAGACTTGTGGACTTCAACTCCCAGAATTCCCCAGCCAGCCATGCTGGCTGGGGAATTCTGGGAGTTGAAGTCCACAAGTCTTAAAGTTCCCAAGTTTGGACACCCCTGATGTAGATTAAGCCCAGCCTCCTGCAAACTGGGAAGTGATCCTCTCCTGCTTTCCTGCGATACCAGTCAAGACATTTGTGAAGTGTAAAAACAATACTTCCCTTTTTTGCATACAACTCTTTATACGATATAGGTCAGTGATGGCGGACCTTTTTTGGCTCGCGTGCCAAAAGTGGGGGGAGCGCAGGGGGGTCGAGTGCGGGCATGCCGCACCCATAATGCAACACGCGACCCCCCCAGTGCGCATGCGCACACAACGCGCGGAACCCCCCCCCCCCATTTTTACATTTTCTTTGCCCTCCCCAGGCTCCAGAGGCTTTAGAGGAGCCTGGGGAGGGCAAAAAGAGCCTCCCCCGACCCCCCGGAGGCCCTCCGGAGGCTTCAGGGACTGTCCGGAGGCTTCCCTGAAGCCTCCGGAGTGCTTAAAACCACCCTCCGAGCAAACCGGAAGTGACTTCCGGGTTGCTCGGAGGGTCATTTTAAGCGCTCCGAAGGCATCAGGGAAGCCTCGGATGGTCCCTGAAGCCTTTGGAAGGCTTAAAACGACCCTCCGAGCAACCCGGAAGTCACTTCCGGTTTGCTCGGAGGGTGGTTTTAAGCGTTCCGAAGGTATCAGGGAAGCCTCCGGATGGTCCCTGAAGTCTTCGGAACGCTTAAAACGACCCTCCGAGCAACCCGGAAGTGACTTCCGGGTTGCTCGGAGGGTCGTTTTAAGCGTTCTGAAGGCATCAGGAAGCCTCGGATGGTCCCTGAAGCCTTTGGAACGCTTAAAACCACCCTCCGAGCAAACCGGAAGTTCCGGGTTTGACTCCTGAAGGTCCCTGAAGCCTCCGGGGAGGGGGGGGGATGCTCTTTTCGCCCTCCCCAGGCTCCTATAAAGCCTCTGGAGCCTGGGGAAGGCGAAAAATAGCTTTTAAAAAGGTGAACTCAGCTGGCCAGCACGCGCATGCGCGCTGGCCAGCTGACAGGGCCATAGGTTCGCCATCACAGATATAGGTTGTCCTCAACTTAGGATCATCATTGAGCTTAGAATTAAGTCATACCAGCCTTAGTAAGGCCACGCCTGGAATACTGCATCCAGTTTTGGTGACCACACTACAAAAAAAGATGTGGAGATATTGAAAAAAAGTGCAAGAAGTGGAACTAAAATGATGAAAGGCCTGGAGACTAAACCATATGAAGAACGGTTGCAGGATTTGGGTTCGGCCAGTCTAGAGAAAAGGACGACTCGTGGGTGGGGGGCATGATAGCAGTCTTCCAATATTTGAGAGGCTGCCACAAGGAAGGGGTGTGTGCGTCAACCCATTCTCCAAAGCACCTGAAGGCAGGACAAGAAGACATGGATGCAAACTAATCAAGAAGAGAAGCAACCTGGAATTAACTTCAGAACAGTGGGAACAATTAAACAGTGGAAGGGAAGTTGCCTTCAGATGCTGTGGGGGCTTCATCACTGCAGGTATTTTAAGAAGAGACCGGACAGCGACTTGTCTGAAATGATATAGGGCAGCGATGGCGAACCTTTTTTGGCTCGCTTGCCATAAGGGGGGGGGGAGCGCAGGGGGGTCATGCGCGGGTGTGCTGTACCCACAATGCAATGCACGACACCCCCCAGTGTGCATGCGTGCATGGCAGGTGCTCCCATTTTTTGCATGCTTTTTTCACCCTCCCCAGGCTCCAGAGGCTTTATAGGAGCTTGGGGAGTGTTGTCGTCATCCCCCCCCCCTCCCCCGGAGGCTTCAGGGACCTTCAGGAGTCTTCCCTGAAGCCTCCGGAGGGCAAAAAACCAACCTACGAGCAAACTGGAAGTGGTTTTTAGTCCTCCCGAGGCTTCATGGAAGCCACTGAAGGACTCTGAAGCCTCTGGAGGGCTTAAAGTGACCTATGAACAAACTGGAAGTCCGTTCCCAAACTTCCGGTTTGCGCATAGGGCCGTTTTTTTGCGCTCTGGAGGCTTCAGGGGGAGCTCCTGAAGCCTCCGGAGGGTCTCTGGTGGGGGCGGCTCTTTTCGCCCTCTCCAGGCCTCTGGAGCCTGGGGAGGGTGAAAAATGGCTTTCAAAAAGGCTGAACTCAGCTGGCCAGCGCGCGCATGCCTCGCTTGCCCTGACAAATGGCTCTGTGTGCCACCTGTGGCATGCGTGCCATAGGTTCGCCATCCCCGGTATAGGGTCTCCTGCTTTGAGTTTGTTTCTTTAAATTACAATGGATTAGAAAATGTATATAATGCGCGGAGTTGTTCAGTCTGATTCTTCGCAACCACATGGACCACAGCACTCCAGCCCCCCCTCCCCCACCCCAATGTCCTCCACTGCGTCTCCAAGTTTGCCCAAATTCATGTTCATTGCGTCGATGACCACCATCTAAACATCTCATCCTCTCTGTCCCCTTCTCCTTCTTCTGCTGCGTTCCCTCTTTCCCAACACCAGGGTCTTTTCCATGCAGTCCTCTTCTCATTTGGCGGGCCAAAATATTTTGAGCTTCAGAATCTGTCCTTCCAAACAGCAGTCTGATCACATGACCCTGGGACAGGCATCTGAATTTTGAATTTCTACAATTTTGATGCTACAATGGTCGTAAGTGTGAAAAGCAGTCATAAGTCACCTTTTTCGGTGCCGTCGTGAGTTCAAAGGTCACTAAACAAACTCTTTGGGAGATATCTCTATAGATTTCAATGCTTGGGGAATTCTGGGATTTGAAGTTCTCGAGGTTGAGAAGCACTGCATTGGGAGTCACTCCATCATTATTTATGGCCCGTCTTCAAAACTCTGGAAGTTTTTAAAGGAGAGAAGGCACAACCTGATTAACAGTAACAGAGTTGGAAGGGACCTTGGAGGTCATCTAGTCCAAGACCCTGCTCAACGCAGGAGACCTATACTAAGGATTCAAACTGCAGAACTGTGGCCTTTCCTGATCATCAACCTCAATGTCTTAGCCAGTGAGCCACCTTGCAAGGCCTGAGATGGTATAGGTAATCCTCAACTAACGACAAAAACTGAGCCCAAAATTGCTGCTGCCGAGACATCAAAACCCCGTTTTACGACTTTTCTCAACACATTTGTTAAGTGAATCATCGCAGTCGTTACCTTAGTATAACACGGTTGTAAAGTGAATCTGGTTTCCCCATTGGCTTTGTCAGAAGATTGCAAAAAAGTGATCGAAGGGCAGTGAAAACCGTCATAAACGTGAGTCCGTTGTCAAGCATCTCAATGTAAATCACATGACCATGGAGAGGCTGCAACGGACGTAAGTATGAAAAAGGGACCTGCCACTTCCCCTCCCCCCCAGTGCTGTAACTTTGAACGGTCACTAAGCAAACTGTTGTAAGTTGAGGACTACATGTACAAGGGTCTCCTGCCTGAGCAGGACTTAGAAAAGGGGGTTGGACTAGAAGACCTCCAAAGTCCCTTCCTAAAGATGGAGCTCTTGCCTCACAATCAGGAGGTTGTGAGTTCGATCCCAGGTAGAGGCAGGTGTAGAGTCCCCCTGCTTGCTTGGGCAGGGGGTTGGACTAGATGACCTCCAAGGTCCCTTCCAACTCTGTTAAACCGGTTGCCTTCCAACTCCTTCTGGCAAACCGGTCGATCCCTGCTGAAAGAAAAGTCTCCTTCCCACCCTGCTCACCTTCTGCGGGACCACTCGATCCCTCCCGGGAGATCCAAGGAGGGGATCGATCCCGAGCGCCGGGCCGTCCCAAAGCTGAACTCCGCCGCCGGGACCAATAAAGCCCCGGGCTCGGCCCAAGCTCGAGGCTCCCTGTCCAACGGCCGGCCAAGGCAGGGCGCGCGTCCAAAGGCCGCTCTCGGGCGCCGCCCAGCGCCGCCTCCTCCTCCTCCTCCTCCGGCAGCCGCACGCAGCGCGCCCCGCTCGGGGCAGAGGCCGGCTGGGCCTCGCCTCTTCCTGGCGCCGGCGAGCGGCTTCCCGGGCGGCCTGGGTGAGTCGTCGTCGGCCGCCGCCGCCGCCGGGCCTCCCGCGCCCGCCCATGGATTTCACCTAGGCCCCATGGCGGCCCCCGAGACGCTCCCGGACGTGGCCTCGGCCTCCAGCGCCGCGCTCTTCCGCCTCCGCCACCTCCGCCTCGGGCTGGACCTGCGGCCTGAGGCCCGCGCCCTGGCCGGCTGCCTGGTGCTGGAGCTGTGCGCCCGGCCCGAAGAGGCGGCCGGGGAAGGCCGCCGGCCCCGCGTCCTGGTCTTGGACACGCACCCGGCCATGCGGGTGGCCTCGGTGGCTTTCCGGACCTGCCCGGCCGGCGAGGCCCGCTGCGGCTTCGTCTTCTCCAGCGCCGGCGGGAGCGGCGCTGAAGGCGAGCCGGGCCGTGGGGCCCTTCCTCCTCCTCCTCCGCCGCCCGTCCGCCCGTCTTCGGCCCCCGCGGGCCACCCGCACCCGCACTGCCCGCTCAGCACCGCCAGCGCCCTTTCGGCCTTGGGGCAGGCGCCGCCCGAAGGGGACCGGCCGGGCCTCCTGGTGGCTTCCCCGGAGCCTTTGCGGGACGCCCCGGCCGAGGTGGCCCCTCCGCCGTGGGGCGAGCCTCCGCCGGCCGGGCTTTGGCCCTGCGCCCCGCTGGAGAGCGCCGAGGCTCCCGCGCCGCCGCTGCCCGCCTTCCCCCGCTGGTCGCCCCCCTGCCCGCTCTTCTTCCGCCTGGAGCCCTTCACCGACTACGGCTCGGCGCTCAGCATCTCCCTGCCGGCCT
Source organism: Natrix natrix natrix (assembly GCA_029891615.1). Classification (NCBI taxonomy): domain Eukaryota; kingdom Metazoa; phylum Chordata; class Lepidosauria; order Squamata; family Natricidae; genus Natrix; species Natrix natrix. The sequence goes on along the minus strand of JAKRSK010002980.1, from coordinate 88,826 downwards.
CGCTGGAGCCGCAGCGGCCCTTCCAGATCATCGTCCGCTACACCACCGTGGATGCCCCCGCGGTAAGTGGGGAGGCCCCCGGGTGGGAGGCTGCTTCCAGCCGACTGTGGTGAGTCGGGCCGAGCGGGGCCTTGTCGAGGACGAGACGCTCAGGGAGTCCCCAAGAGCCCTTGAAAGGCTCCCCGAAGGCAGGTGGATCCATGCCTTAGAAAAGGGGGTTTTAAAGGGGTTTTCATGATTTTTATTTTATTTTATTTATTTTCTTTGATTTAGTTTACTTATTTTCTTTGATTTAGTTTATTCATTTTCTTTGATTTAGTTTACTTATTTTCTTTGATTTAGTTTACTTATTTTCTTTGATTTAGTTTATTCATTTTCTTTGATTTAGTTTATTTTCTTTTATTTAGTTTATTCATTTTCTTTTATTTAGTTTATTTATTTTCTTTGATTTAGTTTACTTATTTTTTTATTTAGTTTACTTATTTTCTTTTATTTAGTTTACTTTTTTTTACTTAGTTTACTTATTTTCTTTTATTTAGTTTATTTATTTTCTTTGATTTCGTTCATTTTCTTTGATTTAGTTTACTTATTTTTTTGATTTAGTTTACTTATTTTCTTTTATTTAGTTTACTTATTTTTTTATTTAGTTCATTTATTTTCTTTGATTTCGTTCATTTATTTTCTTTGATTTCGTTTACTTGTTTTCTTTGATTTAGTTTATTTTCTTTGATTTAGTTCATTTATTTTCTTTGATTTCGTTTACTTATTTTCTTTGATTTCGTTTACTTATTTTCTTTGATTTAGTTTATTTTCTTTGATTTAGATCCCCCTTCAGGATCTTTTTGTGCGGGTCAAAGGAGGGCAGAAATTCCGACTTGGGGTCTGCGGGGTTTTGGGCAAAAGCTGGAGGGAAGCGCTGTTGGTGGCAAAGAGCCGGAGGGCCTCGTTCCAGTGGGACTGCATCATGGCCTGGAACTGGCTGACCATCTCAGCCCACTGAGCCTCCAGGCGCCGGTACCTGGCCTTGCACTCTCGCAGGTCTTCCCTCTGCTTGGGAAGCCTATGCTCCTAGTCCTCAGTGAGGTACTTCCACTGAGCCTCCTTCTTGGTCAGATCCAGTTTGAACTGAGCTCTTTTGCCAACTCTTTCTCGTGGTGGCTGCTCAGCTCCAGCAACCGCTTCCTGTTGGAGCCCTAAGGAGCCCGGGCGGACAGGCGAGGAGTGGCGAGTAGAGGCTGGCAAGGCACCCCTTGATGTGAGTGACATTGAGTTGGCCACGCCTACCCAGTCACATGACCACCATGCCACACCCACCCAGCCGTCATTAGGCAGATCACATTAGTTTAAATCGCGGGATTTAAAATTACGAATGTAGTGATCCCTAAAATCCGAAAGGTTGGTGACCCCTGGTTAAGAAGTCACATGTTTGATCAATCATTGATGAGACATATACTTCCCAAATAGTGACACTTTTGATCTTCTACAAAAATACTTCCTAAAATTGGTCTCTCTACGGCAGGGGTGTCAAACTCAAGGCCCTCGGATTGGTTTGATCTGGCCTGCGGGGCTGGCCTAGAAACAGCAAAGGACTGGCCCCCGCAGTGCCTCTGTTAGCCAAAACGGGGTGCGGGGGGGGAGTGTCCTCCTAGCCCGTTTTGGGCCTGGAGGGCCTTCTGCAGCACTCTAGCAGCCAAAATGGGACGCGGGTCAGGAAAGGAGAAAGGCAAAGAGGAAAGACAAAAAAAAAGAAGAAAAGACGGGAAGAATGCAAGGAAGAAAAAATAAGGAAAGAGGGGAAGGAAGAAGAATTTAGAATGTAGGGCAGGGGTGTCCAAAGTTGGCAACTTTAAGACTTGTGGACTTCAACTCCCAGAATTCTGGGAGTTGAAGTCCACAAGTCTTAAAGTTGCCAACTTTGGACACCCCTGATGTAGGGGGAAGGAAAAAGAAGAAAAAGGGAAGGAAGGAGATTATATAATGAGAATGTGGGAGGGTCTCAGGGAAGTCCTGCCTTAGCACTTGGCGACCACAGGTACCCCCTCACCCCGACACAATCCTGTGTCACCCCCACTATGGCCACGCCCACGACGGCCCCATCCCCATCCCTCGAAGGTGGAACGCAACCCTGACACGGCCCTCAGAAATCGAGTTGGACACCCCTGCTCTAGGGTATCTAAAGTTTGGAAAATAGACGACATACTATCTTAACGGTGGGTTTCAAGAGGAACGCTAAAATTACAGACTTAACGGCTTCAGGTATAAATTGGTGGAAGCATTTATAAATATAAAACAAACACACAAAAAAGGACGAATTTAGCCGAAGAAGGATTAATATTGATTCTGCAAAGCTGCAAGCCTCCCTTGGTAATCTTTAAAAAAACAAAAAAAACTTCTCAAGAGTTGTTCCAAAGTGGTCAGGGTGACTTAGCAAAATTGACTTGGATTAGCAAAACGTTCTTGATGAATCTTCTCACCCTCAGCAAACAAGGGAGGAAAAGGTAAATACTTCCTTTGTATGAAGGTCAGAAAACAGGTAATAGGAGAAAAAGAAATATTTGGCCCACAGTCCCCGGGGTCGTCAGAATGGAAGACTGGGCTGAGCGCAGCAAGGGTAGTCCTCGATTTACGACCGCAATGGAGCCCAACATTTCTATTGCTAAGCGAGACATTGAGTTTTGCCCCCTTTTGTGACCTACCTTATCACATTTGTTACCTGAATCACTGCAGTTTCATTTAGTAACACAGTTATTAGAAAGTTGCCCAAGGGCATCCCATGACCCTGGGACTGCAAACCGTCATAAGTGTGAGCCAGTTGCCAAGTGTCTGAATTTTGATCACATGACCCCGGGGGACGCCGCAATAGTCGTAAGTGTGAAAAACGATCATGTCGCTTTTTCAGTAATTTCGAACGGTCACTAAACGAATGGTTGTAAGTCGAGGACTGTCCATACTTCAGCAGGGAGAAATGTATTGCATTTAGAGTAGTTTACCGTATTTTTCGGAGTATAAGACGTACCTTTTTCCTCCCTAAAAGAGCATGGAAATGTTGGTGCGTCTTATACACTGAATACAGCCATTTTTGGCCTCCCAGCCATTTTTGTTAAAAACGGGCCATTTTTTGCAAAAACGGGGTGTTTTTGCCTTCCCCCACCCCCCAGAAGCACTCTGCAGGCTTCAACAGGGCTGAGGGAAGGGAAAAATGCACCATTGTGGTGAAAAACAGGTATTTTTGCCTTCCCCAAGCCCTACTGAAACCTGCAGAGTGCTTCTGAGGGGTGGGGGAAGGCAAAACCTTTTTTTTTCCTGACTTACCTCTTTGAAATCTTGGTGCGTCATATACACCGGTGCGTCTTATAGTCTGAAAAATACGGTAATTCTGTTTTGTCAGCAATATCTGGATTTCTCAATTTCTCATTTATTTTCAGATAGTTTCATGGATAGATATAAATAGTCTTGTTTCTTCAGATAAAAATTCTTTTGGTATTGGCTGAGCACCTGATTCTTGGAACAACAAATGGAACAACTGACGAAAGTTATTAGACTAGACTAGACTAGACTAGACTACAATACAATACAATACAGTACAATACAATACAATACAGTACAATACAGTACAATACAGTACAATACAGTACAATACAGTACAATACAGTACAATACAGTAGAATAGAGTAGAATAATTTATTGGCCAAGTGTCATTGGGCCCACACAGAATTTGTCTTTGGTGCAGATGCTCTCAGTATACAAAAATAAAAATAAAATGCATTCATCAAGAATCATAAGATACAACACTTAGTGATAGTCATGGGTTACTAATAAGCAATCAAATCATACTAGGAAACAAATAAACAATATAAATTGAAAGATACAAGCAACATGGTTATAGTCATAAGTGGGAAGAGATAGGTAGTAGGAAGGAAGAGAAGAAGAATAGAAATGCAAAAGAAAACAATATCCCATGTTTCATTGACGAATAGGTGTCCCTGAAAATCGAGGCAGTACATAATTTGAATTAATAACACCAATAATAATTTAATAAACACGCGTGCTCAGATTCAGACACTTTTACACAGGGGAATGGATGGCTTGTGAGATGGTTATTTTCCATTTGGGATGGACTGTTATTTGGCATTCACTATCATGTCCTCCTCTATTAGGTGATGGCATTTTATCCATCCTGCCTGAAGTAGTTTATATAGGTGCATTAAAAAACAGAAGTTCACGGAATGACATGCCACCATTTTAAAATATGCCAGGCTTGGCCAGACTTTCTACTCTCTCTGTCTAGGAGATCAAAGAGGCTGGCCAGAGGCAGCATATTTTAAGGTGGCGGCATATTGTTCCATGCAATTCTATTTTTAATGCAACTATATCCGTGTTTCTCTATGTTGTCAGCTTTCAGATGGGTGGACTTCAATTCCCAGAATTCCCCAGCCAGCTACTGGTCTGTATTATTGTACTTCAGGCAGGACTGATACTTCTACAATACAAAGGATATATTTGGAGGTTAGTTTTAGAGAGGGTCTTTAAACTGAGGCAGGGAGGGGCGCTTGCACCCCATGGCTGTTTGATCTAGTTATAAAAATAATAAGAGCAATAGGGCTTAAACTTACATACCGCTTCACGGTGCTTTACAGCCCTCTCTAAGCAGTTTACAGCGTCGGCCTCTTTCCCCTAACAGTCTGGGTCCTCATTTTATCCACCTCGGAAGGACGGAAGGCTGAGTCAACCTTGAGCCTGGTGAGATTTGAGCTGCCAAATTGCAGGCAAGCAGCAGACGTAGCCTGCAGTACTGCACTCTAACCACTGCGCCACCGTGGCTCATTTAAGGTTGCCTTCCCCAAATTGTTACACACACACACCCGCCCGCCCGATGGACTAAAATTCCCATTGTTCCCAGCCAGCCAGCCCTTTTTGAGCTAAAATCCCGCCATCTTCAGTAAACAGCACTCCTGGCTGAGATGATATTTGAGGATGCAGCAGTTCATTTAGGGCAGGGGTGTCCAAACTTGGGAACTTTTAAGACTTGTGGACTTCAACTCCCAGAATTCCCCAGCCAGGAGTTGAAGTCCACAAGTCTTAAAAGTTCCCAAGTTTGGACACCCCTGATTTGGGGACTCTTCGAAGTTACAACAGCAATGAAAAAAAAGTGGCTTATGACCGCTTTTCACACTTGACAACAGTTGTAGAAGTTCCCACAGCCACGTGATCCAAATTCAGACTCTGCTCAGCTGGCTCCAATTTATGACGGTTGCAGTGTACCGTGCTCGCGCGGTCTCCTTTGGCGACCGTCCGACGCGCAAACTCAATGGGAAAGCCTGCTTCACTTAAGAGCCATATCCACTCACTTCCCGAATGGAATGATTCGCTGAACAACGGCGGCAAGAAAGGGGGCAAAACTCAAGTGCCTCACTTAGCAACGGAAAGTTGGGGCTCCGTGGCGGGCCGTCAGTGGAAGATTTATCTGTTTGATCTATTGGTGGTTGTTTTTACCTCATTCTATTCCTTCTGCCAGATCTGGTGGCTGGATCCTGAGCTCACCTACGGCAACGCCAAGCCGTTTGTTTTCACCCAAGGCCATTCGGTGTGCAACCGGTCCTTCTTCCCTTGCTTTGACACGCCGGCTGTGAAATGCACTTACTCCGCGGTTGTCAAGGTAAGACGTTCTCCAGTGTGCTGAGAGAGAATCCGCCTGAAAAATCAGCTGGCCGGCGGGAGGCATGTGCACATGCGCACTGGAGCTGAGCTGGGGCAACAGCTCCCGAGCTTGCAGAGAGGGGTCCACATGCCACCGGTGGCACACATGCCATAGGTTCGTCGTCATGGGTATAGAGCAGTGATGGCTAACCTTTTTTGGTTCCCATGCCAAAAGCGGGGGGAGCTCAGGGGGGGCTCGTGCGCGGGCATGCCACACCCATAATGCTATGCAGGTGACAACCCACCCCCAGTTTTGGCGTGGTTTTTTCGCCCTCCCCAGGTGTGGGCTTTCTAGGAGCCAAGGGAGGGCGAAAACAGCCCTCTCCTGGCTTCCCTGGAGGCCCTCCGGAGGGCGAAAAACGAATCTAAGGAGAACCCGGAAGTTCGGGAGTGGTCACTTCCGGTTTGTCCATAGGGCTGATTTTCGACTTCAGGAGCCTTCAGGAGGCTTTCCGTTTTCCCCCCTCCGGAGCCTTCAGGGAAGCCTCCTAAAGGCTCTGGAGGGTGAAAACCGGCCCTGTGAGCAAACCAGAAGTCCGTTCTTGAACTTCCGGTTTGCCCGTAGGGCCGGTTTTTCGCGCTCGGAGGCTTCAAGGAAGCCTCCGGAGGGCAAAAAACAGCCTCAAAAGAAGGCTCTGTGTGCCAGTTGTGGCACGCGTACCATACGTTCGCTATCACGGGTATACAGCATTGGTGAAATTCAGTATTGTTTACTAATGGGTCTGTGGGCGTGGCTTGGTGGGCGTGGCAGGGGTAAGGGTACTGCAAAACCTCCATTCCCACTCCACTCGGGGGCCAGCCAGAGGTGGCATTTACCTGTTCTCCGAAGTACTCCAAATTTCCACTAGGAATTCTGCAGGATCTGCTAGATTTCACCCCAGGTATAGAGTCTCCAGCTTGTGCCATGGGGTGAATTTAGAAGACCTCCAAGATCCCTTTCAACTCTATTCTTCTGTTTTTCTTTTCTTTCTTTGAACAGGCCCCTGCAGGTATGCAGGTGTTAATGAGCGCCACCCAAAGTACCTATGAGGAAGAAGAGGGCGTATACCAGTTCTACATGGAGTACCCCATCCCTGCTTACCTGGTGGCTCTGGTGGCTGGGGATCTTGTTGCCGCAGAGGTTGGTCCTAGGTAAGGCACTCTTCTCGGATTTAGCAGGGTTGATGGAAGACGGGGATATTGCTAGGCCAGCGATGGCGAACCTTTTTTGGCTCGCGTGCCACAAGGGGGGGGGAGCGCAGGGGGGTCGTGTGTGGGCGTGCCGCACCCAGAATGCAATGCGCGATCTCCCCAGTGCACATGCCGCACAACGCGTGACCCCCCCATTTTTACATGCTTTTTTCACCCTCCCCTGGCTCCAGAGGCTTTATAGGAGCCTGGGGAGGGCGAAAAGAGCCTCCCCCGCCCCCCCAGAGGCCCTCCGGAGGCTTCAGGGACCGTCCGGAGGCTTCCCTGAAGCCTTCAGAACGCTTAAAACGACCCTCCGAGCAAACCGGAATTGACTTCTGGTTTGCTTGGAGGGTCGTTTTAAGCGTTCTGAAGGCTTCAGGCACCGTTCGGACGCTTCCCTGACGCCTTCAGAGTGCTCAAGACTTCCGGTCTGCCTGTAGGGCTCGTTTTTTGCTCTGTGGAGGCTTCAGGGAAGCTCATGAAGCCTCCGGAGGGCCTCCGGGGGGGGGGGGGGGAGGCTCTTTTCACCCTCCCCAGGCTCCAATAAAGCCTCTGGAGCCTGGGGAGGGCGAAAAATGGCTTTTAAAAAGGTGAACTCAGCTGGCCATGTGCGCTGGCCAGCTGACAGGGCAGCACCTCGCGTGCCCTGACAAATGGCTCTGCATGCCACCTGTGGCACACGTGCCATAGGTTCGCCATCACTGTGCTAGGCTGTAATCTTTACCACTGTGGTTGCTGAAGAGGCTGGGAATTGTAGTTCAGCAACTTGTGGAAAGCCGTACAGGGCAGGGGTCCCCAAACGTTTGGACCTCAAGGACCACTAAATTCATAATTAATTAAAATCCGCAGGATTTTAAATTCATAATTTAAAATCCTGTGGATCACCAAAATGATCTGCCTAATGACAGCTGGGTGGGTGTGGCCAGAGTGGGTCATGTGACTGGGTAGGTGTGGCCAACTCAATGTCATTCACATGGAGGGGCACCTTCCAGCCTCTACTCGCCACTCCCTGCCTGCCCACCCGGGCTCCTTAGGGCCTCAACAGGAAGCAGTTGCTGGAGCTGAGCAGCCCCCAGGAGAAAGAGTTGGCAAAACAGCTCAGTTCAAATGGGATCTGACCGAGGAGGAGGCTCAGTAGAAGCACCTCACTGAGGACTAGGAGCATGGGCTTTCCAAGCAGAGGGAAGACCTGCAGGTGTGCAAGGCCAGGTACCGGCGCCTGGAGGCTTAGTGGGCTGAGATGGTCAGCCAGTTCCGGGCCATGATGCAGTCCCACTGGAACGAGGCCCTCCGGCTCTTCGCCACCAGCTGCTCTTCCCTCCAGCCTTCGCCCAAATCCCCCCACCAGGAGGCTGAAGCAGACCCCAAGTGGGAATTTCTGCCCCCCTCCGACCCCCACAAAATGACCCAGAAGGGGGAGACTCTCTGCAGCCACACAAGCGTTCATTGCACGTATCCGTCCCAGGGGCCGTAGTTTGGGGACCCCTGATTTAGTGCAATATAAAAAATGCAAATCATTTTTCTCCGGACCACCGAAATTTTCTTGCGGCCCACCAGTGGCCCAAGGACCACCAGTTGGTGACTGCCGGTATAGGGAGGCCTTGAGTTACAAGTGCAATTCAGACCAGGATTGCCATCACTAAACAATGCGATTGTAAAGTACAGGTAGTCCTCAACTTACGACCACAATTGAGCCCAAAATTGATGTTTGCAAGTGAGACAGTTTGTTTGCCACATTTGTTGAGTGAATCTCTGCAGTTGTTCAGTTAGTAACACGGTCGTTAAATGAATCCGGCTTCCCCATTGACTTTGCTTGTCAGAAGGTGGGATCACATGACCCAGGGACAGTGCAGCTGTCGTCATAAATGTGAGTCAGTTGTCCAGCATCTGAATGTAAATCATAAGACCGTGGGGATGCGACAACGGTCATAAGTGTAAAAAGTGGTCATAAGTCCCTTTTCTCAGTGCCGTCATATCTTCAAACGGTCACTAGGCGAAGTGTTGTAAGTCGAGGACTACCTGTATTGGAATCAGGAACTTTCTTTAAAGTGCGCAATTAGGTGTTAGTTTTGCACTTCCACAGCAAAAAATGCCAAATTCTTGCTATATTCTAACTTAGGCTTCCCAAGAGCATGAAGCAAACTCCTTGCCCCGACAAAAGCCCTTTTATTAATTGACTGTGGATTCTGCTCATTCACATCCAGCAAAGTCTTTCAAGGGAGGATTTACAGTCACAGACCTTCTCTGGCTTGGAGAGCTGCCAGGCTGAGATCTGCAAAACTTAGCAAGAACCCTCGGAGAGTCACAAACCAATTAAGCAAACTAATTGTCTCCTGCAAACTCCATTCCCCTTTTGCTCCTATTTATTCCCTCTGGAAGGGGTCATTCACCATCCCCCTGTGGCCTTACTCCCAAGTCGACCCCTGTTCTTTAGCTGTTCCCTACTGTCATTTCTGCTCATTCACATAAGCAAATTCTTTCAAGGGAGGATTTACAGTCACAGACCTTATCTGGCTTGGAGAGAGTCATGAACCAAGCAAACTGTCTCCTGCAAACTCCACTCCCCTTTCGCTCCTCTTTTATTTCCTCTGGGAGGGGCCATTCATTGTCCACCTGTGGCCTTACCCCCAAGTCGACCCCTGTTCTTTAGCTGTTCCTTTCATCTGGCAACTCTGTGCATGCGCACAATGGGAACAGGCTCCAGCTGTTCTTCTGCCCCACTGATGTCTGACTCTGAAGGCAGCTGATAACTGTCAGACGGCCCTGGCCCCCTCTCTGCCTCCGACACAGAGCCCTTGTCCAAGCCTTCCCCAGACTCCAGGACTGGCCCACCTTCCTCCCCAACCCTCCTCACTGTCCGAATCTGCTGCCAGCTCTGCTGGCGGGCCACAACATGCTAGGCCCCAGTGTTTACTCTGTTGTTTTTCTGCTTTCTTTGCAAACAGGAGCAAAGTCTGGGCCGAGCCATGCCTATTGTCAACAGCCATCGGCAAACTCTCAGGTCGGGTGGAGCACTGGCTCAGCGCTGCAGAGAGTCTCTACGGTCCATACATCTGGGGCCGGTAAGCTCATTATAGCATGCATAGGTCTCGGCTGGGGGGGGGGGGGGAAGGAACGAAATGCACGTTGAGGGGCGGCAATTCTGCGCCTTCTTTTTTTCCTGTTTTGGAAGAAACGTCCCGGGTTCACTTCCATGTGGGAAGAAAGACCCCGGAAACATGGAGGGATGATTGGAAAGATGGTTTTAATGGTGGACAGGACCACTTGGTTTCTTTATCGGCAAAACATAAATTCAACACACACAAAAACTCTATAACTAATTTAACAACTGCAATGTTCCTTTAACAAGTGAGGCAAAAAAAGATCGTAAAATTGAGCAAAACTCAACTTAAGTAGTTGCAAGATGAGGGCTCCTTGTAAATTCTGGGGGATTTTATTTATGCATATCGACATTTTTACGGCTGTCTGTCTGCTTTGAGAATTATGGCTTCCAAGATTTGCCAATTGATCTGGGTTCTCCCTCCTCTGGTCTCCAGGTACGACATCGTTTTCCTCCCTCCCTCGTTTCCCATCGTCGCCATGGAGAACCCGTGTTTGACCTTCGTCATCTCGTCCATCTTGGAGAGCGATGAGTTTCTCATCATCGACATCATCCACGAAGTGGCCCACAGCTGGTTCGGCAATGCCGTCACCAACGCCACCTGGGAAGAGATGTGGTTGAGCGAAGGGCTGGCCACTTACGCTCAGCGCCGAATTACGACGGAGACTTACGGTAAGTTCCGTCTTACTCCGCCTGCGTATTGCGCCTTTAAATTGCAGGAGTTGCTGAGGCCAGCTTGGATCTGTTTAGAAGAGGGGTGTCAAACTCAATGTCATTGAGCGCCGCAGGAGGGCTGTGCTTCACCTCGGAGGGCCGAGTGGGTGCGGCGAACTGGATGGACATGGCCAACTTGACGACACTACGCAAACTGCTGGCAATGTCAGGTGTCCAAATAGCATACAAAAGTAAATCAGAGTCCGAGGCAAAGTATTCCTCAAAGTTCCAATTGATGAAGAGAGCCATGTTGGCACATCTGGGAAAACCCAAATCTGAAAACTTCCCAGTTTTCCCCACCCAGTTGAAAGTTCAAGATCTTTCCTCCCCCACCCACAAGTCCATCCCATTGTCCAATCTCCCACTGCCACGCTGGCAGCTTCCACTCATCCGCATCCGGTCAGGTGCAAAGACAAAGGATGACCTTGGTTTTCTAGAAAGAATATTGTTATGACTACATATCATCTATACTCGGTACAACCCCCCTCCTCCCATTTTCCCACAATAGAAAATGCCTAGTAGAATAATAGAAAGTATGGCAGGCCAAAGATCCAAAGATGGCTGCAGAGCTGACAGGCATGTTTCTTCTTCGCATTGGGTAGACCAGGCCGAAGCCAGACTGGCCAGCCCCTTACATTGGCCGCAGGCCGGATCCGACCACATTGCGGTCTGGGTGTGACCTGCGGGTCTTGTGTTAGACACCCCTGCCTTATACTGTCTCCAACTTCCCTTCACTGTCAACGGAGTATCAGCATCGTTTTTATATCACGGCAGCCAAAATCCGAACTGCCACATTATGTGTAAAAATTTCAACTCTCGGATTAAAATCCATGTGTTTTGGGCTATGCATGTGGACAGGTGCTGCTTTTACGTGCTTGGAGACAGCCTTCCGCCTTGAAGCCCTTCACCGGCAAATGAAGCTCCTTGGGGAGGACAATCCTGTCAGCAAACTTCAGGTTAAACTTGAACCAGGTAAGAAAGAGGGCTGGGTCTTCTCTTTTATCAAATCAAGCCAACGGATTTGCCTTCCCTGCGTAGATTGCTCAAGGAATTACCAAAATGAAAGTTGCAGAAGGTCAAGGCAGCTAACAAAGGCTTGGTTCAACATAGCTTGGGAGGAGAGTGTTGTGGCTGGCCAGCAGCCAGTGGAGCTGGTGGCAGACTCGAGACAGCGAGGAGGTTGGGGAGGAAGATGGGCCAGTCCTGGAGTCTGGGGAAGGCTCTGAGGAGAGCTCTGTGTCGGAGGCAGAAAGGGGACCAGGGCCGTCCGACAGTTATCAGCTGCCTTCGCAGTTAGACATCAGTGGGGCAGACGAACAGCTGGAGCTTGTTCCCAATCTGTCAGGAGAAGGGAACAGCCAAGGAACAAGGGTCGACTCGGGAGTAAAGGCACAGGTGGACAGTGAATGGCCCCTCCCAGGGGGAATAAAGAGGAGCAAAAGGGGAGTGGAGTTTGCAGGAGACAATGAGTTCGCTTAATTAGTGTGAAGATTTGTTTGTGACACTCAAAGACTCCTTGCCAAGTATTTTCTTGTACAGAGTTGTGTTTGGAAGATATCACCCTGGCAGCTCTCCAAGTCTGATAAGGTCTGTGGTTGCAAATTCACCCTTGAAAGACTGTTTGCTGGGACTTTGCTGGATGTGAATGAGAGGAATTCACATGATAAAAAGGGGTTTTATCGGGACAAGGAGTCTGCTTCGTGGTTTTGTGAAGCCTAGGTCAGAACAGATAGTGTGGTGCAGTGGCCCAGCTCTCGCCTCAGGATCAGGAGGCTGTGAGTTTGATCCTAGGTAGCGGCAGAAATTTCTCTCTCTGGGCACAATGAGTAATTATCTGCTGCGAACTCTGCATTGGCAACAGGAAGAGCATCCAGCCAGTAAACACTGAGTCCATTCGGTTGCCCCAACTTCATCCTGGTGTAAGGGATTACAGGGTCATTAAAAGACAAAATAATGGTAATAATCATAGCTTGTGGGAGATTGGTTGGGTTCATAAAACCCTCTTAAAGGAGGGGTCCCCAGCCTCTTGGCCATGTCCCAGTACCCTGCTGTGGCCCATTTGGAGCCGGGCCATGCAAACAACTTAAAACATGAAGAACGGTTGCAGGAACTGGGGATGTCTAGTTGAATGAAAAGAAGGACCAGGGGAGACATGATAGCATTGTTCCAATATCTCAGGGGTTGCCACAAAGAAGAGGGAGTCAAGCTATTCTCCAAGGCACCTGAGGGCAGAACAAGAAGCAATGGGTGGAAACTAATCAAGGAGAGAAGCAACTTAGAACTGAGGAGAAACTTCCTGACAGTGAGAACAATTAATCAGTGGAACAGAAGTTGCCTCCAGAAGTTGTGAATGCCCCAACACTGGAAGTCTTTAAGAAGATGTTGGAGAGCCATTTGTCTGAAACAGTATAGGGTTTCCTGCCTAGGCAGGGGGTTGGACTAGAAGACCTCCAAGGTCCCTTCCAACTCTGCTATTGTATTGTATTGCATTATTGTAACTTGCAACTTCAATTTGGGTGAGTGACAACTGGAGGCATGCATGCCCAGCTGCTGGCACAAATGGAGTTCTGCACACAGAACCATCCGCTCTCCCCCCCCCTCCGTCATCGCTGGTCCGCAAAGCTGGAAAAGTCGGGGACCACCCAAAAAGCCCAGATTTTTTGAACCCGATTTGTCAGTTCTTTGATCCTTAGCATTGCGTTTGTAGAACAACACGCGCGGTGATGGTGCTAAAAAGTCCATTCCAAAGAAAGTTACAATACGAAGAATCATCCCCCACCCCCAAAGGTTTACAGGTGGTCCTCCACTTATGACAATTCATTTAGGGACCATCTGAAGTTACAACGGCACTGAAAAAAGTGACTTACGACTGTTTTTCACACTGAACGACCGTTGCAGCACCCCCATGGCGACGTGGTCAAAATCCAGACGCTTGCCAATAGACTCATATTTGTGACGGTCGCAGGGTCCCGGGATCCCCTTTTGCAACCTTCCGACAAGCAAAGTTCAATGAGGAAGCCAGATTCATTTTACAATCATGTTACTAACAATTATAGAGGGACGCCGGGGCTCAGTGGCTAAGACGCTGAGCTTGTCGATCAGAAAAGTCGGCAGTTCGGAGGTTCGAATCCCTAGCACCGTGTAATGGAGTGAGCTCCCGTTACTTGTCCCAGCTTCTGCCAACCTAGCAGTTCGAAAACACGTAAAAAATGCAAGTAGAAAAATAGGAACCACCTTTGGTGGGAAGGGAACAGCGTTCCGTGCGCCTTCCGGAGTTGAGTCATGCCGGCCACATGACCCTGGAGACGTCTTCGGACAGCGCTGGCTGTTCAGCTTTAAAACGGAGATGAGCACCGCCCCCTAGAGTCAGGAACGACTAGCACATATGTGTAAGAGGAACACAATGCTAAGTGATTCACTTAGCAACTGTGGCAAGGAAGGTCATAAGAAGGGGCAAAACTCATTTTAACAGCTGTCTTCCTTAGCAGTGGATGTTTTGGGCTCCATTGTGGTCATAAGTCGAGGAGTGCCTGTTTTGCCATTTATTTTTCTATCACTCTTATCCTCTCTTCCTTTTTTCCCCCCCAGGTGTGAATCCCAGCAACCTGATGAACCTCTTCACCTATGAGAAAGGGTTCTGCTTTGTTTACTATCTGTCTCAGCTGTGCGGAGACCCAACACATTTCGATGCCTTTCTCCGGGTTAGTAATCTGGTTTGGGGCAGGAGGGGAGGTGTGCGCATGGATACTTATTGCACCTTCAACTTTGCCAGTCAGTATCAGTTCAAATCAGGCATTTTCAGCTGAATCCTTCAAAAAAACACGACTCAAACAAAGTTAAAATGCAATGGAGGCAGGTTTACTCTACCTTTGTCCTCTGCACTCCCTCTCAGTCTCCCCCACTCACAGCCAGCAGTTCCTCCCACCAGCCTCTGGGAAGTTAAAATGCAATGGAGGCAGGTTTACTCTACCTTTGTCCTCTGTACTTCCTCAGTCTCCCCCACTCACAGCCAGCAGTTCCTCCCACCAACCTCTGGGAAGTTAAAATGCAGTGGAGGCAGGTTTACTCTACCTTTGTCCTCTGCACTCCCTCTCAGTCTCCCCCACTCACAGCCAGCAGTTCCTCCCACCAACCTCTGGGAAGTTTAAATGCAATGGAGGCAGGTTTACTCTACCTTTGTCCTCTGCACTCCCTCTCAGTCTCCCCCACTCACAGCCAGCAGCTCATCCCACCAACCTCTGGGAAGTTAATATCCCAGCCTCTGAGAACTTAAAAACTTATATGCATTATTGATTTTATTTCAGAATTTAGTCTCGGGCTCCTAAATTACTGGGCTGTCATAAAGGATTGGAGCCCGCTGTAATTTAAAGAAAAATATTGTACTGGATGAATGACCTCTAGAGATTTTCCATCAGCGGAGATCTTTGTGTCAGAGCATTAGAAATCCAGCACGGCTGGTCCTGATTTATTTAAACCTTGTTTATTTTCTGCTCTTCCCTTAGGAGAAGCTCCTTCAATTGTGATATTTTACTTTGTTCTCTAGTGTATGTGTCTTCATCTCTGTTGCTTTTCTGGCCGTTTCCACTCCGTTTCCCTTAATTTTGTAACCTGGGTTTATGCTGCCTCTCTTTCAGACTTATATCGAGAAGTACAAGTTCACAAGCGTTGTAGCCCAAGATCTGTTGGATTCCTTCTTGGCATTTTTTCCAGACCTGAAAGAACAATGCATCGATTGCAAAATAGGTAGGGAAGAGGACCTTGGCAAAATGTAATGCACACAAACACACACCAACACACACAAAATCTTAGGAGTATTGCCCAGATGGAGGAGACAAACTACAGGTAGCCCTTGGCTTACGAGTACAATTGAGCCCAAAATTTCTGTTGTTAAGTGAGACAGTGGTTAAGTGCATTTTGCCCCATTGGACGACTTTCCTTGCCACCCTTGGGAAGTAAATTGTTGAAGTTGTTAAGTGAGAAACACGGTTGTTAACTGAATCTGGCTTCCCCCTTGCCAGAAGGTAGCAGAAGGTGATCCCATGACCCTGGGACACTGCAACCGTCATAAAGAGGAACCAGAGGCTAAGCATCTGAATGCTGGTCTCAGGTGGGAATGCTATGGTTGTGAATTGCACCTGGCTTCCCCATTGAGGTTGCTTGCGAGAAGCTCGCAATAGGCGATCACATGACCTTGAGACACAGCGACGTCATACGTCATGGATCCTTAAAGTAGGGCCCACCATAGCCATGAATCTGGCCTGCACAGGACCCTGAGGCTGCCCTGCCCTCCCTTCACTTGAGCACAGGTCTTACCTTCGGGACCCTCGCAGGCTGGAACTGAAAGGTAAGGCCAACAATTTTGGCCTGCAGAATGCTTCTGGAGGTGAGGGGTGTGTGCGTGTGAAAAACTGGACGCACAGAAGAGGCCAAAAAAAATGGCTGGAAACGGCCCATTTTTGGCAAAAAATGAGCCCTTTTGGCCTGCAGAATGCTTCTGGTGTGCGTGTGTGTGTGTGAAAATGGGGCACACAGATGCTCCAGGAGGCCAAAGAATTGGTGAAAGTGGCCCATTTATCACCTTCCCCGCCTCCAGAAGATAGATGGATGGATGGATGGATGGATGGATGGATGGATGGATGGTTGGATGGTAGGTAGGTAGGTAGGTAGGTAGGTAGGTAGGTAGGAGAGAGAGAGAGAGATAGAGAGAGAGAGAGAGAGAGAAAGAGAGATAAATAGACATGATAGGTAGGTAGGTAGGTAGGTAGGTAGATAGATAGATGATATAGATGGATGGATGGATGGATGGATGGATGGATGGATGGATGGATGGATGGATGGATGGATGGATGGATGATGGATGGATGGATGGATGGATGGATGGATGGATGGATGGATGGTAGGTAGGTAGGTAGGGGGAGAGAGAGAGAAATAGATAGATGATAGGTAGGTAGGTAGATAGATGATATAGATGGATGGATGGATGGATAGATGATAGATAGATAGATAGATAGATAGATAGATAGATAGATAGATAGATGACAGATAGATAGATGATAGATAGATGATAGATAGATAGACAGACAGACAGACAGACAGAGAAAGACAAAGGGGAGAGAGAGAGAGAAAGAAAGTGAGTGAGGGAGAGAGAGAGAGAGAGAAAGAAAGAAAGAAAGAAAGAAAGAAAGAAAGAAAGAAAGAAAGAAAGAAAGAAAGAAAGAGAAAGGGAAGGAGGAAGGGAGGGACATTTCTCAAGCTCTTTGGGGCTGAGAAGAATTGCTACAAAACTGAGTTTCCTGAAGTGGACCACTAGACGCTTAAACAACTGAAAAAACAATCTAGTAATAAGAAAAAGTAACCAAAAGAGCGACATGCAAACAGAAGGAAATAAAACACCCACTCAGGAACTTAACAAATTAAAGTTTAATTTGTGCGCATTGTTCAATGGACTGTTAAATTGGCCACGCCCACCCAGCCACATGACCACTTAGCCATGCACACCCAGCCTGTCCAGCCCCCCACTCCCCAACAGTCTGAGGGACCGTGAAAAAGTTTGAGGACCCCTGCCATAAGTCGCAGCCAGCTGCCAAGCATCTGAATCCCGATCACATGATCATGGGCATGCCTTTCCAAGTTGATCCTTGTTGGCGAATCTGTTGCAGGGCTAGAGTTTGACCGCTGGCTCAATGCCACAGGGCCTCCTTTGGTCGAACCAGACTTATCTCAGGGATCCAGCTTGACCCAGCCGGTGGAGACGCTGTTCGATCTCTGGACCACGGAGCCTCTGGACGCAGGAGCTGCTGCGAACAGCGTCAACATCGCCGAGTGGCAAACATTCCAAACGGTGCTTTTCCTGGATCGGTTACTGGATGGGTCGCCCTTGCCGCACGGTGAGTTTGGCTACCTACGGTAGTACGGTAATGAAACGTCTGCAAGAAAACAACCAAGCTCGGAGAACTACCAAGGTCCCTACAGTTTTGACACTCGAGCTACACAAACACTCTTTTTATAAGTCTGATGAGTGTGCATTCTGCTCACTTGCTCCCGCTGGGTCAGGGTTCCAAGCAACACCCCCAATGAAAGAAGACCCCCAGGACTGAGTTTCCTCAAAGTTCCATTTTATTCGCGATGTCATAGTGGCACATCTAAGGCTGGCTCAGTGGCTACGACACTGAGCTTGCGGATCAGAAAGGTCGGCAGTTCGAGTCCCTAGCACCGCGTAATGGAGTGAGTTCCCGTTCCTTGTCCCAGCTTCTGCCAACCTAGCAGTTCGAAAGCAGGTAAAAAAATGCAAGTAGAAAACTAGGAACCACTTTTGGTGGGAAGGGAACAGCATTCCGTGCGCCTTCGGTGTTGAGTCATGTGGGTATCTACACATGATCAAATTGCTGACGTCTTCGGACAGCGCTGGCTGTTCAGCTTTAAAACGGAGATGAGCGCCATCCCTTAGAGTCGGGAACGACTGGCACGTGTGTGCGAGGGGAACCTTTCCCTACCTTTACCTCTACCTATTGGCACATCTGGGAAAGCCCGATTCTGAAAGTTTCCAGGTTTTCCCCACCCAAAGTCCAAGTCCCTGCCCAGCACCCACATGTCCATCACATCATCCAATCGGGCACCTTCCAAAACTGGAGATGCCTCCCAGTCACACCATCGCAGCTGCAGGGCAAGGTGTCCTTGGCTCTCTGAGAAAGGAATGTCATTTAGACTGTACATCTCCCATACTCCATATAATACCCCCTCCCATTTTCCCATAGCATTGAATGTGGCGGGCCGCAAGGCCCAAAGTAAAAGATGGCTTCCAGGTCTGACGCACTGCTCTGGTTATTGGTTGTTTCTGGCTGTCCGGTGAGGTCAGTTGATTAAGCACTGTCGCCTTACGGGACTCAGAAAGTGTTCTTTCTCTGGTGCCTGTCCTCTGGAATGAGATCCATATTGTTTCCACCTTAACGGTTTTCCAGAAATGATTAATCAACATACACATTTGCACACACACACGCACACACACGGAGCTGTTGGGTGGCCCATAAATTGAATGAAAAGCAAACGAGAGAAATGTCATCTTTCCGCAGAAGTGATAACAAAGTTGTCCGAATGCTACTCGGCTCAGCTGGAAAACATGAATGCCGAGATTCGTATCCGCTGGCTGCAGATCATCGTCCGCAACGATTACTATCCTGATGTTCACAAAGTCCGTCGCTTCTTGGAAAACCAGGTATCGGTTGCTGGGTTGAAAAGCTTGGCGCTGCTCGGGGTGTGACGATTTTGGGGGGGCGGGAAACCAGGTTGATGCACAAAAGGCATGGGAAGCTCTGATGCTTGGACGTGGGAACAGAGGAAAATTTGTCAGCTGGGGTCCAAACGGAGCCAGAGAGGCTGACAAGAACCAGCTTTATATAAATAAATATAAAAATATCATATGGAGGGAGGGAGGGGGAGAGGGAGAGAGAGAGAGAGAGAGAGAAAGCTCTCAAAAGAAAAAGATCTTACCTCTTGTTGCATTGCTGGAGTGGGGATACCCCACCTCCTGCCAGCCAGCTGGTCTTTGGGTCTCTGCTGCGCATGTCGCACATGCATGCGCATGTCTGTGCATGTCAGCACATTTGCGCATGCGCACACCTTTCATTTTGGGCATGTGCGTTTGGGCACTCAGTGTCTTAAAAGGTTCGCCATCTCTCGTATAGGGTCTCCTGCTTGAGCAGGGGGTTGGACTAGAAGACCTCCAAGGTTCCTTCCAGCTCTATTCTAGTTGATTTTTACAGTAAAGAGGAGGCAAATAGGAGCATCGCCAGGTAACCACAATTGAGCCTAAAAGTCTGTGAAGATTCTCAGTCATCCCAGTCATGGTTTTCCCAAAGGTGTTCTTTTTTTTTCTTTTTCTTTTTTTCAAGAGGCAACTGGACTTTTTGTTTTTGCTTTTGAAGACGTTTCACTTTTCATCCAAGAAGCTACTGGGAAGGGAAGGAGTGACACTCCTTGCAGACAGCTGGTCATTTGCATCCTTTTAGAGAGTCCTTGAGGCCACTTGGAGGTCTATCCATGTCCTCTGATCACCTGAGTGGTGCAAATGGGTGGGGAGCCTCCTTGGAACTATTGAAAGAACTGTATTGCACAACACAGAAACTTCCTAACAGTGAGGACAGTTAACCAGTGGAACAGCTTGCCACCAGAAGTTGTAGGTGTTTTCATCAGTGAAGGCTTTTTAAGAAGAGACTGGGCAGCCACTTGTCTGAAATGGTATAGATTCTCCTGCTTGAGCAGGGGGCTGGACTAGAAGACCTCCAAGGTCCCTTCCAGCTCTGTTCTGATTGATTTTTACAGGAAATAAGATAGGCAAACAGGAGCCGCCTCGGGTAAATCATCACAGCACGAGCATCATGAGGTAAATTACAGATAGCACACACAGGAAAAAGGCGGGAAACAAGGAAACTCCCCCTTCACTCTCACAGCAGCCAATCACAGCTCAGATTCCCTCATGCAGTGGCCAGCTCTCTTTAACCAATTAGCTATAAGCGTGTGTTCTTACTCACGGTCCAATCCTTCACTGCTCCAGCTATTAAATTTTAAATATCTCAAAAAAGGTTTATTTGGTACTTGTTGGCTGAGGTGGTGGAATAGAAGGACCATGAGCCAACACATGGAGTCCTCGACTTACGATCACCACTGAGCCCAAAATCTCAGTTGCTAAGCCCTTAACGCTTGCTAAGATAATTCTGCCCCACTTTATGACCTTTCTTGCCTTAGTGGTTAAGTGAGTCACTGCAGTTGTTAAATTAGTAACATGGCTGTTAAGTGAATCTGGCTTCCCCATTGACTGTCCTTGTCAGAAGATTGCAAAAGATGATCTCACGACCCTGGGACACGGCGGCTGTTATAAATAGGAACCACTTGCCAAGCACCTGAATTTTGATCACATGACCACGGGGATGTTGCAACGGCCGTGTGAAAAACAGCTATAAGTCACTTTTTTCAGTGCTGTTCTAACTGAACAGTCACTAAATGAACTGTTGTAAGTTGAGGACTACCTGTATCTCTGTATTCAACTCTATATTGTCAACAGTGTGCCATAGCTCTACTTGGCTGCGCTGTGGCTGATGGGGAGAGCCATCAGCCTAATTTCCCCATGCCACCCCAGATCAGGGGTCTCCAACATTGGCAACTTTAAGATGTGTGGACTACTCCCAGAATTCCCTGGCTAGGGAATTCTGGGAGTTGAAGTCTGCCTCGAGCAATTTCAACCAAACCTGGTACACAGATTACTTCCCTCTGGAAACAAATATTATGGGGGGTGAGACACCCCTAAAACCCCTCAGGGTGTGCGTTCTGTTAAAATACAGCCTGTTATGCCTTAAAATGGCTTCTACCGTACTGCCTGAAAATGGTTTCTACTGGACAGCGCTGTGGAGTTGCCATGACAACGGCTTCACAGAACTCCACAAGGGGTCTGCCTCTGGTAAAGGGGAAAATCCAAAATTAGAAATTGTGGCAACGTTCATGGAAGGAGGGTTGGGATAAATAAATACCTGGGCAGCACCAGACTATCAGCTACTACTGAGATAAATATGCTTTCCTCCTTATCCTGGGGGGATGGGCCACTAGGTGTCATCAGAGAGCTTTCTTTCAGAATGCTTGGTAGACATCACAGCTAATCATCAACTTACAACCACAGTTGATGAAAAGTTCATGGAGATTCTCAGTCATCCATGGTTGTTCCAAAGATGCTTTTTTTTTCTTTTTTCAAGAGGAAACTGGACTTTCCGGTTTTTCTTGGAAGACGTTTCGCTTCTCATCCAAGAAGCTTCTTCAGTTCTGACTGGATGGTGGGGAGTGGACGAATACAGTACAATAGCAGAGTTGGAAGGGACCTTGGAGGTCTTCTAGTCCAACCCCCTGCCTAGGCAGGAAACCCTATACCGTTTCAGACAAATGGCTATCCAACAACTTCTTAAAGACTTCCAGTGTTGGGGCATTCACAACTTCTGGAGGCAAGATGTTCCACTGATTAATTGTTTTGTCAGGAAATTTCTCAGTTCTAAGTTGCTTCTTTCCTTGACTGAAGATGTTGGGGAGGAACATGGGCCAGTCCTGGAGTCTGGGGAAGGCTCGGACGAGGGCTCTGTGTCGGAGGCAGAGAGGGGACCAGGGCTGTCCGACATGTCACTGTGTTTATTTGGTTTGCCAGCTGTGCTTACATTCTGAGTTATATGGTAGAATGAATTGACTCTTATCACTAAGCTTCACTGCGCATGTTGCACATTCCACATTCTTTCTTTCACTTTACTTTCTGTTGTCCGTCTGCCAAAATGTAATTATTAGCTTAGTAAGTTTTGTTTTTACTTTCTTTACAATAAAATATGTTTCTTAGAATATGTCTCGGGTTTATTTTGCTTATTTAAGAAGTATACTTCAAAGAAATGCCACGATTCATACCTTGTTAATTACAGGGCTCAATTTACCCCTGACACGACAGTTATCAGTTGCTTTCGGAGTCAGAGATCAGTGGGGCGGAAGAACAGCTAGAGCCTGTTCCCAGTGCGCACATGCGCAGAGTTGCCAGACGAAGGGAACAGCTAAGGAACAAGGGGGGACTTGGGAGGAAAGCCACAGGTGGACAGTGAATGGCCCCTCCCATAGGGAATAAAGAGGAGCGAAAGGGGAGTGGAGTTTGCAGGAGGCAATTAGTTTGCTTAATTAGTGTGAGGATTTGTGACTGTCAGAGACTCCTTGCCAAGTATTTTCTAGTAACGTGGTGTTTGAAAGATATCGGCCTGGCAGCTCTCCAAGCCTGCTAAGGTCTGTGGTTGTAAATTCACCCTTGAAAGACTGTCTGCCATGTGAATGAGAGGAATTCACATTAGCTTAATAAAGAAAAGGGGTTTTGTCGGGACAAGGCGCCTGCTTCGTGACTTTATGAAGCCTAGCTCAGAGCAGGGAGAGGCAGCAGGAATTTTAGGAAAATTTTTATCCTTTGACTACTTAACCTGTAGCTGGTCCCAGTTTTCTTTACTACGACGATCCAATTCCACCCGAGTCTCTTGGGCTGACCCTGGCCTCCTTCTGCTTGCATTACAGATGTCCCGCATGTACACGATTCCATTATACGAGGACCTCTGCACCGGCACCCTCAAGTCCTTCGCCCTGGAAGTTTTTTTACAGACCCAAGCCCAGCTCCACCCGAACCTCCGGAAAACCATCCATCAGATCCTGACCCAGGGCTTGAACCCACCACTTCTTGCCACGGACACGGCCGCTGTGGTGGCGGCGGCAGTGGATCCTCCGGGCACCGAGCTTGAGGGCAGAGCAGCCACGCACGGTGCCGTTTCTCTCAGGGACGTCAATGTGTCTGCTTAGCTCAATGCTGGACCTTGGAAGCTGGAAGAGGCCAGCCAAAAACGCCAAGTTAGGACTGCCCTCTCTTGCCCTTCGTGCCACTGCTGGGGTGGGGTGTGTGTGTGTGTGGGGTGTTGGGGGTTGGATTTTTTGTTTAAACTTCCTCCCCACGTGTGTACATCGAGAGTCCTACGTGCCTTCAGGTGCCTGACCCCCTAGGCACAGCGAGATATCAGGGATGTATTTTTTTTTCTTTCCTAACTCTATAAGCAGCAACTGGGAGCAAGGGGCGGGTTGGGCTGGTTGCATCATGAATGTAGAACATCGGATTGCATTTTTCTTTTTTCTTTTTGCGCGTCTGGCAAACCAAGCGCAATTTCCAGCACTCGCTCTCCAAAGCCTGGCCTTGAAGGAGGCAGAATCCTCCCTGGTCCCAGGGCTGGAAGGGAAGGGGGAAAAAAAACTGATTAGGATCATGGTAAATGTTGACGTCGGGATCTATCCCGTTGTACGCTGCGCTCGTGACCCTCCTCCCCCAGAACCCTAAAGAATGAAACGTTTCTTCCAAGCGGTGTCTGCCGATTTCAGGACATGGGTTGGAAAATGGGTCAGGGATGAAAAGAGATTTGGGTGTGGGGTGCGCAGCAGGCTTTATAGAGATGGGGAGGGGCAGG
The DNA here is from genome assembly GCA_029891615.1 of Natrix natrix natrix. NCBI lineage: Eukaryota > Metazoa > Chordata > Lepidosauria > Squamata > Natricidae > Natrix > Natrix natrix. Next base: position 65,144 of record JAKRSK010002980.1, on the reverse strand, counting down.
GGGGGAGAAGCCAACCCTTGCGGGGGTGTATGTGGTGGGAACGTGGGTGTTTAACACTGCTTTGCTTTCCTCGGAGACCAGCCCGCCCAACGGTTAACGATGTAGGCGCACACTTGGCCAGCAGCGACGGACAGGAAGGCCCTTGCGAGATTGTGCCACGGTTACGTCAGTGGCCAGTCCCCAAATGCAACAGCGCAATGTCGTTATTTCCTTTCCACCACAGGTAAAATTAAGAGTGTTAAATCTTTGCAAAAAAAAAAAAGAAAAACCAGCCACGCAAAAGCCTCTCCTGAGGCTGCTGTAAACCTACTGACTTCGTCTTCGCCTCTTTGTGGCGCTGTGGTCTTTGGATGGTGCCACTGGTGGTTTCCAACCCCTTCGTTCATTTTTCCCCCTCCCCGCGCACACGAGCTCACGCAACCCCTTTTCACGTGTTTTTAACCAAAGCAACTCTGGGATTTTCTTTCTGTGCGCGCCCCCCCTTGTTCAAGAGTAATATTTATTCTCTGTCCCAGTAAAGATGGACAGATAACCCCCCCTAGATACCACTCCAGCGTCCAGCTCTGGCGGAGAGGATGCTTGTCCACTGGCTCCCACTTGGTGAAAACTGGTTCTAGGTCCACCAAGGTGCTTCAGTTGTCTTGTTTCCCCCTGAAATATCTTTTCACTTGGGGCGATTTGGGGCTTCAGACAAAAGGGAGAACAAGCAATAATGAAGTTGGACTCCACAGTTGCTTGAGTTGGGTTGGGATCATTTGGCGTAGCGGTTCTGGAATTTCTCCACCATTTGGAAATGTTCCCATCTGCCCAGAAACCAGTGGCGGGATGCAACCGGTTCGGTGAGTGCCTGCAGCATTTAAAAAAACCCGACCTTTTAAAGCTTCGAAACTTACCTTCTACTTCAGCGCCCGTGAGTAAAACAGCTGACACACGGCAATCCGCTGTGCTGCGCGAATTAACTGAGGTAAAAAATGGAACTGCGCGAATTAACTGAGGTAAAAAACGGAACTATAGGACAGGAAAGCGGGGCAGGCGGGGGGGGCATATGCCCACCAGAAATACCGGTTCGCCCGAACCGGCTGAATAACACACCCTGCCAAAAATACCTTCCTGTTTTTAAGGTGTTTTTGATTGGCAGCACTTTTGATGCCTGCTCCAGTCAGGCCGCGACCGCAACCACTGCACACCTTTCTACCATCCCAAGCTCTGTTATCCTACGTTTTTATTTTTATTTTCCAGGAGAATGTATGCAACCAGGGTGGAAACTCCTTGGAGATGTACCTGGATGCCTTACAATAACATCACTTATAAATGTTGAATTAAACTAAGGTTTGCGACTGTGGGAGGTTTTGTGGCTTTTCCTCCCCTAGCCATTGAGGGCATCACAAGGACATTGCAGGTAGTTCTCGATCTACGACCACAATTGACTCCACACTTTCTGTCGCTAAGCAAGATGGCGAGTTTTGCCCCCTTTTATGACCTTTCTTGCCACAGTTGTTAAGTGAATCACTACAGTTGTTAAGTTAGTCACCCAGTTGTTCACTGAATCCGGCTTCCCTTGGCTTGTCAGAAGGTGGCAAAAGGGGATCGTGTGACCGTCATAAGTATGAGTCAGTTGCCAGGGATCTGAATTTTGATCATGTGACCACGGGGAATGCTGCAATGGTAGCCTGAAAAATGGTCATGTAAGTCCCTTTTTTCAGTGTCGTCCTAACTTGGAGCAGCCACTAAATGAACTGCTGTAAGTCGAGGACTACCTGTAGTAAGCACCAAGAGAGGCAAGACCTTGCTGAAGCTGAACTGACTGCAGCCATGCACGTAGAAAGGGTGGGGGTGGGGGATATTGTGTGGTGGCCATCTTGACTTTTCTGACCTCCCACGGACAGCCCTGGCGGCTTGTTTGAACACCTCATTGCGTGACATCTGCTTTCTCCCAACCGTTGTTTCAAAGCAACATTTGAAAAAGCTCTTGTTACACACGGCAAGACGACACGCAAGGCACATCAGTTGAGGTGCGAATTGGGGGTAGCTCCACCTTTCTGCCACAAAGATTTGGATCCTCTTCATGATAAGGCCCCAACCACTGTTGGAAGTAAGGATTTGCCCACCTTACTGTTAACATTGGCACCTGGGTTGAGTGATTGCAAATGAGGTCATCACAATAGCACTTAGACTTATATGCCGCTTTGCAGTGCTTTACAGCCCTCTAAGCGGTTTACAGGGTCAGCCTATTGGCCCCCCAATAATCTGGGTCCTCATTTTCCCGATTTCGGAAGGATGGAAGGCTGAGACAACCTGGTGAGGATCGAACTCCTAGGAGTGAGCAGTGAATTAGCCTGCGGTAAATGCAGGGCACGCGTTGCTCAGTGGCTAAAACATTGAGCTTGTTGATCAGAAAGGTTGATGGTTCGAGTCCCTAGCACTGCATAACGGAGTTACTTGTCCCAGCTTCCGCCAACCTAGCAGTTCGAAAGCATAGAAAAAAATGCAAGTAGAAAAATAGCAAACCACCTTTGGTGGGAAGGGAACAGCCTTTCGTGTTTAGTTCTGCTGGCCATATGAGCACAGAGACATCTTCAGACAGCGCTGGCTCTTCAGCTTTGAAATGGAGATGAGTCGGGAACAACGCATATATTTTTTTGTTTGTTTTTTATTGGATTTATAGGCCGCCCTTCTCCCAAAAGACTCAGGGTGGCGTACAACATTAAAAAAAACACATCCTGAAAGTTAAAAAGAAATTAAATACATATCCAAAAAAACAAACCCAATTTATAGGATAGTACATTTAAAAAATGAGTTAAAATTAACATTAACAGGCCAGGCCGGCTTGCTGGAAAAGCCAACTTTTTAGGGCGCGTCGGAAGGACCGGAGGTCAGGGAAGCTCTAGAGGCAGCTCATTCCAGAGGGAAGGCGCTCCCACAGAGAAGGCTCTCCCCCTGGGGGTCACCAGCCGACACTGTCTGGCCGATGGCACCCTGAGGAGGCCAACTCTGGGATCGTACTGGACGATGGGAGGCTACTGGTGGCAGTAGGTGGTCTCGCAGGTACCCTGGGCCTAAGCCATGGAGCGCTTTAAAGGTCATAATTAGTACCTTGAATTGCACCCGGAAAACAACTGGCAACCAGTGCAGGCCGCCTAAAAGGGGTGTGACATGGGAGCACCTAGGTACCCCCATGACAACCCGCGTGGCCGCATTCTGGACCAGCTGAAGCCTCCGGGTGCTCTTCAAGGGCAGCCCCATGTAGAGAGCGTTGCAGTAGTCCAGGCGAGAAAGGACGAGGGCATGAGTGGCTGCACAGAACATCCCGATCCAGGAAGGGGCGCAACTGACAGGAACCTTTACCTTAAATGCAGAGCAAGAAATTGGTGGCTGGTAGGAGGAACAAAAGGAAGGCAGAAGAGAGGAAAGAAGGAATAGCAATATCCCTTAGACTTGTATACCACTTCACAGTTCTTTAGATTAGATTTTAGATTTGTTAGCCACTCCCTCTCCACGAAGGGACTCGGGGCGGCGTACAATAAATAGAAAAGCACATGTTATACAATTAAACATTACAATTAAACATTACACGGAGGAGGTAAAAAATCACACAACAATCGTTACAATACATAGAGATAGTGATAATCCGATTAAAAATTAAAATACCCCAATATAAAATTACAGGTTTAAAAATTGCCAGGAGGATTAAAATGGAACTATGGTTGAGCCAGGCCGGCTAATTGAAAAAGGTGGGTCTTGAGTTTTGAACGGAAGGAGCGGAGGTCGGTAGTAATCCTGATGTCGGGGGAGAGGTCATTCCAGAGGGCTGGGCCCATCACAGAGAAGGCCCTCAAAGTGGTTTACAAAGTCAACGTACAGGTAATCTTCAATTTATGACCACAGTTGTTCCCAAAACGTATGCTGCTAAGTGAGAAATTGTTTAAGCCGATTTGGAAGGCCACAAATAGCGACCCCAGGAGAGTGCAACTGGCACAAGTTGCCGAGCACCCCAATTTTGAGATAGATAGATGATAGATAGGTAGGTAGGTAGGTAGGTAGGTAGGTAGATAGATAGATAGATAGATAGATAGATAGATAGATGATAGATAGATAGATAGATAGATAGATAGATAGATAGATAGATAGATAGATAGATAGATAGATAGATAGAAAGAAGCACCAGAAGGCAGGAGAAGAAACGATGGAAACTAATGAAGGATAGAAGCAACCTGGAATTAAGGAGAAACTTCCTAACAGTAAGGACAATTAACCAGTGGCAAAGCTAGCCCCCAGAAGTTGTGGATGCGTCATCATTAGTGGTTTTTAAGAATAGACTGGACAGTCACTTGTTTGAAATGGTATAGGGCCGTGATGGCGAACCTATGGCATGCGTGCCACAGGTGGAGCCATACCTGAGGGCACATGTGCCGTTGCCAGCTGCTTGGTTGTTCGGCTGGTCATCGTGGGCACCGCAAAATGCCCCCAAAACAGGCATGTGTGCTCCGGCAAGCTGGTCTTCGGGTTTCTGGTGCCAACTGAAGTCCCTCCCCCACCCCCACCCCGGTCTTTGCCATTTTGAACTGTCACTCAAGGAATAGTTCTAAATCAAGGACTACTGTATTGTATTTTGGGCAGAGCTTTCCCGGCCTTCTGTCTGATTGCCTATTGCAGGGGTGTCCAAACTTGGGAACTTTAAGACTTGTGGACTTCAACTCCCAGAATTCCCCAGCCAGCATGGGAGGTTCTGGGAGTTGAAGTCCACAAGTCTTAAAGTTCCCAAGTTTGGACACCCCTGGCCTATTGCATAGGTGGGGGTGGGGGTGAGACCTCGTTTTGGGCAGCTCCTCCTCCCTCTTCGGGGCGGGTGGGGTGGGGGGCATCTGGCGGGAACCGCCACGTGCAGCCCAGAAGCAGCAGTGGCGGCGGCGGCGGCTATTGAAGACACCGGCATCGCCTGCGCCTGCGCACTACGCCCGAATCAAGCCCTGGGCAAAGCAAGCGGAGCTCCCGCTTCCCAAAGCCTATTCAGGCGTGGCGGGGGGCGGGGGGCGCCTCCAAGGGGCTGCTGGGAGACGTAGTTCTTTCTCCTTCCGCAAAGGATGCTGGGAAGCTGGGGCGGCTCCTTGCTCCCGCTGCATGCCGGGAACGGTAGTTTCCTTCCTCGCCCAAGGTGGTGCCGTGGATAGATGCGCGTTCTGCGTTTGAGATCGGCGGCGGCGTCCAGAAGGCTCGGGCGCGGGCTGGTGCGGATCGGGTCGCCTCTGGGTCCGTCTGGAGAGAGAGAGAGGGGAGAGCCCTCTGCCGAGATTTCCGTGGGGAAAGGTGGGCGTGGGGACGGGGAGGGGGCCGCGAGCTTTGTCTGCCGGTGGGAAGCCGGAGAGGATGTGGGGGAGAGAGAAGGGTTACGGGGAAGGGAAGGGCATGGCCGGGCGGGGGTCGAAGGAGATGCAACCGGGGGCTTCAGTTCTGAAACTCGGGAAGATGCGCGTCCCTAAGAGAGCCTCCTTGCCTAGGAGCAGTCTATCCATATGGAGAGCGGCCACGCGGAGGTCCTTCCGTAAGCAGAGACGGGGTTTTGGACCGGAGGGGCCTCGGCCGCGATCAGCAGCAGGGACGCTGGCCAGGGGATGGCTGACAGCGCAGCCGATGGAAATAAGCAGAATAACCGAGTTGGAAGGGACCTTGGAGATCTTCTAGTCCAACCCCATGCTCAGGCAGGAGACCCTCCTTCTCCAAATAACAGGTGGAAGGGACCTTGGAGATCTTCTAGTCCAACCCCATGCTCAGGCAGGAGACCCTCCTTCTCCAAATAACAGGTGGAAGGGACCTTGGAGGTCTTCTAGTCCAACCCTTTGCTCAGGCAGAACCCCCTGTATTTCAGACAACTCGTTGTCCAGTCTCTTCTTAAAAGCCTCCATTGAGGGAGCACCCATAACATCTGGTGGCAAGCAGTTCCACTGATTCATTGTCCTAACAGTCAGGAAGTTTCTCCTTTAATTCCAGGTTGCTTCTCTCCTTGCTTGATTTCCATTCATTGTTTCTTGTTCTGCCTTCTGGTGCTTTGGAGAATAGGTAGACCCCCCCCCCCCTCTTCTTTGGGGCAGCCCCATAACTATTGGCACACTGCTACCGTATCACCCTAGTCGTTCTTTTCATTAACTAGGTAAAAGTAAAGGTTCCCCTTGCACATATATGCTAGTCGTTCCCAACTCTAGGGGGCGGTGCTCATCTCCGTTTCAAAGCCGAAGAGCCAGCACTGTCCGTCTCTGTGGTCATGTGGCCGGCATGACTCAACGCCGAAGGCGCATGGAACGCTGTTACCTTCCCACCAAAGGTGGTCCCTATTTTTCTACTTGCATTTTTTACGTGCTTTCGAACTGCTAGGGGTTGGCAGAAGCTGGGACAAGTCACGGGAGCTCACTCCGTTACGCAGCGCTAGGGATTCGAACCTCCGAACTGCCAACCTTTCTGATAGACAACCTCAGCGTCTTAGCCACTGGCCCAGAGGGGTCATGAGAGTTGCTCAGATTTTGAGTTGAATTGACTCAGTGGAACAGCTTGCCACCAGACATCGTAGGTGTTTCATCAGTGAAGGCTTTTTAAGAAGAGACTGGGCAGCCACTTGTCTGAAATGGTAGAGGGTCTCCCGCTTGAGGAAGGGGCTGGACTAGAAGACCTCCAAGGTCCCTTCCAACTCTGCTATTCTATTCTTCTACTCGTATTCTGTTATTCAGTTGGCTGCTCTGTACCCCAAATTGGGAGTCCCTAGCTGTGGCTGCATTCCTACAATTGGGTTGAGTTAAATAGGAGCCAGCCGTGTGCAGCAGCTGCCAGAAAAGCCAACACAGTTCTAGGCTGCATCAACAGAGGGATAGAATCAAGATCACGTGAAGAGTTAATGCCACTTTATAATGCCTTAGTAAGGCCACACTTGGAATACTGCATTCAGTTTTGGTCGCCACGATATGGAAAAGATGTGGAGACTCTAGAAAGAGTGCAGAGAAGAGCAACAAAGAGGATGAGGGGACTGGAGGCTAAAACATATGAAGAACGGTTGCAGGAACTGGGTAGGTCTAGTTTAATGAAAAGAAGGACTAGGGGAGACATGATAGCAGTCTTCCATTATCTCAGGGGTTGCCCCAAAGAACAGGGTGTCAAACTATTCTCCAAGGCACCTGAGGGTAGAACAAGAAGCAATGGGTGGAAACTAATCCAGGAGAGAAGCAACTTAGAACTGAGGAGAAATTTCCTGACGGTTAGAACAATGAATCAGTGGAACAGAAGTTGCCTCCAGAAATTGTGAATGCCCCAACACTGGAAGTCTTTGAGAAGATGTTGGATAGCCATTTGTCTGAAATGGTATAGGGTTTCCTGCCTAGGTAGGGGGCTGGACTAGAAGACCTCCAAGGTCCCTTCCAACTTTGCTATTGTATATTGTATATTTAACTACTACTACTACATGTATACTACTACTACTTTCTCTTCCTCCTCCTCTTCTTCCTCTCTCCCTCCCTCTGATTTTGATTGGTTATGAATTATGTTTTACCTGCAGCCTTGTCTATCTGCTCTATTTGTGGATTAATCAGAATGCAGCTGGGGTGTCCAGAGAATTTAGCAACTGCAGCTGATGAAAAGATGGTAAGCAAATTAGCTCACCTGTATGTATCAGAAGATGCAATGAAATCAGTGTCATCTTTAGAAACGAAAAAGCACATGGTTCACCCTGGATTAGGACATAAAATACATTTGCAGTTGTAAAGGGAACGCCAAAGTCATGGTTTACTCCATCTTTTAAATGCAAGTAGCCCTCGAAGTACAACCACAATTGAGCCCAAAATTTCTGTTGCTAAAATGAGACAGTTGTTAAGTGACTTTTGATCCATTTGAGAACCTTCCTTGCCATAGTTGTTGAGTGAATTGTTGCAATTGTAAAGTTAGGAACACTGTTGTTAAGTGAATCTGGCTTCCGTCATAAATGTGAGTCAGTTGCCAAGCGTCTGAGTTTTGATCATGAGACCAAGGGGAAAACGGTTATAAATTACTTTTTTCAGTACCATCATAACTTTGAACGGTCACTCAATGAACATTTGCAAGTCGAGGACCACCTGTATTGCTAGAAAGGTTTTGTTAAAAGTAGACCGAATTTCTAAAACCAACCAGCCATCGAAATCGCTTTGAAATGAAATGGGCCACAAATAAATTTAATGAATAAATCATCTCATTCTGGGAAGTTCACATCTAGTTTGTTTCGGGAAAGTCTTGGACCTGGAAAGTCAAATTTTAATGTAATGTTTCTCAAACTTGGCCACTTTAAGATGGGTGGAATTCAATACAATACAATACAATAGTAGAGTTGGAAGGGACCTTGGAGGTCTTCTAGTCCAACCCACTGCCTAGGCAGGAAAACCTATACCGTTTCAGACAAATAGCTATCCAACATCTTCTTAAAGACTTCCAGTGTTGGGGCATTCACAATTTCTGGAGGCAATTTCTGTTCCACTGATTCATTGTTCTCACTGTCAGGAAGTTTCTCCTCAGTTCTAAGTTGCTTCTCTCCTGGATTAGTTTCCACCCATTGCTTCTTGTTCTACCCTCAGGTGCCTTGGAAAATAGTTTCACTCCCTCTTCTTTGTGGCAACCACTGAGATATTGGAAGACTGCTATCATGTCTCCCCTAGTCCTTCTTTTCATTAAACTAGACATTCCAAGTGTGGCCTTTCCAAAGCCTTATAAAGTGGTATTAACCCTTCACGTGATCTTGATTCTATCCCTCTGTTGATGCAGCCTAGAACTGTGTTGGCTTTTTTGGCAGCTGCTGCACACGGCTGGCTCCTATTTAAATGGTGGTCCACTGGGACTCCAAGATCCCTACTACTGAGCAAGGTATCACCTATACTGTACCTGTGCATTTCGTTTTTGTTGCCTAAGTGTAGAACCTGACTCTTTTCACCCTTGAATTTGATTTTATTAGATAGGGCCCAATTCCCAGAATCCTCCAGCGTTCCTTTACACAGAGTTGCTAAGTTTGACAAAAATTGATTTTTGATCACCAATTGGTCTCTTTTCTGAAATACCTCTCGTCTTGCGCTGTCTGTGCAGGTTAATTCTTTTATTCGTTGCATTCACTATATTTTCCCTTAAATACTGTGTTCCCCCGAAAATAAGACAGGGTCCTATTTTCTTTTGACCCCCGAAATAAGCGTTTGGCCTCATTTTCGGGGAGGTCTTATTATTTTTGAGGTGCAGGAGGCCCCTTAACCTCGGCCCGCGGATCAGCTGATCCAGAGAGGGCCGGAAGTACTGTCTCTGTTTCTGGTACACTATTGTCAGCCCTAATGCTGCTCTTTTTGTGGCCGCCACTAAGAGAAGGGGCACAGTAACTAGGGTTTGCGGGATTGGCCTTCGCGAGGCCATTCCGCGTGGATGGCAGGGGCGCGTGGGACATGTCCCCTTCCTTCCCCCGAGGAAATGACGGGGACCGGCTGTGCATGCGTTTAAATATTTTAGGGGAGGGCTTATTTTAGCACATGCGCTCAAAAGTCCGATTGGGCTTATTATCCTGGGAGGTTTTATTTTCGGGAAAACAGGGTATTAATGGAACTAAGTATGGATATTGCAAGGTTGGTATTCTCTTTGTAATTGCGTCTGTAGACTTTTTCTCCTTGATTGTTTCTTTGTTTTTCTTTTGCTCCAGATTGATCTTCCGATGTCCTTTATAATTTTGTCCCATGCTTTCTTCAGTTTAAAAAAAATGCCAGGACATTTTAAATATGCAGAGAAGAAAAAGAAACATGAAATGTAGCTGCAGGTGAAAAAAGTCAGGTTCTACGTTTAGGCAAGAAAAACAAAACGCACAGGTACAGCATAGGTGGTACCTGGCTCAATAGTAGTGAGAGGGATCTTGGAGTCCTAGTGGACAACCATTTAAATAGGAGCTAGCTGTGTCCAGCAGCTGCCAAAAAAGCCAACACAGTTCTAGGCTGCATCAACAGAGGGAGAGAATCAAGATCACGTGAAGGGTTAATACCATTTTATAAGGCCTTGGGAAGGCCCCACTTGGAATACGGCATCCAGTTTTGGTCACCACGATGTAGAAAAGATGTGGAGACCCTAGAAAGAGTGCAGAGAAGAGCAACAAAGAGGATTAGGGGACTGGAGACTAAAACATATGAAGAAAGATTGCAGGAACTGGGGTTGTTTAGCTTAAGAGAAAGAAGGACTAGGGGAGACATGATAGCAGTGTTCCAATATCTCAGGGGTTGCCACAAAGAAGAGGGAGTCAAACTATTCTCCAAAACATCTGAGGGTAGAACAAGAAGCAATGGGTGGAAACTAATCAAGGAGAGAGAACTGAGGAGAAATTTCCTGACAGTGAGAACAATTAATCAGTGGAACAGCTTCCCTCCAGAAGTTGTGAATGCCCCAACACTGGAAGTCTTAAAGAAGATGTTGGATAGCCATTTGTCTGAAGTAGTGCAGGGTTTCCTGCCTAGGCAGGGGGTTGGACTAGAAGACCTTCAAGGTCCCAACTCTGCTATTGTATTGTATTGTATTGTATTGTAATGTATTGTATTGTATTGTATTGTATTGTATTGTATTGTATTGTATTGTATTGTATAGGGGACCAGAAATGCTCTGCCCAAAATTCTCATCAGGACTATTTTTTTCTATGTTTCTACTTTCTCAAAACACCCTTTTTAAAGTAATTTCTCTCTCCTGGCCTCCTAACATGTTTTGCAGATTTAAATCGGGTTCCCAGTTGCCTCCAAAGGGGCTACAGGTCCTTGCAGATTTGTAAAAGATGCTGAGCGTCGGGGTCCTGGCAGATCCGAAGGGAGACCTTTACAAGGACCTGGCGTTTCCGGCTAGTGACGATTCCCTCTTTTTCAACTGTTCTACTCCATTGGCTCAGTTCAAAGGAGAAATCTACTGGCTGAGACCTCAGGTTTGTATTTGAAAATCACGGTGGGGTAAAACTCCTAACACTTTCCTATCTGGACAGCTGCCCGAAAGAGCTGTCCATATTTTAGAAAATAGAAATGAAATGCCTGCCTGCAAAGACCTTCCCATATGCAGGTAATCCTCGACTTCCTACCACAATTGGATCCGAGTTGTCTGTTGCTAAGTGAGCCGGCGGTTAACTGAATTTTGCCCCGTTTTACAACCTTTCCTCCCACCGCTGTTAAGGAAATCCCTGGAATTGTTTAGTTCAGGGGTGTCCAAACTTGGGAACTTTAAGACTTGTGGACTTCAACTCCCAGAATGGCTGGCTGGGGAATTCTGGGAGTTGAAGTCCACAAGTCTTAAAGTTCCCAAGTTTGGACACCCCTGGTTTAGTTAGTCACACGGTTGTTAAGGGAATCTAGGTTCCTCGTTGAATTTGCTTGCCAGGCGGTCGCAAATTGGGGGGTCACGTAGCTCCGGGATCTTGCAACCGTTGTAAATACGAGTCAGTTGCCAAGTGTTGGAATTTTGATCCTGTGAATAGGGTGGGTGGGGTTCGGCAACAGCCATAAGTGTGAAAAATGGTCATAGAATGGAACAGAATATTGGAATGAAGAATGGACTGGAATGGAATAGAATAGAATAAATATTGGAATGAAGAATAGAAGAGAATAAATATTAGAATGAAGAATAGAAGAGAATAAATATTGGAATGAAGAATAAAATAGAATAGAATAGAATAAATATTGGAATATGGAATGGAATGAAATAGAATAAATATTGGAATGAAGAATAGAATAGAATAAATATTGGAATGAAGAATAGAATAGAATAGAATAAATATTGGAATATAGAATAGAATAGAATAAATATTGGAATGAAGAATAGAATAGAAAAGAATAGAATAAATATTGGAATGAAGAATAGAATTGAATAGAATAAATATTGGAATGAAGAATAGAATAGAGTAAATATTAGAATATAGAATAGAATAAATATTGAAATGAAGAATAGAATAGAATTGAATAAATATTGGAATGAAGAATAGAATAAATATTGGAATGAAGAATAGAATAGAAGAGAATAGAATAAATATTGGAATGAAGAATAGAATTGAATAGAATAAATATTGGAATGTAGAATAGAATAAATATTGGAATATAGAATAGAATAAATATTGGAATGAAGAATAGAATTGAATAGAATAAATATTGGAATGAAGAATAGAATAGAATAGAATTCTTTATCGGCCAAGTGTGATTGGACACACAAGGAATTTGGCTGTGGTGCAGATGCTCTCCGTGTACATAAAAAGAAATGAAAAGATACCTTCATCAAGAATCATAAGGTACGACACTTAATGATAATCATAGGTACAAATAAGCAATCAGGAAACTGTCAATATCAATCGTAAGGATACAAGCCACAAAGTTACAGTCCTGCAGCCATAAGTGGGAGGAGATGGGAGATAGGCTCTTTTTTCAGTGCCACTTGATGAAACAGGGTGATAACCTTATTATTTACCAGAATTCAATCTTCCCAGAATTTCCAGCTCAGGAAATTCCCCAACTCCACGGTACACATGTACAAACAACTTTCTTTCCAGCTGGAATGCTAGATCAATCTTGGTTCCCACTGTCATGCTTTGACCTGGCTAATTTCTTGTTTAATAGTTTAATAGTTCAACTATGTACACAAAAGTTCACCTCTTGGTCAACTTTTTTTTAAAAACGCACATTAGATGAGGAAAATACTCTGAGAATGCAGTCAAGAAAAGAGTTTAATTGTTATTTCATTTATTTATAAAATGTATGGACTGCCTCATTTTAAAGAGACACTGAGGGGTATATAGCATACCACAATAGTATAGAAGACAGTGCATTGCAATAATACAATAACAACAAATCTTCCTTTGCACCAGTAATAGCTGTCTAGAGTTAGAATCACTGAGAGTCAGGCGGCATATACATTTAAGAAGGAAGGGAGGCAAAGAGAGATAGAGGAACAAGAGGGAGGAAGGAAAGAAAAAAGGAAGGAGAGGGAGGGAGAGAAGGAAGGAATGGACAGAGAAGGAGGGAGAGAGGGAGGAAGGAAAAGAGGGAGGAAGGAAAAGAAAGGGAGGAGAGGGAGGGAGAGAAGGAAGGAAAGGAAGGAATGGAGAGAGAGAAGGAGGGAGGAAAAGAGGGAGGAAGGAAAGAAGAAAAGAAAGAGGGAGGGAGAGAAGGAGAGGAAGGAAGGAATGGAGGGAGGGAGTGAAAGAGGGTTGAAGAACAAGAGGGAAGAAGGAAAGAAGGGAAAAAAAGAGAGGGAGAAAAGAAAGGAAAGGAAGAGGGAGAGAGAGAAGGAGAGGGAGGGAGGGAGGAAGGAAAGAAAGGAAGGAGAGGGAGAGAAGCAAGGAGAAGAAGGAATGGAGGGAGGGAAAGAAGGAAGGAAGGAAGGAAAAAATAAAGAGGGAGAAAGGAAGAGGGAGGAAGAGAAGGAAGGAAGGAAAGGAAGAGGGAATGGAGAGAGAAGGAGAGAGGGAGAGGGGAAAGAAGGAGGAAGGAAAGAAAGGAAGCAGAGGGAGGGAGAGAAGCAAAGAGAAGAAGGAAGGAAGGGAGAAAAAATATTGCAAACATAGCATGTTTCCTCTCTAAATTCTATTTTTCTTCCCCATCAGGAGATCTGCTCTTCACCTCGGTTATTTTCCGACAGTCAACATGAATGGCAGGTCAAGCAAGGCATGCTGGGAGATTGCTGGTTTCTCTGTGCTTGTGCCGCTTTGCAGAAAAACAAATACCTGCTCACCAAGGTAAAGTCCCTCAAGAGTGCGAGATTTCTAAGCAAAACCTATTGCCTCCATTCAATTTTCGTTTTAACTACAATAACATTTGCATCCCTGCACCCAAAGACTCGGGAATCAGGAATCTCCAATTAAATAAAATTATTCAAACCAAGCAAAAGGGTGCATTAAATGGAAGAAGAGGACCTTAATTTCATTTTTCGGAGTATAAGACGCACCTAGCTTTTGGGGAGGAAAGCAAGAAAAAAAAATCTGCCTCTGCCTCCCAGCAATTTGCCTCCTTGCAACAAACAGCAAACAGCCTGTTTCAGTTTCAGCACAGCCTGATTAGCAGAAGCAGCTGATTGTCGGTTGGATCAGCCTCCCGATAATCAGCTGTTTCAGGCTGCAGGGATTGCCATTGCCACCTCCACGTGCCCCATTTTCAGCCTCAGCATGCCCAGTTTTTGGCCTTCGTGCACCCCATTTTCCACCCATTCTAATCCCCGCCAGCTGGAACAAAAGGAGGGCGGCAGAGGCCAAAGTGTGGGGGCTCGGGGGTGGACAAGGCTACATTCGGTGTATAAGACGCACCCAAATTTTCACCCTCTTAGGGGGGAAAAAGTGTGTCTTATACTCCGAAAATACAGTGTGTGTGTGTATTTATACTTATACATATTTATATGTATATTATTTATATTTATATTTATATTATTTATATCATTTATATCATTTATATCATTTATATTATTTATATTATTTATATTATTTATATTATTTATATTATTTATATTATTTATATTATTTATATTATTTATATTATTTATATGTATGTTTATGTTTATGTTTATATTATTTATATTTATATTGTTTGTTATACATTTTTCTTTAGTAAACATAAAAACTCAATATCTACATCAGGGGTATCAAACTCGATTTCATTGAGGGCCACATCAGGGTTGTGTTTGATCTTGGGGGGCCGGGGTGGGTGTGTCCAGGGTAGGCGTGACCAGTTCAACATCACTCGTGTTAGTGGCGCCTGTGGAGGCCCGAGTGCTCTGCCAGCGAAAACGGGCTCCCGAGCTCCGTTTTCTCCTGCGATGGCCTCCTGCAACCCTCTGCCAGTGAAAACGGAGCTCCGGAGGGCCCCGTGTGGGCCTTGAGTTTGACACCCCTGATCTGCATGAACCGTGTGTTGTCTGGGTACAATAAATTTTGAAAATAATAATAATAATAATAATAATAATAATAATAATAATAATAATAATAATACTTTTACAAGATACATCAACAAATTGCAGCTTCCTGCAATAACACCAGCAGAACTTCAAAAAACTGCGCTACTTGGAACATCTTATATTTTAAGCAGGTACTTGGTTGATACCTAGGACGCTGGCAGCAAACCGTATCAACCATTAGCACCAGTCACTGGTATTGTAATGTATTTTTGAATGTTCAGTTGGCTGAGTTTCATGTTTAATAAATAAAGCATAAATAACAACAACAACAAACTGTATCAACCATTAGCACCAGTCACTGATATTTGTAATGTATTTTTGAATGCTCAGTTGGCTGAGTTTCATGTTTAATGAATAAAATATATAATAATAATAATAATAATAATAATAATAATAATAATAATAATAATAATAATAGTAGTAGTAGTAGTAGTAGTAGTAGTAGTAGTAGTAGTAGTAGTAGTAGTATATCCATACTATTAAACCTTCATTGTATAGTTAATCATTCTCTTAAACTTTTGAGTTTCTAACTTCTCTTTCGGTTAGCTAACCATTGGTAAAACAAGTCCCATGTTAAAAAATACCCTGTTTCTTTCCTTCTTTGTTCTGAGTGTTAATCTATCCATCTCTTCGCATTCTAATATATTTTTATTACACTTTCATCTGTAGGGATCTCTTCCATTTTTCCACCGTTTTGAAAAGCCTATCTATGGGCATTTTCAAATACCCTTTGCCTCCATGAGGACTAGAACCTTGGGGACCCAGAAAGGTTGGGTGAGAGGGCTGAAGCGCTCTAGTCTAGGAAACTGACTGCTGTTTCAACCAATTGCATTTGTACCACTGAGTGACCCTTCTCCTTATCCCAGGTGATCCCTCCAGGCCAGCCCAGTTGGAAGGATGAGAAATACCGAGGCTGCTTCACTTGTCGTATCTGGCAGTTTGGCCACTGGGTGGAGGTGACCATTGATGATCGGCTGCCTTGCCTGGGGGGCAAGCTCTGTTTCTCCCAGTGCCAGACGGAGGACGTGTTTTGGCTCCCCCTGCTGGAGAAAGCTTATGCCAAGTATGTGATGGGCATGGCCACTTTGGTTACAGGTGGTCCTCGACATGACCACCGTAGACCCCGAAATGTCCATTGTTAAGTTGAGTTTTACCCTATTTTAAAAGGTCACCATTTGTGACCTTTTTCCTTCTTTCTTCTTCTTTCCTTCTTCCCTCCCTCCTCCTTGCTTCTCTTCCTCCCTCTCCTTCCTTTCTCCTTTCCTTCCTCCCTCCCTCCTTCTCTCTCCATTCCTTCCTCCTTTCCTTCCTTCTCTCCCTCCCCCTCCTTCCTTTTTTACTTCCTTTCCTTCCTACCTCTTGTTCCTCTATCCCTCTTTCCTTCCATTCCTTTTCTCCCTCCCTCCCTCCTCCTCGTTGCTTCTCTTCCTCCCTCCCTCCTTCTTCCTCCATTCTTTCCTCATTTCCTTCCTTCTCCCCCTCTCCCTCCTTCCTTTTTTCCTTCCTTTTTTCCTTCCTCCCTCCCTCCTTCTCTCTCCATTCCTTCCTCCTTTCCTTCCTTCTCTCCCTCCCTCTCCTTCCTTTTTTTACTTCCTTTCCTTCCTACCTCTTGTTCCTCTATCCCTCTTTCCCTCCATTCCTTTTCTCCCTCCCTCATTCTCTTCCTCCCTCTCCTTCCTTTCTTCTTTCCCTCCTCCCTCTTTCCTCCCCTCCCTCTTCTCCCCATTCCTTCCTCCTTTCCTTCCTTCTCTCCCTTCCTCCCTCTCCTTCCTTTTTTCCTTCCTTTCCTTCCTCCCTCTTGTTCCGCCATCCCTCTTTCCCCCCATTCCTTTTCTCCCTCCCTCCTTCTCTTCCTCCCTCTCCTTCATTTCTTCTTTCCCTCTTCCCTCTTTCCCTCCCTCTTCTCTCCATTCCTTCCTCCTTTCCTTCCTTCTCTCCCTCCCTCCCTCTCCTTTTTTCCTTCCTTTCCTTCCTCCCTCTTGTTCCGCCATCCCTCTTTCCCTTCTTCCGTCCATTCCTTTCCTTCCTTGCCATAAGTTGTTAAGCGAATCACTGCAGTTGTTAGGTTAGTAACACAGCTGTTAAGTGAATCAGGCTTCCCGGTTGATTTGGTTTGACAGAAGCTGATCACCAAAGCCATAACCGACTTTTTATGACGATTGCACTGTCCCGGAGTCCCATTGTCCCATTTGCTACCTTCTGAAGAGGAAAGTCAGCAGGGAAGTCCGATTCACTTAGCAACCACATCCCTAGTTTAAGAACTGCATTGATTCACTTAACAAATGTGGCGAGGAAAAGTCGTACAACGAAGCAAATTCCTCCCGTAGCAACATACACGCTGGGCTCAATTGTGGTTGTATGTCGAGGACTAACACAGCTAGTCTTTCTGCTTTCAGGGTTCATGGATCGTACGAGCAGCTCTGGGCAGGCCAGGTGGCCGATGCCCTCGTTGACTTGACCGGAGGCCTCGCGGAACGCTGGTCATTGAAAGACCTGAGTCAAAATCCTGAACGAGAGCGGGCCGGCAAAGTCTTGGAGAAAAGGGTGTTCAGACAGTTGATGAACCTGAAGGAGAAATGTGTCATGAGCTGTTCTGTCTTCAGTTCACGGCAAGGTAGGGAGGGGAAGGGGAGAATTTCACAGAGCCACTTCGGTCTCATTGTTAGTCCTGTGGAAAGTTTCGTATCAAAATATAGTTCATCCTTTATACCCAGGGTGTTGTTCTGGGTGGGCACTCAAAGAGGACTGAAAAGGCCTCCAGTCGGTCGGTGAAAAAGTGGTTGCCATGGCCACCATCTTCCTCGTGCATGCGCATCCCATTGCCTTGCAAGTCCAAGTGGACCTGCCAGCCGCCGGCCTCTTTCAGAGCCGGTATGCAAAGAGGAGGCGCAAGTGAGCGGCGACCAGATGGGCAGGGTGAGCAACCGGAGACAGGGGGACGGGGTTGGGCGCGTGGCCAGCTGGCCATCGTACCGATTCGCCAAACTGGGCAAAATTTCTGCCAACGCTTTGGGCGAACCGTTGCGAACCGGCTGAATACCATCTCTGCTACAAGGTGTTGTTGGTGTCCTCCTTATGACATTCCAGCTCAGATTGGGACCCACAAATTCCTTGCAGGCTCCCACCAAGCAGGGCAGTGATGTCGGTGCGTGGAGATCATCATCCCTGCAGCAACTCCCCCTCTCTGAAGCCCCTCCCACCACCCTCACCTGGCTTCCCAGGAGCTGCTGTGCCTTATTTAAGTTCTCAGAAATTGGACAAAGTAGGGGCTACCACATTATCTCTCTTTCTGCACTCCAGGGACCAGCCAACTGGGAGAGTTCCATGCCTTCATTGTGGTTGACATGCAGGATCTTTCCAAGGTGTCCAGGAAAGAGACAATCCTGCTGCGGATCCGGAATCCCTGGGGGAGGCGCTGTTGGAAAGGCCCCTGGAGGGAAGGGTGAGTGGGCCATCTGTTGACTCCAGAATCTACAATAGTGTTTCTGTCGGATCCACCACTACTTAAACCTCTAAGTAAAACGATCCTTTCCTCCATTCGTTGGGAAAGGAGTAGTTTTATTAGAAGTCAAGTGTATTGCGATCAAGCATAGCCAGAACTGAGAATCGCGCGCCAAAATCCCTAGGTTTCTTCTCCTAGATGCCTGCCATGTCTAACCCCGCCCCCCATGACCAATCAGGTCCAAACAAGATGTTTTCAGAACAATCACTTCACCCATAAGTTGCTATGCAGCTGCTGTCTTCTCCCAGCCGGGTGACCTTGAGGCAGCATCTTGGGGAGATACAGAAGTTACTTTCGATTTCCCCTAAGCCTCCCCGCTCACATCCGCTTTCCCCAGACTTCATGGCAGATTGTCACCGCATGGTAGCGAAGCGCAAGCAAGCATAAGGTTGCAGCTCACAGTTTCTCAATTTTGGCTGGTTTAAAGCGTGTGGACTTCAAATCCCAGAATTCCCTATCCTGCTTGTACAGCGTTCACTTCCCAAGATTCCCCAAACGTCTGGGCTTCAACGTCTTCGTTTTATCCACATTGTTGTCAGTTTTAATGGTTTAACTTTCAATTGCCCGATGTTTTTAACCTTATAATTGTTTTATACTGCTTATTTATTTATTGACTCGTTGAATTTATTGGATGCCCACCTCATAACGAACGACTTTGGATAGCTTCCAGATGACTCTGGGATATTTAAGGCATTGTACAATAGTTATGGTATTGTAAACTGCCAAAGGGACGTGGTGGCTCAGTGGCTAAGACACTGAGCTGGTGGATCAGAAAGTTCGGCAGTTCGGCAGTTTGAATCCCTAGTGCAGCATAACGGGGTGAGCTCACGTTACTCGTCCCAGCTTCTGCCAACCTAGCAGTTCAAAAGCATGTAAAGAAATGCAAGTAGAAAAATAGGGACCACCTTCGGTGGGAATGGAACAGCGTTCCGTGCGCCTTTGGCGTTGAGTCATGCCGGCCACATGACCACGGAGACGTCTTCAGACAGCGCTGGCTCTTCGGCTTTGAAACGGAAATGAGCACCGCCCCCTAGAGTCGGGAACAACTAGCACATATGTGCGAGGGGATCCTTTACCTTTACAATATTTATGGTATTGCAAGCTGCCCCAACCAGTTAATGTTTCGTAAAAACCGTATTAATATTCTCTGTGATTTCTGGTCTTCAGAGGGCCAGGATGGAACCAGTTGGATCCGGTGGTGGGCGCTGAACTTTTATCCCAGCTACAGGAAGGAGACTTTTGGGCTGAAGAAGAGGAATTTTTTGCGGAATTTGATGAGGTCATCACCGGATACCCTGTCACCGAAGAAGGACAGCTTCAGAGCCTTTACACTGGTATGTGGTGGTGGGAAAGAGCCAGTTTTTAAAAGAAAAGACCTTTTTTGCAAAATACAAGTACAGATAATCTGTATACAATACAATACAATAGTAGAGTTGGAAGGGACTTTGGAGGTCTTCTAGTCCAACCCCCTGCCTAGGCAGGAAACCCTATACCGTTTCAGACAAATGGCTATCCAACATCTTCTTAAAGACTTCCAGTGTTGGGGCATTCACAACTTCTGGAGGCAACTTCTGTTCCACTGATTCATTGTTCTCACTGTCAGGAAGTTGACATGCTCTTCCTGCCCCCCTGGCCTATACGTGTGCAATCCACTGCAACACCATCCCTCCCCCCATGCATGTGCATGCATTCCCGCATGCGCGCGCATTCCCACATGCACGGCAGAGACCCAAAAATCAGCCGGCCGGCAGGAGACTCGTGGCTATGCAGTGGAGCTGAGTTGAGGTGAGGGCTCGCCTTCCCACAAAGAGGACTTCAACGTGTTCGTTTTATCCCTATTGTTGTCAGTTTTAAAGGTTTAACTTTCGATTGCCCGATGTTTTTAACCTTTTAATTGTTTTATACCGTTTATTTATTTATTGACTTATTGAATTTATTGGATGCCCATCTCATAACGAACGACTCTGGATAGCTTCCAGATGACTGGGATATTGAAGGCATTGTACAATATTTATGGCATTGCAAGCTGCCAAAGGGACGTGGTGCCTCAGTGGCTAAGCCGCCGAGCTTGTCAATCAGAAAGGTTGGCAGTTTGGCGATTCGAATCCCTAGTGCAGCATAACAGGGTGAGCTCCCGTGACTTGCCACAGCTTCTGCCAACCTAGCAGTTCGAAAGCATGTAAAATGCAAGTAGAAAAATAGGAACCACTTTGGTGGGATGGTAACAGCGTTCCAAGAATAGAATAGCAGAGTTGGAAGGGACCTTGGAGGTCTTCTAGTCCAGCCCCCTGCTCAAGCAGGAGACCCTCTACCATTTCAGATAAGTGGCTGCCCAGTCTCTTCTTTAAAAGCTCCAGTGATGGAGCACACACGATTTCTGGAGGCAAGCCGTTCCACTGAGTCAATTCAACTCAAAATCTGAGCATCTCTTGCGACCCCTCTGGGCCATTTATGAAGGGACGCGGTGGCTCAGTGGCTAAGACGCTGAGGTTGTCTATCAGAAAGGTTGGCAGTTTGGAGGTTCGAATCCCTAGCGCTGCGTAATGGAGTGAGCTCCCGTGACTTGTCTCAGCTTCTGCCAACCCCTAGCAGTTCGAAAGCACGTAAAAAATGCAAGTAGAAAAATAGGGACCACCTTTGGTGGGAAGGTAACAGCGTTCCGTGCGCCTTTGGCTTTGAGTCATGCCGGCCACATGACCACGGAGACGTCTTCGGACAGCGCTGGCTCTTCGGCTTTGAAACGGAGATGGGCACCGCCCCCTAGAGTCAGGAACGACTAGTATGTATATGCGTGGGGAACCTTTATCTTTACAATATTTATGGTATTGTAAGCTGCCAAAACCAGTTAATGTTTTGTAAAACCATATTAATATTAATTAAGAAAGAGGCCTCTGCGTGCCACCTGGGGCACATGTGCCATAGCTTCCCCTGCCCTGGTATAGATTCTCAGTCATCCAGGTCCTAGTTGTCTTAAAGGTGACTTTGGTTGTCCGAAAGTTTCTTCAACGACCCTCTAAAAGGAATGCAACTGACCAGCTGTCTGCAAGGAGTATCAATCCTTCCATTACCCACCATCCCCTCAGAGTTGAAGAAGCGAAACCTCTTCAAAAGAAAAAACAAGAACGTCCAGTTGCCTCCTGGGGGAAAAAAAAAGCACCTTTGGGACACAAGTACAGATAGTCCTTGACATACAATAGTTTGTATAGGGACGGTTCAAAGTTACAACCGCCCTGGAAAGAAGTGACTTATGACCGTTTTTCACACTTAGCAACCGTTGCAGCATCCCTGTGGTCACGTGATCCAAAGCCAGACACTCGGCAACTGGCTCATATTTATGACGGTTGCAATATCTCATGTGATCATCTTTTGCGACCTTCTCAATGAGGAAGCCAGATTCACTTAATGACCGTGTCACTAATTTAACAACGGCAGTTTGATCCACTTAACTACTGCGGCAAGAAAGATTGATCAATGGGGTAACATGCACTTAAAAAATGTCTCACAAAAACATACATACATACATATACATGTGTGTGTGTGTGTGTGTGTGTGTGTTGTATGTGTGCTGATAAATAAATAAAGGGAGACTAGTGTGCTGATAAATAAATAAAGGGAGACTAGTATAGATCTATTTCGAGCTAATTAGCTCTCATCAGCTAGCCATATCCTTACTGGGATTTGAACTGAGCTGTATTATATATTAGGCAGGAGTCTTAGCCACTAAGCCACAGGCTCTCCTCCTTTATCAGCTAAGCCAGGGAAATAGGTATGTATTTGTTTTACAACCCCTAGTATGCCCAAATATGGGAGGGAGCTCACTACTCCCTCTTTCTGTGATTCGGCTCATCACAGAAAACCATCCAGACAGAAACCCATATTTTTATTTTTAATGTTGCCTTTTTATATTTGTGTTGTGTTTGTGCTGATAAATAAAGGGAGACTAGTCCATTTCAAGCTATTTAGCTCTCATCAGCTAGCCATACCCTTACTGGGATTCAAACCAGGGCTGTATTGCATACCAGGCCGATGTAATTGCCACTAAGCCACAGGCTCTCCTCCTTTATCAGCTAAGCCAGGGAAATAGGAATGTATTTGTGTTACAACCCCTGGTATGCCCAAATATGGGAGGGAGCTCACTACTCCCTCTTTATATATATATCATCAATTACATATCTATTTAGCATGTTGTTTGGTCACAAACATTTTGTGCATCACCGCTTTCAATTGCATATAAAATCAGTAGTTATCAACCCACTATACTTTAATACATTGATTATCATTGTAAATCATATATTCAATTTATGTAATTGATGTATTTTTTAATGTATGTTTTTGTTTGTTTTAAAATTTAAAAAAACATTTAAAAAAAAGAAATGTCTCACTTAGCGACAGAAGGCTTGGGCTCAATTGTGGTAGTAAGTCAACAGTCCTATTTTAAGAAGAGGAGGAACAAAGATCCAAAAATGAGGCTGAGATCACCGTGCCCAAACCACCCTTCTCTTCACTAAACTCTGAACATGTGCAGAAACCAAAATCTGAGGCGAGAGAGGGAGATTTTTAATAACAGACATTTTGTAAAGCCTAGTCTATCTGTATCTTGGCTATTCAGCTACAGGCAGCCCTCGATTTACGACCACAATCAAGCCCAAAACTTCTGTCGCTAAGTGAGACATTTCTTAAGAGCCCACAGGTGCTAAGTGAATCACTGCAGTTGTTTCAACAAGTAACACACTTGTCAAGTGCCTCTGACTTCCCCATTTGATTTTGCTTGTCAGAAGGTCGCAAAAGGGGACCACATGACACTGGGACACTGCAACCGTCGTAAATGCGAACCAGTGGCCACGCCTCTTTGAGTTTCGATCAAGTGGCCGCGGCGATGCCACAACGGTCGTAAGTGTGGGGAAACGGTCATAAGCCGCTTAATCCACTGACGTTGTAACTCTGAACAGTCCCTAAACGAACTGAGGTACCGCATTTTTCGGAGTATAAGACGCACCAAGGTTTAAAGAGGCAAATTAAAAAAAAAAAAGTTTTTACACTCTGTAAACCTCCCAAAAACAGGGAATTTATAGCCTTTAGGAAGCTTGTAGAGTGCTCCTGGGGGGTGGGGGGGGACACGAGCAAAAAATGGTCTACTTTTTGCGAAAACGGGCCTGTTTTTTGTCCAAAAAAAGGGGCATGCATAGCCTTTAGCAGGCTTTCACAGTGCTCCTGGGGGGGGGGGGGGAATTGAGCAAAAGACGGCCCATTTTTTGCTCAATTGCCCCCCCTCCCCCGCAGCCCCCAGGAGCTCTCTGAAAGCCTCCTACAAGCTATGCATGGCCATTTTGATGAAGGGATGGAGTTTCAGGGGCCAAAAAAATGCTGTATTCAGTGTATAAGACGCACCCAGATTTTCAGCTGCTTTTTTGAGGAAAGGAGGTGCGTCTTATACTCCGAAAAATACGGTAAGTTCGAGGACTAACCTGTATGACTTTTTCGTCCGACGCCTTCTCTGTCTCGATTGCCTGGTTCTTTTTGCCGACAAAAGAAACTCCTTTGTGAAAAGTTTTGCAACTTGAAATGTCTCGGAATATTAATACTAAAAGTTTGGTTCCGCTCCAGTAGCTCCAGAGTCGTGATGAGTATTTTTTTCCCTCTTCCCGTTCAGACAGGGTGCTGAGCCACACGCAGAAGCTGTACGGGTCCTGGGTGCGGGGGCAGTCTGCGGGGGGTTGTCGTAACAACAGCACCTTCCCCACCAACCCCAAATTCTGGCTGAGAGTCTCCGAGCAGAGTGAGCTGTGCGTCGCCCTCCTGCAGAAGCCCCGGAAGCAGAGCACCGATTGGGCTGGCAGGATTCGCGCCTGGCCTCGCCTCCCGGAAGCCGACTCCTCCTTAGTGGATAATGTCCGAGGGAAGAACTACCACGCCGTGGGCTTGCACATATGGAAGGTAGGGAAGATGAGCGTTCTCACCTACGCTTCCTCAGAAAGCATAAATCCCGATCTGAGTCCCCCAAACCCTCTTTTATCTAGATGGCTGTGAATTATGGTCCTTCACAGCCCGTAATGATTCACAAACAGTCTGTGAAGATTCTGACAGATGTCTGCTCGAGTTGACACAGTCTTTCAGGGTAATGTTGATAAGCTCCCGCCTTTATCTCCCTTGAAACGCTGCAGGAGGCCTAATTGCCAAATGCAGAGCAAGGCCAAACTTTGCACAGAGTCAAACAGAACTTTTCAAAGCTTGAACCGACCAGATGAACTCATTGCTTCCTGCAAAAGCTCACGTCCCGTTCGCTCCTCTTTTATACCTTATGGGAGGGCCCAATCATCTCCAAGCCTTACTCCCAAGTCGACCCTGTTTCCTTAATGGTTCTTGCCTTCTGGCTCTCCATTCAAGTGCTGACGGGGTGGGGAGGGGGGGGGGGAAATACAACTTTACTCCATCCCACAGGTTTTGCCTTTTTTACCCCCCCCCCCCCCACCTGAGGTTTTTTCCTTGCAAAATTGAAGGCGCTGGAAGTTGGACGGTTCCTTGCATGAAGTGAAATGTTGCCGAACAACATTTTTTTTTCTCCTTAATGGATTCTTTATGGGAAAATAAAATGGCCCAACGATCCGGGAAAATCCACCACAAGAATGCAAGGTCGATTTGATCTCTCTTAAAATCCCTTAAAAGAATTTGGCTTTGTCAGTTTGACTAGCCAGCCCCACAAACTCAGAACGAAGCCAGCTTGCACAGTGTTTCATTTCGGGAGTTTTTCCACAGGGGCGGTTTTTCCGCGTGACCCACTCGCTTTTCTTGGAAGATGGCATGCCCCCCCGAGTTAAAAATCCCCAAATGCAAGCCATTACATCGTGTCTCTCATTAAACCAGCATTTTTAAAAAAATTAAACCGACATAAGTGTGGTCCTTGACTTACAACTATTGGTTTAGTCACTTAATAACAGTGGCTGGTAAGCTCATAAAAATGGGGGGAAATTCACTTAAACAATGTCTCGTGTAGGAACAGAAATCTGGGGCTCAGTCGTGGCCGTAAGTCGAGGGTTACCTAGAATTGAATAGCCAAGGTGCAGATAGAGTAGGCTTCACGAGTGGGACAAGAAAGGTGATAAAATGGGGGGAAAGTCGCTTAATAAATGTGCCACTTGGCAACAAAAATTTGGGACTCAATTGTGATCATAGGTCAAGATCAGGGGTCGGCAACTTGTGGCTCTGGAGCCGCATGTGGCTTTTTCATCCCTCTGCTGCGGCTCCCTGTCGCCGGTCGGCATCACAATTGATAGGGCTTTCAGTTAGGATAGTTAGAGGGGGGGAAATGCCGCACTAGGAGAAGACTCTATGGTAGGGGAACCAGACTTCCGGTCGGCTCCAGAATTGAACGGGGGGCTTCCGGTTAGAACCTTTGTGGCTCTTTAACCCCTGGTCAAGGCCTACCTGCCCATCCCTTACCTTTATAGTCCAAGAATCTAGGGTGTCTCTTCTGAGATTCTTCTCACGCCCCTTTTCTTTCTATGGGCTCACCCGCCTCTTATCTCACCATTGGAGATCCTGATCTCGGGGTAAACAAGTCCAGTGCAGGGCAGAATCCAAACACTGCTGGAAAATCTATGATGGCCTCAATCCATCCGCTCCCTTTCTGGCGTATTCAGGTCTTCCTCAGTGAATTCCTTGTAAATCTCTTTAATTCTGAGCACGGAAAAGTTCCCGAAGAAGGTTTTGGTGGCCGCCTGGATTGGAATTCGGCACTAAAGTAGCTTTCCCCAGGTTGAAGGAGCGGCTTATATTCCTGACGTACTTTTAAAATCCAGTCTCTGTTTTCTCAACGTGTAAAATGATGCTGCCTTTCCCGCCTACATACAGGTAGTCCTCGACTTATGACCCCAAATTGAGCTTATAATTTCCTTTGCTAAGCGAGACATTCGTCAAGTGAGTTTTGCCCCGTTTTACGACTTTTCTTCCCACCGTTGTTCCATGAAGTGCTTCCATGGATAAGTTACTAACCCGGTCGTTAAGTGAATCAGGCTTTCCCCACTGACTTTGCTTTGTCCGAAGGTCGCAAATAGTGATCGCATGAGATGGGGACACTGCAACGGTCATAAATGCAAACCAGTTGCCAAGCGTCTGAATTTTGATCACGGGGAGGCTGTAAAGGTTGTAACTCTGAAAATGGCCTCGAGTCACTTTTTTTCAAGGCTGTTGTAACGTTGAACAGCCACTAAACCAGGGGCATCAAACTCAAGGCCTGGGGGCCGGATCCGGCCTGTGGAGTGTTTAGATATGGTCCGCAAGGCTGCCCTGGAAGCAGCGAAGGACTGGCTTGCAGTGCCTCTGCCAGCAAAAATGGAGCTTAGGCAACCTTCCCAAGCTCCATTTTCTGTGGTAGAGGGTTGCAGGAGGCTGTCGCAGCCGAAAATGGAGCTTGCGAGCCAGTGGGGGTTCTGGGTCCCGGTGCAACCGGTACGGTGCAACAGAGCCCAGCGTCCACCACTTGAACGTGTGCAGGACGCGCAGGCGTTCTTTCCATGTGCGACGCTCTGTGATGTCTCCACGACACTCCAGCTGCTCGGCGGAGCGTCGCGCAGATGCAGTACGCTCCATGCGCGTAGGCCCTGAAGAGCTCAAATACAGGTAAGGACGGCGGGCGGGCAGGCTGGCCCTCTGGAGCATCGTACCAGAATGATAACCCAGTGCTCCCGGAAGGCACCGATACGCCCGTACCGAGGCATACCAGTCGTAACTCAGCATTGTTGTGAGCCCATGCTCGCTGGCAGAGTGCTCTGGCCACCACAGGCACCCCCAACACAAGTGATGTTGAGCTGGCCACACCCACCCTGGCCACGCGCTCCCTCCCTCCGAGGTCAAAAACAACCCTGATGCACAGTGGTGGGTTTCCATTTTTTTTACTACCGCTTTGCTTGCGCACGCAATGCTTCTGTGCAGAAGCGCGGGGCATGTGGGTGGAGCTTCCCGCCACTACCGGTTCACCCGATTCAGGCCAAACCGGGAGCAATCCACCTCTGCTGATGTGGCCTTCAATGAAATCGAGTTTTGACACCCCTGCACTAACCGAATTGTTGTAAGTCGAGGACTTCCGGTATTCAGCCCCGTCCTGCTCTCTTGTGTTCCAGATTGAGAAGAAACAGTTCAACCTTCCCAAGACGCTCTCTGCGCCTCCTGTAGCGAGCACCGCTTGTCATTCCTTCAACCGAGAGGTGCATCTCCATTGCGAGCTTTCTCCTGGGTACTACCTGGTCATTCCCAGCACTTTCCTGAATAATACGGAAGGGAATTTCCTGCTCCGGGTTTTCTCCAGCGGAAGAATTTCTCTCAGGTACCTCCTGTTCTGACCTAGGCTTCACCAAATCCCGAAGCAGACTCCTTGTCCCGACAAAAAACCCTTTTTATTAAGCAAATGTGAATTTCTCTCATTCGCATCGAGCAGAGTCCCGGCAAACAGTCTTTCAAGGGTGAATTGACAACCACAGACCTTATCAGGTTTGGAGAGCTGCCAGGCCGATATCTTCCAAATGCAACACTTTACAAGAAAATACCGTATTTTCAGAGTATAAGACGCACCTTTTTCCCTCAAAAAAGAGGGCGAAAATCTGGGTGCATCTTATACACTGAATAAAGCATTTTTGGCCTACCGAAACGCCGCCCCCTTTGCAAAAATGGCCGTGCATAGCCTTTAGGAGGCCTGCAAAATGCTCCTGGGGGCTGGGGAGGGCAAAAATGAGCAAGAAAATGGCTGTTTTTGCTCTTTTTTTGCCTCCCCCAGCACCCCAGGAGTACACTATAAGTCTCCCAAAGCTCTGCATACCCTTTTTTTTTTTTTTTGCAAAAAACGAGGCATACAGAGGGTTTGGGAGACCTACAGAGTGCAAAACCTTTTTTAAAAAAATTACCTCTACAAAATCATGGTGCATTTTATAATCCAGTGCATTTTATAGTCCAAAAAATACGGTACTTGGCAAGGAGTCTCTGAGAGTCACGAACAAATCTTCACCACTAATGAAACGAACTAATTGTCTCCTGCAAACTCCACTCCCCTTTCGCTGCTCTTTATTTCCTCTGGGAGGGGCCATTCATTGTCCACCTGTGGCCTTACTCCCAAGTCGCCCCTGTTCCTTAGCTGCTCCCTTTGTCTGGCAACTCTGCGCATGCGCACACTGGGAACAGGCTCCAGCTGTTCTTCTGCCCCACTGCTGTCTGACTGACAACAGCTGATAACTGGCATACGGCCCTGGCCTCCTCTCTGCCTCCAACACAGAGCCCTCATCAGAGCCCTCCCGAGACTCCAGGACTGGCCCATCTTCCTCCCCAACCTCCTCACTGGTCTTGAGTTTGACACCTTGCGAGTTTACCAGACAAATGGCATATAGGAGACAAAGCTGTTACAGAGTCCTGCTAGAAATACTTCAAAAAAAAAATGGATATACGTCACATTTTTCAGCGCTGTTTTGGTAACTTTGAACGGCCGCTAAATGAACTGTTGTAAGTCAAGGACTTAGCTATATTAAAATTTTAATTTAAAAAAAAGGGTTTCAAAAAAGTCAGGGTTGGGGGCGTGAGTGATGAGAAGCCACATAGTAGGTAATTTTTTTTCTTCCTTCTCTCTTTTCTGCTCTCCCCGTCTCCTCGGTCTCTTGCAAGTGAAATCAAACTGCCTTTGCTGGATAACACCATTCACGAAGCCTTCCCGAGAGGCGAGTGGGAGACGGCTCAGCTGGAGGGATCGTGGAAGAAAGGCCACAACGCCGGAGGCAGCCGCAACTTCCCCTCGTTCCACACCAATCCCTGCTTCCCTTTGTCGGTTCCCACCGGGTTTGGACAGAGAAGCATCAAGGTGGCCCTCCGTCAACACTGCCCAGATAACAAGTGCCGTCCCATTGGCTTTCATATCTTCCAGGTAATACCGAGATTCTGTTGTGGCCCATTGGCCACAGCCCCTCTGGCAGCCGATGTCAGGTTTCCGAAAGATGCCCTAATTGATTCATGAGCCTCGAGCCAAGTTTCAAAAGAAAACCAGTCATTTATTAGGAGCTTCATTTTGGCAATACTGTATTGCAATCAGATCTAAGCCTCATTTGAATTATAGCTGAACTTTACCTATGTTCCTTCCCTCCCCTCAGTCTGTGTCATGAATCACATTCCCCAATGAGGTGCACCCCTCCCAAGCCTGCTGTAGTAATCTGAGATCCGACTCTAGCTGAAGGTATGCGTGGAATGTGCTTCCCCCCTTTCCTCACCATGGCAACTTTATGAGTTGACAGCCGAATCAGAGGTGGCGGCGGCGCCGTAGGAGTCAGGGTCAGCGAGGGGGAAGAAGGAATGGAGCTGGCAGAGAGAGACAGAGACAGAGGCGGCGCCTGGGGCGTCCATCAGCCCTCAGAGGGAGAGTCAAGAGCCCCCAGGTCTGGAGGTGGCTGATGAGGAAGAGGAGGAACAGCTGGGTCCAGTCCCTGGCACGTGGATGCGCAGAAGGCAGAGGAGAGGAGAGCAGTGGAAATCTATGGGCCGGTCCTTGGGATGGAAGAGCCACATCTGCTAGCGAAGCCCCACCCTATCTCGGGATAAAAGGCAGGGGCGGAGAGGAATAGGTCTGGCAAACAACTATTCATCTCCCTGCTGGACAGACTTGTTAGCCTGTGGTGAGAGAGAAACTTTTAGTCGGGGCTGCAGGCCCTCCTAATAAAGGAATCATTGTGGGTTTGCCATGTGTGGGGAGCTGGGTCAGAACAGGTTCGCCGTTGCTGATTGAATTCCACCCGTGTCTCTCAACCTGGGTCGCTTGAAGGGGTCAGGAACTTCAACTCCCAGAATTCCTTAGCTAGCATGCCTGCTTTCGTCATCAAGAAGCGCCGGTGGCTAAGCCTCGAAATGTTGATCCCATCGCCGTGGAGATGCTGCAGTGGACTCAGGTGTGGGAAACGGTCCCGAGTCACTTTTTTGCAGGGCCGTCGTAACTAAACGAAACTCATTTAAGTCTGAGGACTACCTGTAATTCAGAAACCATACCCTAATCTGAGTTTGTGAAGTGATTTTTCTATGATAGTTCCTGTAGTTCTTGACTGCGTTGCGGACTATTGTCGATCTGTGTATTCAGACATGACAATAATTCCTGTAACCCAGTGATGGCTAGCCGTTTTGTTGTTGCATGCCGAAAGCGCATGTGCGACTCCCCTCCCTCCCCCCGGTGCCCCGTTTTGGACCTAGTAGGCCTTCCTGCAGGCTCCTGGGAGCAAAAATGGGCCGCGGGGTCACGCACCCCCCTCCCCGGGGGCGACGGCTTGTATATGCCCATAGAGACCACGCGTGGCATAGGTTTGCCATCATTGCTGTAACCCAGGGGTGTCCAAACTTGGCAACTTTAAGACTTGTGGACTTCAACTCCCAGAATTCCCCAGCCAACTTCAACTCCAACGCCTACCCAGTCACATGACCACCATGCCACACCCACCCAGCCGTCATTAGGCAGATCACATTAGTTTAAATCGCGGGATTTAAAATTACGAATGTAGTGATCCCTGAAATCCGAAAGGTTGGTGACCCCTGGTTAAGAAGTCACATGTTTGATCAATCATTGATGAGACATATACTTCCCAAATAGTGACACTTTTGATCTTCTACAAAAATACTTCCTAAAATTGGTCTCTCTACGGCAGGGGTGTCAAACTCAAGGCCCTCGGATTGGTTTGATTTGGCCTGCGGGGCTGGCCTACAAATAGCAAAGGACTGGCCCCCGCAGTGCCTCTGTTAGCCAAAACGGGGTGCGGGGGGGGGAGTGTCCTCCTAGCCCGTTTTGGGCCTGGAGGGCCTTCTGCAGCACTTTAGCAGCCAAAATGGGACGCGGGTCAGGAAAGGAGAAAGGCAAAGAGGAAAGACAAAAAAAAAGAAGAAAAGACGGGAAGAGTGCAAGGAAGAAAAAATAAGGAAAGAGGGGAAGGAAGAAGAATTTAGAATGTAGGGCAGGGGTGTCCAAAGTTGGCAACTTTAAGACTTGTGGACTTCAACTCCCAGAATTCCCCAGCCAGCTCTGCTGGCTGGGGAATTCTGGGAGTTGAAGTCCACAAGTCTTAAAGTTGCCAACTTTGGACACCCCTGCTGTAACCGATGATGATTTTCAAATCAACTTCCAACCATGGCTTCAAATCCTAATTGCCACAGGCGAAGCAGCAGCTGTCTGTGGCCAAGATCTGAGTTCGGGTTCTGGGTAAACCCATCCTTTGACAGAAAAGGTGTTGATTTATTTAATTAGCGTATGGCAATCGTTGATAGACAAATTAAGTTTAAATAAAGCATCAGCAAATACACACACACACACACAAACAAACACACACACACACAAGTGTATCCCTCATCTAATTGTATCCCACAATTAATCAGAGGAACAGAAATTGCCTCCAGAAGTTGTGAATGCCCCAACGCTGGAAGTCTTTAAGAAGATATTATATTTATATTTATATTTATATTTAATTAGATTTCTAGACCGCCCCCTCTCCCCGGATGTTGGATAGCCATTTGTCTGAAACGGTATAGGTATAGGGTTTCCTGCCTAGGCAGGGGGTTGGACTCGAAGACCTCCAAGGTCCCTTCCAACTCTGCTATTGTATTGTATTGTATTGTATTATTGTATCTTATGACCACAATTGAGCCCAAAATTTATGTTGCTAAGTGAGACAATTGTTCAGTGAGTTTTGCGACCCATTTTATGACCTTTCTTGCCACAGTTGTCGAGTGAATCACTGTTAAATGTGTAACAGGGTTGTTAAGTGAATTTCCCATTGACTTTGCTTGTCAGAAGGTTGCAAAATACTACATCCCGGATCAATTTTGTTGTTGTTAGTTGCGAAGTCTTGTCCGACTCATCGCAGCCCCACGGATAACATTCCTCCAGGCCTTCCTGTCCTCTGCCATCCTCTGGAGCCCATTTAAGCTCACACCGACTGCTTCAGTGACTCCATCCAGCCACCTCCTTCTCTGCCGTAACTTTCTTCTTCTGCCCTCCATCGTTCCCAGCATGAGGCTCTTCTCCAGGAAGTCCTTCCTTCTCATGAGTTGGCCAAAGCATTTGAGTTTTGTCTTCAGGATGATGGCCTTCTAAAGAGCAGCCAGGGTTGATCTCCTCTAGGACTGACCGGTTGGATGGCCTTGCAGTCCAAGGGACTCAATGCAGGAGTCTTCTCCAGCACCAGAGTTCAAAGGCCTCCATTCTTTGGCGCTCAGCCTTCCTTATGGTCCAACCTTCACAGCCATCCATTGCAAGTGGGAAAACTGTAGCCTTGACTATACACACTTGTGTTGGCAGGGTGATGTCTCTGCTTTTTAGTCGGCTGTCTAGATTTGCCATGGCTTTCCTCCCCAGGAGCAAGTGTCTCTTAATTCCTTGGCTGCATGTCTCCATCTGCGGTGATCTTGGAGCCCAGGGAAATAAAATCTGTCACTCCCTCCATTTATTCCCCATCAATTTGCCAGGAATTGAGAGGGCCGGATGCCATGATCTTAGTTTTCTTAATGTTGAGTAGCTTTCTTAATGTTGAACAATGCAACCGTCATAAATATGAGTCAGTTGCCAAGCGTCTGAATTCTGATCAGTGACCACGGGGAGGCTGCAGCAATCTAGGAGATAATATGTGAAATGAAATTATTATATTTATATATTTTATTATTTATCTTTATAGCATAATTATAATCATTATAGGACATAATTATATAATTTAAAAATCTGTGGATATCCGAAACATAGTAACTGTGAAAGGGATCTTGGAGTCCTAGTGGACAACCATTTAAATAGGAGCCAGCAGTGTGCAGCAGCTGCCAAAAAAGCCAACACAGTTCTAGGCTGCATCAACAGAGGGAGAGAATCAAGATCACGTGAAGTGTTAATACCACTTTATAATGCCTTGGTAAGGCCACACTTGGAATCCTGCATTCAGTTCTGGTCGCCACGATGTAGAAAAGATGTGGAGACTCTAGAAAGAGTGCAGAGAAGAGCAACAAAGAGGATTAGGGGACTGGAGACTAAAACATATGAAGAACGGTTGCAGGAAATGGGTATGTCTAGTTTAATGAAAAGAAGGACCAGGGAAGATATGATAGTGGTGTTCCAATATCTCAGAGGTTGCCACAAAGAAGAGGGAGTCAAACTATTCTCCAAGGCACCTGAGGGTAGAACAAGAAGCAATGGGTGGAAACTAATCAAGGAGAGAAGCCACTTAGAACTGAGGGGAAATTTCCTGACAGTTAGAACAATTAATCAGTGGAACAGAAATTGCCTCCAGAAGTTATGAATGCCCCAACACTGGAAGTCTTTAAGAAGATGTTGGATAGCCATTTGTCTGAAACGGTATAGGGTTTCCTGCCTAGGCAAGGGGTTGGACTAGAAGACCTCCAAGGTCCCTGCCAACTGTGCTATTGTATTGTATTACTTAAAATGTAATTATAGGGAAGGCTTTGTTATTTCTCCTCAGGTTCCCAGTGACAACAACCATGTGAAAATGTCTTCCACGGCTTTCCTGCAGTTGGAGCCGGTGATCAGTTGTGTGCCTCATTGCTACTCTCAGGAAATCAGTCAGACATGTCGGCTGCCTTCAGGAAATTACGCCATTGTCCCGTCAACATACTTGCCTGACACGGAGGGCAGCTTCACGCTGATTGTAGCAAGGAAGATAGACAGGTGAGAAGGAAACACAGTATTTTCCGGATTATAAGACGGAGTATAAAACACACCCAAGATTTAGAAGAGGAAAACAAGAAAAAAAAAACTGTATTTTTCAGAGTATAAGATGCACCGGAGGATAAGACGCACCAAGGTTTTGAAGAGGAATTTTTTCTTTAAAAAGTGTTTTTGCACTCTGCAAAACTCCCCAAAAACGGTCCATTTTTCACAAAAATGGACCCGTTTTGTTTTTTTTTAAAAAAGACATGAATAGCCCTTAGGAGGCTTGTAGAGTGTTCGGGGGGGGGGGGCAGGGGGGATGAGCAAAAAACGGCCCGTTTTTCAAGAAAACGGCCCCATTGTTTGTCAAAAAAAGGGCATTGGGAAGCTTATAGAGTGCTCCTGGGGGCTGGGGGGGAGGGGAGAAATTGAGCAAAAAATGACCTATTTTTTGCTCATTTCTGCCCTCTCCCGTCCCCAGGAGCACTCCGGAAGTCTCCTAAAGGCTATGCACGGTCATTTTGGTGAATAGGGCAGGGTTTCGGGAGGCAAAAAATGCTGTATTCAGTGTATAAGATGCACCCAGATTTTCAGCCTGTTTTTTGGGGGAAAGGTATGTCTTATACTTCGAGAAATACGGTAGTTTTTGCCTTCCCTGGCCCCCACGAGCACTCTGCAGGCCTCCCAAACCCTCTGTGCATCCCAAAAGGGCCCGTTTTTAGCTGAATTTGGATACATGGGGCGGGGTTTCGGGAGGCCAAAAATAGCTGTATTTGGTGTATAAGACACACTGACATTTCCACCCTCTTTTGGGGGGTGGGGGGGAAGTGTGTCTTATACTCCGAAAAGCAAGGGTACTTTATAGCCACTCCGCCATCCAGCCTATTTCAATCATATGTGACAGCAACTGAATGAGAATTTAGGAGGATTTTAATTCCATTTTTTTCCTGGAGCACACCATGTTCTTCGAAAGCCATTCTAGATCAGAGTTGTATCAGCCTTGGAATCTTTAATGTGCATGGACTTCCAGCTCTCAGAATTCCCCAACCAACAGGCAGATAGGAAAAAGATCCCATTTGATCCCACCCCTGAATAGGAGATGGGACTTGATGACCTCACTGGGCCTTTTCAACTCTCAGCTGTGGGGTTTGTCATAATCCCCCAATTGTACTTGATGGATGGATGGAAGGGAGGAATGGAGGAAAGGGAGGGGGGAGGAAAAGGAGGGGGGAGGAAAGAAGGGAGGAAAGGAGGAGATGGAGGAAAGGAAGAGATAGAGGGAAAGGAGGGAGGGAAAGAAGGCAGATAAGGAGAAGATGGATGAAAGGAAGAGACGGAGGAAGGAAAGGAAGAGATGGAGGAAAGGAAGAGACAGAGGAAGGGAAGGAAGGAAAGGTGGAGATGGGGGGAAAAAGTTGGAGGGGAGGAAGGAAAGGAAGAGACAAAGGAAAGAGAGGGAGGGAAGGAAGGAAGGAGAGAGGGAGGAATGGATGGAAGGAAAGAGTGAGTGGATGAATGGATGGTTGGTTGGTTGGTTGGTTGGATGTATGGGAGGAAGCAAGGAATGAAAGTGGATGGAAGGAAGGAAGGAAAAGGAAGGATGGAGAGGGAAGAAAGGAAGACAGACCATGGGCAATGACATTCTAAGAGATCATCTTTAGTTCTCCTAAAACCTCCCCACTTTCTGCATTTGATTTCGGAACGTGTGAGATTTTCCGGCATGTTCTGCTGTGGGATGATCCGAGGTTCTTTTTCTGCTGCTAGTAATGAGGAAAAAGCCAGAAGGTCTTGAGAATTCTCCGTGACGGGCCCCCCCTCTGGACTTCGGCCTCTTCTAATAAGGTTGTGTTTGCTTTTCTACAGGAAGAGCATTTGGAGCAAGGAGACCTTGGGACAAAGGCTGCAAGAGGTGAGCTCTTCCTCTCTTTGGGATTTAGCAATGTACGGTTCCACCCCGCTCCATGTTGTCCTTCCAAAGAAAACAACGCAGCATGAAATGCAGATGATACCAAGCTGGCAGGAATAGCCAACACTCCAGAAGATAGGCTTAAGATACAGAAGGATCTTGACAAACTTGAACATTGGGCACTATCTAATAAAATGAAATTCAATGGTGAAAAGAGTAAGGTTCTACATTTAGGCAACAAAAACGGAATGCACAGGTACAGTATAGGTGATACCTTACTCAGTAGTAGTAACTGTGAAAGGGATCTTGGAGTCCTAGTGGACAACCATTTAAATATGAGCCAGCAGTGTGCAGCAGCTGCCAAAAAAGCCAACACAGTTCTAGGCTGCATCAACAGAGGGATAGAATCAAGATCACGTGAAGTGTTAATACCACTTTATAATGCCTTGGTAAGGCCACACTTGGAATACTGCATTCAGTTCTGGTCGCCACGATGTAAAAAAGATGTGGAGACTCTAGAAAGAGTGCAGAGAAGAGCAACAAAGATGATTAGGGGACTGGAGACTAAAACATATGAAGAACGGTTGCAGGAACTGGGTATGTTTAGCTTAAGAGAAAGAAGGACTAGGGGAGACATGATAGCATTATTCCAATATCTCAGAGGTTGCCACAAAGAAGAGGGAGTCAAACTATTCTCCAAAGCACCTGAGGGTAGAACAAGAAGCAATGGGTGGAAACTAATCAAGGAGAGAAGCAACTTAGAAATGAGGAGAAATTTCCTGACAGTGAGAACAATTAATCAGTGGAACAGCTTGCCTCCAGAAGTTGTGAATGCCCCAACACTGGAAGTCTTTAAGAAGATGTTGGATAGCTATTTGTCTGAAACGGTATAGGGTTTCCTGCCTAGGCAGGGGGTTGGACTAGAAGACCTCCAAGGTCCCTTCCAACTCTACTATTGTATTGTATTATTATTGTAAGTAACCAAAAACTCATCGACCAAGGAGAAAAAAAATGGAAAAACGGCAAAGATCAGAATCGTAGTGGGTGGAAAAAGGAAATGACGGGCATGTCAAGAGGGGTGCAGCCAGTGGTGAAATTCAATTTTTTTTACTATCGGTTCTGTGGGCATGGCAAGAGAAGGATACTGTAAAATCACAATTTCCTCCCCACTCCAGGGGAAGGATATTGCAAAATCCCCATTCCCTCCCCATTCCAGTGGAAGGATACTGTAAAATCCCCATTCCCTCTCCACTCCAGGGGAAGGATACTGCAAAATCTCTATTCCCTGCCCACTCCAGGGGAAGGATACTGCAAAATCTCCATTTTCTCCCCACTCTGGGACCAGCCAAAGGTGGCATTTGCCAGTTCTCCGAACTACTCAGAATTTCCGCCACCAGTTCTCCAGAACCTGCTGAATTTCACCCCTGGGTGCAGCCGTATTGCCACCGTGTTAAAAACTGTAAGAGAAGAATAGTTTTAATTGTTTCTAGCTGTTGCTGCTTTTAAGGCCCTCCCAAGAAAGGGACATTTCCACTAGGCTAAAACTCTGTCACACTTGAATCTGTCTGTATAGGGACTAGAACTCATTGTCTCCTGGCGATAGGCCCAAAGTCACCCAGCTGGTTTTCATGCTTAAGGTGGGACTGGAACTCACAGTCTTCTGGTGATCGGCCCAAAGTCACCAGCCAGCTTCCATGCCTAAGGCTTGACTAGAACTCACCGTCTCCTGGTGTTTGACACAAAGTCACCCAGCCGGCTTTCATGCTTAAGGTGGGACTAAAACTCACCATCTGGTGATTGGCCCAAAATCACCAGCCTGCTTTCACATCTAAAGCGGTACTAGAACTCATAGTCTCCTGGTTTCTAGACCAGCCCTACTATATCCATCCGGAGGTCTCATATGCCTCATTTTCACACTCTGCTGAACCATAAGCCAACTTAATAAGCCAACAAAGCATGAGGATCTGAGATTGGCATGCTGGCTCTCTCCATCTTTTTATCTTTATATATTTTTCTACCTGGTTATTTTTACTTGTAAAACTACTCCGAGTCACTTACCGTATTTTTCGGACTATATGACACACTCCCCACCCCCAACCCCCAATTGTGGGTGGAAATGTCGTGCGTTTTATAGAGCGAATGTTGCGGCGGGCGGGAGGAGGGTTGGTGCAGTGGCATTCACCGCCGCCTGTCATTGCTGCCGGTGTTTGCCGCTACCGGGGAACACTGGAGCCTTAGCTGCTGAGCAGCTGATTGGTGGTTGGATCGGCCTCCCAGAATACCACCAATCAGCTGTTCTAGGAGGCGGGGATCACCGCTGCTGATTATTGCCACCGCCGTTCGCCTCCATTCGGCGGCACCGATTGTCAGTGAACGGTGATGGCAGCAATCGGCAGCAGCAGTAGTGGTGAACAGTGGCAGTGAACGGCAGCAGTGGCGAGCAGTCGTGGTGGCGGCAAACAGCAGCGGTAGTGAACAGCAGCAGCGAATGGCGTCGTCGTCAAATGGCAGTGGTGGCAATTGCCGCTGCTAGAACAGCTGATTGGTGGTATTCTGAGAGGCTGATCCAACCGCCAGTCAGTTGCTCGGCAGCGAAGGCTCCAGTGTTCCCCGGCGGCGGCGGCAGCTCAGTTCAGTTGACCAGTGGTGGGTGCAATGGAGTGGATCCCTGATGAGTCATGTGCGGGGGCTGTGATGACATGCTGAAGCTGACCAGGCTGTTTGCTGTTTGCTGCAAGGATGCCAATCAGATGAATACCAGATGGATGCTGGGATGGAGAGGCAGATTTTTTTCTTGTTTTCTTCCTGTAAAGCTAACGTGTGTCTTGTAGTGCGAAAAATACAGTATATAGTGAGACAGGAGATGTAAAAATTCAGTTAACACCCCCACTATAGAACGAGTAAATCGTGATGTCTGGTCAGTTCTAAGGGTCCACAATCCTGATGTAATTTTTCCAAACTATTCTGCCTTTAAGTGCCTCCTGCTATAGAAATCCACTAATTTCTCCCCTGGCCGCAGTAAATTTTAAAAGTTTCCCTTTCTGCTCCTCTTTTCTGAACATTCCTCTGGCTTCTCTTTCACTCTTCCAATCTCTTTTTTTTTCATTGAAAAAGCCATAAAATAGGCTTTTTTAATTTACGAGCTTATGAGTTTATGAGCAAGATGAGAAGGTTTGTTTTATTGGGCCGGCTAAAACTTCCAAAGAAATGCGAGTGGAGGGGGAAGCTGGTGGTGGAAAGGGAGGCACAAAGCATTCCCCATCATTGTGAATTCTTTCTTAGAATCGTAGAAAGTAAAGCTTAAAGGGACCTTGAGATCCTCTAGTCCAGCTCCTGGGAATTTACTATAGCAGTTTTATTTTGGTTTTTGACTTTGGGGTAGATTTACATTGCCCCTGCCCCCCCCCCCCCAAACCCTAGCCAAGATGTTCCTACAATATGCCCCAATACAGATAGTCCTTGACTTACAACAATTCGTTTAGTGTTTGAAGTCACCATGGTGGTGAAAATAAGCGACTGTTTGTTCTGACCTAGGCTTCCCAAAAGCATGAAGCTGACTCCTCATCCTGATAAAAACCCCTTTTATTTAGATTAAAGCGAATTCCTCTCCAGCAAAGTCCCGGCCAACAGTCTTTCAAGAGATTTCACAACTACAGACCTTTATCAGGCTTGGAGAGCTGCCAGGCCGAT
The DNA here is from genome assembly GCA_029891615.1 of Natrix natrix natrix. Taxonomy (NCBI): domain Eukaryota; kingdom Metazoa; phylum Chordata; class Lepidosauria; order Squamata; family Natricidae; genus Natrix; species Natrix natrix. Next base: position 25,475 of record JAKRSK010002980.1, on the reverse strand, counting down.
ATCTTCCAAACGCCACGCTGTAGCAGCAATTCCTTGGCAAGAAGTCAGGAACAGACCTTCACCCTATCGAATTGAACTCATTATCTCCTGCAAACTCCACTCCCCTTTTGCTCCTCTTTTATTCCCTATGGGAGGGGCCATTCACTGTCCACCTGTAGCTTTACTCCCGAGTCGACCCTTGTTCCTTAGCTGTTCCCTTCTCCTGGCAGCTCTGCGTATGTGCAAACTGGGAACAGGCTCCAGCCGTTCTTCTGCCCTACTGATGATTTAGTCTGTCATCTGCACCCAACAAGACAGACACAGACTTCAGAGGATAATCAGAACTGCAGAAAAAACAATTGCTGCCAACCTGCCTTCCACTGAGGACCTGTATACTGCACGAGTCAAAAAGGGAGACATGAAAATACTTACATACCTCTCACATCCTAGACATAAATTGTTTCAACCCTCAAAACGACACTATAGAGTACTATACACCAAGACAACTAGACACAAGAACAGTTTTCCCCCTAATCTTAGATTAGGTAATGTAATTGTATTATTATCATAAATAGTGTGCTAAAATATACAATACAATACAATAGCAGAGTTGGAAGGGACCTTGGAGGTTTTCTAGTCCAACCCCCTGCCTAGGCAGGAAACCCTATACCGTTTCAGACAAATGGCTATCCAACATCTTCTTAAAGACTTCCAGTGTTGGGGCATTCACAACTTCTGGAGGCAATTTCTGTTCCACTGATTAAATGTTCTCACTGTCAGGAAGTTTCTCCTCAGTTCTAAGTTGCTTCTCTCCTTGATTAGTTTCCACCCATTGCTTCTTGTTCTACCCTCAGGTGCCTTGGAGAATAGTTTGACTCCCTCTTCTTTGTGGCAACCCCTGAGATATTGGAAGACTGCTATCATGTCTCCCCTGGTCCTTCTTTCTATTAAACTAAACATCCCCAGTTCCTGCAAGTTCCTATAGTGTACTCCCATGATGGATTGAATATTGTTAATAATTGGTGTTATTAGTAATCCCACACATTTGGAACATTGAATCTATGGTGGAATAATGAGTGGTTTTCATAATATTGAAGGACAATACTAGGAAGGGATAATAAATATAGGGCATAAAGAAATGTTATTTGTGTTTAAATGAATAAATGGGGAAATGTAAAAGAAATATGAAATGAGATAAATATTGTCGAAGTTGGAAGATAAGAATTTCACATACTATTTGTATTACTATTGTTAATGTTGTCCCAAAAAGATTTGACCCAGTCAATGCAGTGTCCACAAATTATGTATGTTTATTACTGGAAAATAAAAAAAAAGTTACATGCAAAAAAAAAAAAAAGCTTTCCCCCGAACGCCATCACTCTGCTAAACAAATTAATTCCCTCACCACTGTCAAACCATTCACTAAGGCTGCATTACTATTATTATTAGTCTTCTCATTGTTCCTATCACCCATCTCCTCCCACTTATGACTTCAGGACTGTAACTTTGTGGCTTGTATCCTTATGATTGATATTGATATTGATTGTTTCCTGATTGCTTATTTGTACCCTGTGACTATCATTGTATTGTGCCTTATGATTCTTGATGAATGTGTCTTGTCTTTTTATGTACACTGAGAATAGAAGTAGAATAGAATAGAATAGAAAAAGAATAGAATAGAATTAGAAATAGGGAATGGAATGGAATAGAACAGAATAGAATAGAATAGAATTCTTTATTGGCCAAGAGTGATTGGACACACAAGGAATTTGTCTTTGGTGTGTATATTCATCAAGAATAATAAGATACAACACTTAGTGATAGTCATAGGTTACTAATAAGCAATCAAATCATATTAGGAAACAATAAAACAATATAAATTTTAAAGATATATGCAACATGGTTATAGCCATAAGAGGGAAAAGATAGGTACTAGGAAGGAAGAGAAGAATAATAGTAATGCAGACTTAGTAAATTATTTGACAGTGGTGAGGGAATTATTTGTTTAGCAGAGTGATGGCATTCGGGGAAAACCTGTCCTTGTGTCTAGTTGTTCTGGTGTGCAGAGCTGTATAGCATCATTTTGAGGGTAGAAGTTGAAACAATTTAAATTTAACAATTTAGGCGAATCACTGAAGCTGTTAAGTGAGTAACACGGACATTAAGCAAATGTGGTTGTTAAATTAGTCAAACTGTTGTTCAGTGAATCTGGCTTCCCCATGGACTTTCCTTGTCAGGAGGATGCCAATTGTATTGTATTGTATTGTATTAAAAGGGGATCACGTGACTTCTGGGACACTGCAACCGTCATAAATATAAGTCAATTGCCAAGAATACAAATTTTGATCAGACGACCACGGAGATGCTACAACGGTCACAAGTGTGAAAACTGGTCATAAGTCACCTTTTTTTCGGTGCTGTTGTAACTTTGAATGGTCCCTAAACGAAGTCGAGGACTACCAGTACAGCTCTCAAAATTTCCCAACAGGCCGAGGAAATCGGAAGTTGAAATCCACGCAGGTAATCCTCAACTTACCACTGCAATTGGGATGGGGATTTTGACCGTAAGTTACGGCAGTTGTAAGTTGAGGCACCTGCATGGCTGGACCCAAATTTTACAGTTGGGCTGATTCCCCAGCCAGCCATGGAAACCTTTAGAAGGAAGCAAAGTTGGTTTCAATTTAAGTTGAAAACGTTTCAAATGTAAGTTCGATCCTGGAGCTTCTTGAATTAGAGCAGAGGTGGGATACCATGGCCCCTTTATGACCTGTGGACTTCAACTCCCAGAATTCCTGAGCCAGCATGGCTACCTTAGGAGTTCTGGAAGTTGGTCCATCGTGGCTGCCTTAGGAATTCTGGGAGTTGAAGTCCACAGGTTGAAAAAGGAATGGGGAATGATGGGCCTTTTATGACTTGTGGACTTCAACTTCCAGAATTCCTAAGACAGCCATGCTGGCACAGGAATTCTGGGAGTTGAAGTCCACAGGTCATAAAGGGACCATAGTTGCCCATTCCTTTTTCAATCTGTGGACTTCAACTTCCAGAATTCCTTAGGCAGCCATGATGAACTTCAACTCCCAGAACTGAGGAATATTTTTGACTTGCAGCCAATTAAGTGACCTCCCAGCTCCAGTTTCTCTTCCACATTGGCTGAGGAATTCTGGGAGCTGAAGTCCATCATGGCTGCCTTAGGAATTCTAGAAGTTGGTCCATCATGGCTGGCTCAGGAATTCTGGGATTTGAAATCCATCGTGGCTGCCTTAGGAATTCTGGAAGTTGAAGTCTATCATGGCTGCCTTAGGAATTATGGAAGTTGAAGTCCACGGGTTGTAGAAGGAATGGTCAACAAATGTCCCTTTATGATCTGTGGACTTCAACTCCCAGAATCCCTGAGCCAGCATGACTGTCTTAGGAATTCTGGTAGTTGAAGTCCACAAGTCATAAAAGGCCCATCCTTCCCCACCCCTGCGGAACATTTTTGACTTGCAGCCAATTGAGTGACCTCCCAGCTGCAGTTTCTCTTCCATGCTGGCTGAGGAATTCTGGGAGCTGAAGTCCACAAGTGTTAAAGTTGCCAAGGTTGACAAATGCTGATCTCGATTAAGAAGATTAAAATCTGAATATCCTCCTGCATCCCAACTGGATCCATCACCAAAACACTCAATGAGTCTTTTCCCTAATTATCAAATACAGGTAGTCTTCGACTTACAGTCATTCATTTAGTGACCATTTGAAGTTACAACGGGACTGAAAAAAGTGACTCATGATCGTTTAGCACACCTACCTGTAGTCATGTGATTAAAATTGGGGTGATTCGCTTTACAACTGCAATGATTTAACAACGGTGGGAAAACGGTCATAAAATGTTGCACAACTCACATAACAACTGCCTTGCTAGGCAGTGGAAATTTTGGCCTCAGTTGTGGTTGTAAGTTGAGGACTATCTGTCTATTGTTAAGAATTCTTTTGTTTCTCATTTTTATTGGATGACTTTCTCAAGCTTCTGTGTCCAAATTCCTGTTCTCTAAAAGCAACATCCTGAAGTTGATAACCTATTTTATTTTTTATTTTTGACTTATCCAAGTTCTTTGTTTTTAATCTCTTCCTTTCCCATCCGCTCGGTTTCTGCAGGTCTCTTTCAAGGCTGTGATGAAAATGTAATTTTGGAGCGATCCTTTTGCTGCAGGAAGAAATAACGGAGACCTTTAAGAAGGAAGTCAAACTTGCTTTAGTTTAAATTGAAATCATTCCAAAATCTATGTTGGATCTCCAAGCTTCGTGGGTTAAAGGAACATCTGTGACTTTTAACCAACTTTTCTGTAGAAATAAACTTGAGTGACTTCCCAGCTCAAGTTTCCCTCCCGTTTCGGTTTTAAAAACAAAACAAAACATACCTGAACTTCAACTGATGTTGAAATCTTCAAGATTTCTTCCTGGTTCTGGCTGCGTCTCTATTCCTTTCTTTTCTCATTCCGGCCACCTTTAAACATCAATTTAAAATTTATGTACATTGTGATGGTGTTCAGATTGGTTTTTTGGTCCCATGGTGATAATATTCTCTCAGTGTGTGGTGTGCGTGCTTTGTATTTCCGTAGCAATCGGCACTTCTGCAGAAAGATAGGCTTGCCAACGAAAAGGGAAGGAGCGATGGTGGAAAAAGGAGACGAGGAGGCTGTGACATTTCAGGAAGTTTTGAAGCAGCAAAAAGTTGGAACGCGCAACAATTTGGAGCTTTGGCCGTCCAAAAGGTTTTTGAATTTGAACTGTTCCAATTTTGACTCCCTGAAAAATGAAAAACGAGACATTTTGATTATTGATGAAGTGTTTTGGGCTCAAAACTGAGAGGTTTTGAACGTGAACCAACGATGCTTTGAGCTGGAAATATTTCCTAAATGATCAAGATGATCTTTCGGAAGGCGAGTCAGCCATTTTGTTCAAAGAGAGACATTTTACAGTCGAGAGAGGTCACAATCGGAGGTGGCATTCACCCGAACTAGTAGCGGAAATCGTGGGTGGCCCTGCCTGCCCACCCACCCGGCTCTGTGGCATCCCATTTAGGCCTTATTTTAGCCAAAAGCGCATGCGCAGCAGGCTGAGTGCCCGTGCGCTCACATTCGCCAACCGGTAGGGAAGGTAAGTGAATACCAGCCCTGGTCAGAATTAATGGCTTTTGCATACCAACCGTGCTGGGTTCTTCTGTAGGGCTCGAGAAGCAATAAAATTAGGGCATAAATTTGGTTTTCGGTGTTTCTGCAGCTTACGACCCTCAGTGTCTGCATGACGTGGTCAAAACAGGGTAAGTGAATTTGTGAATTCTGTAGTGTATATAAATGACAGCATTTATCAAAAAACATCCGTTGGGTTATTTTGCGCAAAACATCTTCATGGTTTGTGTTGTACTCTTTATCACACTGTAGGTCTGCTCTAAACCAGGTTCCAGGCCTGTGTAAACTTGGTCTAGGCTACTTTAAGAAGTATGGACTTCAATTCCCAGAATTCTCCCAGCTCTCCAGATACTTCTGAACTAGCGCATTGTTTCTCCACTGTGGATTCATTTGTCGTTTTATATTGCAGTTTTCCTCTTGGGCATCACCCGTAATGTAGTTTTAAACCAATGGTGGGAAATCATGGCCCTTTTATGACTTGTGGACTTCAACTCCCAGAATTCCTGAGCTGGCTCAGGAATTCTGGGAATTGAAGTCCACAAGTCATAAAAGGGCCATGGTTTCCCACCACTGTTACAAACAAACATCCCTCAACACTGATGTTGTACTCTTCATGGGGTGTTGCACACGGAGCACCTTAAATTCCCCCGCAAGAGCGCGACACAAGGGGGAGACAGCATGGCAAATTGGAAGTGAAGAGATTTATACCACTAAATCTCTCCCGGTTCTCCGTTTCCCGCTCAACTCCTAATTTATTATTTATTTATTCATTATGAAATGTATTTGCTGCCTATTTCGTGTGAAATGATCAATATTCACATGTTCCCCAAGAAAAAGATGGCACAAAAATGAGTTGAACTGATGGTGGTTGGAAGAAAAGAGTTTTTAACGGCCTTTTTTTTTAAGGACAGTGTTTCTTGACCTTGGCACATTGAAGATGGGTGGACTTCAACTCCCAGAATTCCCTAGCTAGCAATGTGGGATTCTGGGAGTTGGAGTCCACCCATTTTCAAGTTGAAACAGCTGAGAAACACTGCTCTAGTGTGTAGTTTCCTTGGCATTATTTCAACCTCGATCCCATTTCATCTTTTATTTTCTTAACGTTTTGTTTCTTCACTCTGTTTCCTTATTTTTATTATTTAAATGTCATATCTCCCATTTTCTTCCTCTTTCCTTTCGGCGATCCAATTTTTTCCTTATTTTTCTTATTTAAATGTCATCTCTCCCATTTTCTTCACCTTTTCTTTCATCAGTCAATTCTTTTTCCTTATTTTTGTTATTTAAATTTCATCTCTCCATTTCCTTTGCCTTTCTTCAACTTTTCCTTATTTTTCTTATTTAAATAGAGCCACATTTGCTGATCAAACAACATCTGGGGAAAAAATGCTGCCCTTTTCCCATCCCTGCCAAAATACACGGTCTCATTCTCCCCTTTATTATCTAGGTAATGGAGACCGTGGCAGAGTTAAAATACAATCATTCAGGGAAGCGATTTGTGGAAAAAATTATACTCAATGGAGTGGCAAAAATTTTTTTTATGAGAGTTCTGTCAAAAGATGACGATCAGGAGGGTTGGAAATATCATATAAAAGCGATAGGAAGAAATGCGATTTCATGCAAAATATAAATCTGGATGATTATTTTGCTATTCCGAGTTTCCTTCCAGTGGCTCATACAATATTCATTTCATTTCCCTAAGTATCCTTGGAGAGCATTTTTTTTTTAAAAAAAATTAAGATTTGGAAACACTGGATTTTCGTTTCATTTTGTTTTTAAATACGTGAGGTGTTGTTGAAATGTCTTTTGAAATAAAACAAATAAAAATGTGGACTAGCAATATGACAAAACAGAAGGTGGTTTTTTTTTTGAATTGTCTGATTTCTGGTATTAATTGGGGACATTTGCATGGCAAGTGGATAACATTTATACTATCTGAAACGGTTTAGGGTTCCCTGCCTAGGCAGGGGGTTGGACTAGAAGACCTCCAAGGTCCCTTCCAACTCTACTATTGTATGGTATTTAGATCAGAAAGCAGGCAGAATAACAGACTAGCAGAGTTGGAAGGGACTTTGGAGGTCTTCTAGTCCAGCTCCCTGCTCAGGCAGGAGTCCCTATACCAGGGCGAACCTTTTCGGCACTGAGTGCCAAAAAGGTCACATGGAAATGTCATGCGTGCGCTCGTTGGGGCCACACTCTGGAAAAGCCAAACTCCAGGTTATAGCACGCAACTGTGCCTGACGATCAGCTGGCTGGTGCGCATGCGCACATCAGTTTTCGGCACTGCAACACATAGTGAAGGATCAGTGGTGGGTTGCAAGTGGTACAGCCTGCTAGGAGCACCCAGTACAACAAGCAACACAACCACCTTTGCCTCCCCCGAGTTTCCCAAGGCTTGGCACCTTCGGGATACTGCTAGGTTGGTGAACGGCGCACTACCTAGCCAGAGGTGGGGGGTTGTCCAGGGGGCTTATATTTTTGCCCACCAGAAAAATGTGGCATGGCTGTATTATGAGGACATGTCGTATTTTTGGAGAAACACGGTAGCCGGTAACTCGGCGTTGCTCAGGTATTTATTTATAGGGGGGAAATGTCCGGACCAAATGTAATTTCTAATGTTGGATTTTCCACCTTACCAGAGGGAGCTGTGGAGTACTGTGAAGCCATTACCATGGCAACTCCACTGCACTGTACAGTAGAATCCATTTTACAGCAGTATGGTAGAAGCCATTTTAAAGCACAACAGGCTGTATTGTAACAGAACACCCCCCCCGAGGGGTGTTAGGGGGTGTCTTACCCCCACAGTATTTGTTTCCAGAGAGTAAGTCATCTGTGTCCCAAGTTTGGTTGAAATAACTTGAGGCGTTCCAGAGTTATGCCGGAACATACACACACAGCCATTTTTATATAGCTAGATAAGCTCATGCCACAAAAACCAGGTTGCTATGCCTATTTACACACACACACACACACACACTGTAATTACTTAATGCATCCATTTTCTGGATTCACACACTACTTGGAGCAGCGGGAGTTCCCACCCTGCTCGGCTCCCCCCGAAACCAACCAATGGTGCTACTGATCAAGTTTAGCATTTCATGCGAATCATCAGATTGAAATGAAAAATTGAGTCTTTATTAAGGAATATAGTCAGGGAAGCTGAACCAGAAAGCAGCCACACACCAGAAATAAACAAACATAATAATGTTTATACACCTACAACGTAGAATAACCCAGCTGGAAGGGACCTTGAAGTCTTATAGTCCAACCCCTTACTCAAACAAATGGCTGTTCAGTCTCTTCTTAAAGGAACGTCCATAGACACTCTTCTTAAAAACTTCCAATGATGGAACACACTCAACCTCTGGAGGCAAACAATTCCACTGGTTAATCGTTCTCCCTGTCAGGAAATGTCTCCTTAATTCCAGGTTGCTTCTCTCCTGGATTAGTTTCCCTCCGTTGCTTCTTCTCTTGCCTTCTGATGCTTTGGGGAATACAGGTCTACCCCCTCTTCTCCGTGGCAGCCTATGTTAACCTATGTTATGCTAACCTACGCTAAGCGAGTACAGATCAATATAACAGCCACCTGTCCACTCCAGTAGTGGGTTGCAGCCGGTATGCCCCGGTAAGGGCGTACCGGAGCCTGCCTGGAGCACCGTTCCGCTATGGTGCTCCAGAGGGCCCACCCACCCGCCTGAGCTCCTTACCTGTCCTTTAAGTCTTTGGCGCTTCTGCTGAGCAGCTGGAGCATCACGGGGGCTTGCGGAGGTGTCGCAGGCAGTACGAAGCATGCGCATGTTGCGTGCATCCATGTGGGCGACGCTGGGCGCGTTCAGACCGTACCAACCGTACGGTTGGAACGGGATACGGAAGCCACCACTGGTCCACTCCCACCATATCTTCTTCCTGGGTTGGCTCACCGGCCTCCTGATCCTACCACTACCTGTTCAGTGACAAATTCAACGTATGCGCCCAAATCTTGAATGACCTTGAGGCTGTTAATATTGACATGTTTGCAACCCTCAAGCCAACCTTAATTGTACAACATATGGGAGTCCTTGACTTATCACCAGAATTCTCATTTCTGTTACTAAGCAAGATATATATTCGTTGAGTGAGTTTTCCTCATTGTACAGCCTTTCTGGACACGGTTGCTAAGTGAAACACTGCAGTTGTTAAGACAGTAACGTGGTTCTTAAGTGAACACCGGCTTCCCCTTGGACTTTGCTGGTCAGAAGTGCCACAATAGGGGATCGCGTGACCTCAGGACTCTGCAACCGTTGTATATATGAACCAGTTGCCAAGTATCTGAATTTTTGTTTATTTTTTTAAATGATTTTTTTAAATGGTTGTTCTTTAACATATATGAGTGCTTAGTGAACAATACACTGTCTGGGTCAATTTAGTTCATCTGAATATCTGAATTTTGATCACAGGGATGCTGCAGTGGTCGTAACTGTGAAAAATGGTCGTAAGTCATGTTTTTCGGGGACGTCGTAACTTTGATTGCCACTAAACAAATGACAAATGGAGGACTGCCTGTATTGTAATAAGCATGAACAAACAGACATTTGCTTCGGAGTATAACAGAATAGCAGAGTCGGGAGGGACCTTGTAGGTAGGTCATCTAGTCCAACCCACGAATAGCTTCCCTGTATGTATTTCGAAGACAAACAAGATGGACAAAGATTTTTATTTTTATTTTATTGAGTTTGTCAAACATGTACAAGATAGCAGGTATAAGTATAAACATGGACATGAACACAGGACATGGGTACAAATAAATGGGGCAGTAGGACAGGGACGGTAGGCACCCTGGTGCGCTTATGCACGCTCCCTTTATGGACCTCTTAAGAAAGGGGTGAGGTCCACATTAGACAGTTTAAGGTTGAAGATTTGGGGGTTTGAGGATGTAACAACGGAGTCAGGTAGAGCATTCCAGGCGTTGACCACTCTGTGGCTGAAGTCGCATTTTCTGCAATCGAGTTTGGAGCAATTTACCTTGAGTTTGTATCTATTGTTTGCCCATGTATTATTGTGGTTGAAGCTGAAGTAGTTGTTGACAGGTAGGACATTGTAGCAAACAATTTTGTGTACTCTGCTTAGGTCAGACCGCAGGCGGCGCAGTTTCAGATTGCCCAAGCCCAAAATTTGGAGCCTTTGGCATAAGGGATTCTATTGTGAGCAGAGGAGCGGAGGACTCTTCTCTTGAAATATCTCTGGACTCGGTCAATCGTATTAATGTCCGATATACAGTGTGGATTCCAGGCAGACGAGCTGTATTCGAGAATTGGTCTGGCAAAGGTTTTGTATGCCCTAGTTAGCAATACAATATTACCGGAGGAAGAAGCTTCGCAAAATTAGGTTAAAATGAGGTCCAGGAAGATTGAGGACATCTATGCTTAAGTGAGAAGACATGAAATGGTTCAAAAATTCTTTCTCCCTTGCTCCGTCAAGTGTTCCTGGAAGGAAAAAGGCATCAGGCTGCTTCGCGTGATAAAGCACAGAGGTTATACGGGAGGGGCTGGCGGGTTGTCCCTGTGATATCCTCAAAGCTGACGTCCTTTACTCCGGGTGGGAGCTGGTATTTGAATGAACGGAGAAGGTTGGTGAAGAAAATGAAGAGCTCAATTCTGGCCAAGGACTCCCCCACACATGCACGTCGTCCTGGGAGAGAAGGAGGAAGCAACAGTCATTGGTTTAAGGGAGGGTTTGAAAACAAAAGGAAACACATCTCAAATGGAATCCTGTTCTACCCAAGGAATAATGACTGTGAATTAAGGATGGCCACCTGACATGGAGGAAAAGACATGCATTTATAGAGAAGAATTAGTAACTTACAATGGTGACTGGATCTCTCTCTCTTCTACTACTTTCCTTCTCTTTCTCTTCTACCTCTCTCTCTCTCTCTCTCTCTCTCTCTCTCTCTCATCTATCATCCACCCACCCACCCACCCACCCACCCACCCACCCACCCACCCATCTATCTATCTATCTATCTATCTATCTATCTATCTATCTATCTATCTATCTATCTATCATTATTGTCTATCCATCCATCCATCCATCCATCCATCCATCCATCCATCCATCCATCCATGCATCCATCTTTCTTTCTTTCTTTCTTTCTTTCTTTCTTTCTTTCTTTCTTTCTTTCTTTCTTTCTTTCATCCATCCATCTATCTATCTATCTATTATTATTATTACTATCTATCTATCTATCTATCTATCTATCTATCTATCTATCTATCATTATTACTATCTATCTCTATCTCCATCCATCCATCCATCCATCCATCCATCCATCCATCTATCTATCTATCTATCTATCTATCTATCATCTCTGTCTGTCTATCATCTACCATCCATCCATCCATCCATCCATCCATCCATCCATCCATCCATCCATCCACCCACCCACCCACCCACCCACCCACCCATCCATCCATCTATCTATCTATCTATCTATCTATCATCTCTGTCTGTCTATCATCTACCATCCATCCATCCATCCATCCTTCTTTCTTTCTTTCTTTCTTTCTTTCTTTCTTTCTTTCTTTCTTTCTTTCTTTCTTTCTTTCTTTCTTTCTTTCTTTCTTTCATCCATCCATCCATCCATCTATCTAACTATCTATTATTATTATTACTATCTATCTATCTATCTATCTATCTATCTATCTATCTATCTATCTATCTATCTATCTATCATTATTATTATTATTTACTATCTATCTATCTATCTATCTATCTATCTATCTATCTATCTATCTATCTATCTATCTATCTATCTATCTATCATCTCTGTCTGTCTATCATCTACCATCCATCTTTCTTTCTTTCTTTCTTTCTTTCTTTCTTTCTTTCTTTCTTTCTTTCTTTCTTTCTTTCTTTCTTTCTCACCTACAGTATTTGTTTGTAGTCCTTGACTTGCAACCATATGTGTAGTGATCATTCAAAGTTACGATGTCACAGAAAAAAAGTGACTTCTGACTGTTTTTCCCAAGACTGTTGCAGCATCTCAACAGATCAAAATGCAAACACTGGTTCAAATTTATGATGGTTGTCGTCTCCCGGGTCATGTGATCATCTTTGGCCACTTTCTGATAAGCAAAGTCAATGGAGAAGCCAGATTCGCTTAACAACTGGGCTACTAACTTGCCATTTACTTAACAACCGTGGCAAGAAAAGTCGTCAAATGGGTCAAAACTCACTGAACAACTGTATTGCTTAACAACAGAAATTTGGGGTTCAATTTTTCTTTGAAAGTCGAGGACTATCTGTATTTACCATTCTTGGCAACTTTTAGAAACGTGGACTTCAAGTCCCAGAATTCTATATGTTAGCTGGAGAATTCTGGGAATCAAAGTCCATACTTCTTAAAGTAGCCAAGGTTGAGAAACATTGCTGTAGGGCAGGGGTCTCCAACCTTGGCAACTTTAAGACTTGTGGACTTCAACTCCCAGAATTCCTCAGCCAGAAGTCCACAAGTCTTAAAGTTGCCAAGGTTGGAGACCCCTGCCCTAGGATTTTCTAAAAGTCGATTCAGGCTGGGTTCTGGAAAGCAGGATCATAACATCACCTGCTGAGAATGGCATGTGAGCTTCATTGTTCACAAAATTGCCTTCGGAATCGAGGAAATGCTCCGGATTGAATTTCCAAGGTGTCTCCCAGCACTCTGGGTCATAAAGCACAGAATGGACATTGGGCAGCAGAAGGGTTCCCTAGAAAAGAAAAGAAAAGAAAAGAAAAGAAAAGAAAAGAAAAGAAAAGAAAAGAAAAGAAAAGAAAAGAAAAAGGAAATTATGAGTTCTTGTTTTACAAACGATCTGTTCAAATCATCTTGAGAAGAAGGGACAACAATTCTCCAGGTTTTCTCCTTCCCAACAATGAAGAAAGTTGAAAGGCGAGAACAGTGTTTCCCAATCTCTGAAACTTTAAGGTAGGTGGGCTTCAATTCCTAAAATTCCCTGGTCAGCATGTGCATAGGTAGTCCTCAGCGTATGACTGTAATCAAGCTCTGCAATTATGGTTATAGCAATCGCACTTCGACTTATATACCGCTTCACAGTGTTTTACAGCCCTCTCTAAGCCGTTTACAGAGTCAGCCTCTTGCCCCCAACAATCTGAGTCCTCATTTTACCAAGGACGGAAGGCTGAGTCAACCTTGAGGAGATCAGGATCGAACTGGTGGCAGTGGGCAGATTCACCCTGCAATAATGCACTTTAACCAAGGGAATGGAAGGGACGAGAAGGGAAGGAAGGAAGGAAGGAAGGAAAGCATGGCAATCGCAGCTAGACTTATATAGGGCTTCACAGTCCTTTACAGCCCTCTCTAAGCTGTTTACAGAGTCAGCATATTTGCCCCCAACAATCTGGGTCCTCGTTTTACCCTCCCTTGGAAGGATGGAAGGCTGAGTCAACCTTGAGCCGGTGAGATTTGAACTGCCGAACTGCAGCCAGCAGTCAGATGAAGTAGCCTGCAGTACTGCACTCTAACCACTGCGCCACCTCGGCTCTTGTCTTATAAGTTATCACAGTCGTAAAGCCATTGCCACTTAACCAGGCCTGTTTTTACAAACTTTTTTTATTTTTTTACTGCGGCTGTTAAAGGCAAATGCCCTGGTCTTAACGTGAATCATTCGCTATAAGTTTTTTTTTTTTTGCTGTAAACTGGAATTAAATGTCAGTTTTTGGCAAAAATAAAAGAGAGTCACAAATCATGGTCATCTGATCACAGGACCCTGCAAACAATTGTAAATGTGGGCCATTTCCTTTTCTTTTCTTGCATATTAAGTTTTTTTATTTTTCCATTTTAATACAATACAATACAATAGTAGAGTTGGAAGGGACCTTGGAGGTCTTCTAGTCCAACCCCCTGCCTAGGCAGGAATCCCTATACCGTTCCAGACAAATGGCTATCCAGCATCTTCTTAAAGACTTCCAGTGTTGGGGCATTCACAACTTCTGGAGGCAACCTCTGTTCCACTGATTAACTATTCTAACTGTCAGGAAATTTCTCCTCAGTTCTAAGTTGCTTCTCTCCTTGATTAGTTTCCACCCATTGCTTCTTGTTCTATCCTCAGGTGCCTTGGAAAATAGTTTCACACCCTCTTCTTTGGGGCAGCCCCTGAGATATTGGAACACTGCTATCATGTCTCCCCTGGTCCTTCTTTCTATTGAACTAGACATACCCAGTTCCTGCAACCGTTCTTCATATGTTTTAGCCTCCAGTCCCCTAATCCTCTTTGTTGCTCTTCTCTGCACTCTTTCTAGAGTCTCCACATCTTTTCTACATCTTGGCAACCAAAACTGTACGGAGGATTCCAAGTGTGGCCTTACCAAGGCCTTGTAAAGTGGTATTAACCCTTCACCTGATCTTGATTCTCTCCCTGTTGATGCAGCCTAGAACTGTGTTGGCTTTTTTGGCAGCTGCTGCACATGGCTGGCTCCTATTTAAATGGTTGTCTACTAGGACTCCAAGATCCCTTTCACAGTTACTACTACTGAGCAAGGTATCATCTATATCGTACCTGTGCATTTCATTTTTGTTGCCTAAAGGTAGAACCTTACTCTTTTCACCATTGAATTTCATTTTATTAGATAGTGCCCAATGTTCAAGTTTGTCAAGATCTTTCTGTATCTTAAGCCTGTCTTCTGGAGTGTTGGCTATTCCTGCCAGCTTGGTGTCATCTGCAAATTTGTTGAGTTCCCCATTTATTCCCTCATCCAAATCATTGATGAAGATGTTGAAGAGTACTGGGCCCAAAACAGAGCCTTGGGGTACTCCACTGCATACCTCCCTCCATGTAGATGCAGTTCCATTGAGGACTACACGTTGAGTGCTGTTAGTCAGCCAGTTACGAATCCATCTGGTGGTGATGCTGTCCAACCCACATTCTTCTACTTTATCTAGTAGTAGGTTATGGTCTACCTGAAACCGGCAGTCCTCTCTGTCCAAAATGTAGACTTTGCTGTCTTCAAAAGAGTGGACTTTGTCTTCTAAATGCAGATGGACTTGGGAATCTAGTCCTGTTGGGTTTGTTCTCCTAAGTTGTGCCATGCATTTATGACAGTG
The DNA here is from genome assembly GCA_029891615.1 of Natrix natrix natrix. NCBI lineage: Eukaryota > Metazoa > Chordata > Lepidosauria > Squamata > Natricidae > Natrix > Natrix natrix. The sequence continues at coordinate 10,259 of JAKRSK010002980.1, read as the reverse complement.
GTAGTCAACCTTTTTCTACCTACCGCCCACTAATGGATCTTTCTTGATGGAAAAATTTCCTTACCGCCCACCAGTTTTTGCGCAAGTGCGGAATATTTTTTAGAAAGGAGTGCTTTTCCTTTTTATCTCCTTTTTTATCTTCCTTAGGGCTATGTACAAAAGTAAGGCTGAGCTAGTTAGTCCACTTATTATTATTAGCCAACAACAATTCTCTCTTGCCTTTTCTTTCTCCTATTTTGCAACTGCTCTGCTCCGCTTCTGCCTGTCCCTGCTAAGGGAGGAGGAGGAGGAGCTTCCTACGAATGGCGGTCGTCCTCTGAGCTCCAGGAACACCATGGAGCTCCCGACTGGGTAGGGACTGCTGCCGGCCCCCATACCATCGAAGGGGGTCGAGAGTTGGACAGCCCGACCACCCAGGCATGTTTCAGGCTGATATTAGCCCAACAGGGTGGTCGGTGAAGAGCGGAGAGGAAAGAGGCTCGGAGGGCTGTAAACAGCAAGGAGAGAGCAATGGCGATGGCGTGGTGCGATTGCGCAGACGGCGCTGGTGCTGGCGCCGAAAACACCGAAAGGAGAAGCTGAAAAGCCAGAAATGCCAGAAGAGGAGTAAGGAAGAGGGGGTGAGAGGCTCTGGAGGCCCCCAGAGACCCAGAGACATCAAAGGGCTTAAGGGGGAGCAACGGGATGCAACAGGACATTGGAATAATCAGCTGATAGGTGAGAAGGGCTGGGAAGCAGCCAGAGGCAGAGGCAGTCGGAGGATCAAAGGGAGATGCCTGCGGCGGCAGACAAAGGGAGGGAGCCACAGCCAGGGACTCCTGGGTTATTTTATCATTCCTGGCTGCTCCCATACCCCTCCAGGCCCCCCCATCCATCGGGGGGGGGGCTGTATCCACCTGGAAACAGCTAAGCTGAACTTTCATCTACCCTCCACTATTTTTGCTACCTTTGCCTTCCCCCTACCACCTGGGATATTTAATCATTTCTTGCCCTCCCCCCCCCCTGCCTCCAAGTACCAAGTACCACCTGGACACTGGAATATCCCCTACCCTCCATTGAGACTCTTCTATTTATTAACTTTCTACCCTCCATTCCACCGAGACTCTATTAATTACTAACTTTGCATTATCTGCACCCCTACCCTACTGGGACTATTACAACGTTTTAATTTATTCGAGGTCTGATCTGCTCCGCCTGCGGGAGGCCCCTCTTTCGCAGGTATGGCCCTTGGCTCTCTCAGGGGCCAGCCTTGATGACGGGTTTGTGAACCCCGAGAGGTGGAAGAAGAGGAAGCTGAGGGGCTTTTTAGCTAAATGTTTTATATTGTTTTTAGGGGGTTCTGGGAAGGGAGGGGGGGATAACCAGGCCAGGAGGGAAGCCAGTGCCAGACGAACAGGTGAGTCCAGGAGGGAAGTGAGCGGAGTGGGGGGGGAGAGGGAACAAGTTATTCCAATAGAGGGTTGTTTGATTACAACGGTCGCGGGGAGGGGGGGATGCGAGGACAAAAGAAGATTACAAGGTCGGTTGGGAGACCGTGGCTGTTGGCTACGCCCGGTCGTTTGTACCAACCCCCGCAACCTAGGTGGCCAGGAACTACAGAGCCCGGGCCTACGGCTGATGCTTTGCAATGCAAGGTCCGTAACCAACAAGGCCCCCCTCATTAATGAGCTGATCTCTGAGGGGGAGCTGGACCTTGCAGGGATAACGGAGACCTGGTTGGGCCACGAGGGTGGTTTACCCCTCGTGGAAATGTGCCCACCAGGTTTCCGCGCATTCCATCAGCCTCGGGCCCTGGGTAAGGGTGGTGGGGTGGCGGTAGTTATACGGGAAGGTCTAGAGCCGAGGGAGTTCACTGTTCCTCAGATATCCGGGTGTGAGTCCCTTGGTGTGAAATGGGGCCCAGGGAGGCAGTTGGGTTTGCTGATTGTATACTTGGCTCCTCGCTATACATCAGCGGCCCTGCCCGAGCTCCTCGAGCTGATCTCGGAGACGGCGGTTGAGATCCCCAGGCTTGTGGTTATGGGGGATTTCAACCTGCCGTCGACGGGAGCAGCGTCTGAGGTGGCTCGGGAGTTCATGGCTTCCATGACAGCCATGGGCCTGACCCAGTTAATTCAGGGCCCCACACACGAAGGTGGCCACACATTGGACCTTGTTTTTGTATCTGAGCAGTGGACGAGTGATCTGGGTATAGGGGACTTTGTTGTTACACCCCTGTCATGGTCGGATCACTCATGTCTCCGGCTGGACTTCCCTGGCGCTACCCCCCACCGCGAGGAGGCGGGACCAGATGGTCCAAGCTGGTACCGCCCCAAGCACCTGATGGAGCCGGATAGGTTCCAGACGGAGCTTGGGCCATTACCTGTAGCCCTGACCCGCGCTCGGTCGGAGGACCTAGCGGCCGCCTGGAATAGGGCGGCGGCTGGGGCCTTGGACCGGGTTGCGCCTTTGCGACCTCTCCTGCGGCAGCGACCCACCCGGGCTCCTTGGTATACCGAGGAGCTGAGGGTGATGAAGCGCCATAGGAGACGTCTAGAGAGCAGGTGGAGGTCCTCACGCTCCGAATCTGATCGAACACAGGTAAGAGCCTATTTACGGACCTACCTTGTGGCATTAAGGGCGGCCAAACGTAGATATTGCGCTGCTCTTATTGCGTCCGCGGATAACCGCCCTGCCGCCCTGTTTAGGGTGACCCGCTCCCTCTTGTCACAGAGGACGCAGGGGGCACCCTTGCAGGGCAGAGCAGAGGAGTTTGGGGAATATCTGCAGGATAAAGTCGCTCAGATCCGGAGCGGATGGGCCCCCCTCAGTGGACCAGACGGGCCGCCAACAGCGAGTCTTGTGAGACCATCCTGGGAGGAGTTTGATTCTGTTGCCCCCGAGGATTTGGATAGGTTGCGTGGACGGCTACGACCCACCACATGTTTAATGGACCCGTGTCCCTCCTGGTTGGTACTGGCATCTTGGGAGGTGACCCGAGGCTGGCTTCTGGGCCTGGTGAATGCCTCATTGGGTGAGGGATCCTTACCAGCCGCCTTGAAGGAGGCGGTGGTGAGACCCTTACTTAAGAGGCCTGCACTCGACCCAATGGAGCTAGCTAACTATCGTCCAGTCTCCAACCTTCCGTTTTTAGCGAAGGTTGTCGAGAATGTGGTGGCGCAGCAGTTTCCACAACACCTTGACGAATCCGAGTATCTAGACTCACGCCAGTCCGGCTTCCGACCCGGGCACAGCACAGAGACAGCCTTGGTCGCGTTGGTCGATGATCTCTGGAGGGCCAGAGATAGAGGTTGTTCCTCTATCCTGGTCCTATTAGACCTCTCGGCGGCTTTTGATACCATCGACCATGGTATCCTATTGCGCCGGTTGGAGGGGATAGGAGTCGGAGGTACCGTTCTGCGGTGGTTCGGCTCCTACCTCTCCGACCGGAAGCAATGTGTGTTGACAGGGGGACAGAGGTCGACCCCGAGGCCACTCACTTGTGGAGTGCCACAGGGGTCGGTCCTCTCGCCTCTCCTGTTCAACACATATGTGAAGCCGCTGGGTGAGATCATCCGTGGTTTTGGGGTTGAGTGTCACTTCTACGCTGATGATACCCAGCTGTATATTTCAACCCCAAACCACCCCAACGAGGCTGTCGAAGTGATGTCCCGGTGTTTGGAAGCCGTCGGGGTCTGGATGGGGGACAACAGACTTAAACTCAACCCCTCCAAGACTGAGTGGCTGTGGCTACCGGCACCTCGGTTCAGCCAGCTGATTCCATCGCTGGCCATAGGGGGCGAACAATTGCCCCCTGTGGAACGGGCGCGCAATTTGGGCGTCCTCCTTGATGCCCGGCTGTCAATGGATGACCATGTGGCAGCCGTGGCGAGGGGGGCGTTCCACCAGGTTCGCCTGGTGCGCCAATTGCGCCCCCTACTGGACCGGGATGCCCTACGCACGGTCACTCACGCGTTGGTGACGTCCCGCCTGGATTACTGCAACGCTCTCTACATGGGGCTGCCCTTGGGACGCGCCCGGAGACTGCAGTTAGTTCAGAACGCAGCCGCGCGGGCTGTGATGGGGAGTACGAGGTACTCCCACGTAACACCTCTCCTGCGCGAGCTGCACTGGCTACCTGTGGTTTTTCGGGTGCGTTTCAAGGTGCTGATTACCATCTTTAAAGCGCTCCATGGCACGGGACCTAGTTACTTGCGGGATCGCATCCTCCCACATACATCCCTGCGGCCAATTCGCTCACACAGAGAGGGACTTCTCCTGGTGCCGTCCACTAGGCAATGCCAACGGGCGACACCAAGGAGTAGGGCCTTCTCTGTGATGGGCCCAACCCTCTGGAATGACCTCCCCCCCGACATTAGAACCACTACTGACCTCCGCTCCTTCCGGCAAAAATTGAAGACTCACCTGTTCCGATTAGCAGGCCTGGCATAATTACAACTGTCCCTCCTGGCAAATGTATTAACTGGTTATTTTAGGGGTATTGTTTTTAACTTATTGTGTGTGTTTTAGGGGTTCAAAATCCTATATTTATATATATTGCTTTGTACAGTTCCATTTTTAACCTCCTCCATTCCAACTGTACATATTCAATTTTTATTGTATTTTGATATATTTTGCATGGACTGTACACCGCCCCGAGTCCCTTTTGGGAGAGGGGGCGGTCTAGAAGCATGAATAATAAATAAATAAATAAACAGTTTCTACTCCTCCCCTTCCTCTTCCCACGTGTTTGCTTGTGCACGCGCTTGCACTCGCCTGCCCACTCGCAGAAAAGGAGGTTTTAACCTCCGAAATCCCTAACGCACGCATTCTCGCGCAGCGTTAGTTCAAAAGGAGGTTTTAACCTCTGAAATCCCCACCGCCCACCTGGAATCCTAAAACGCCTACTAGTGGGCGGTAGGGACCAGGTTGACGACCCATGGTTTATGAAGTGGTCGTTTTGTTTCTCCAATGTACAGATCTGCTCAGGGCTCACTGCATTGTATTGCGTACACCACGTTTGCTCAGTTTGTGTCTGGGTGTTTTATCCTTGGGGTAGGCAAGCTTCTGCTTTAATGTATTCTTGGGTTTGAAGTGGGGTGCTGTCTAACCCACATTTTTTAATCTGACCAAGAAGTACCGTATTTTTCGGAGTATAAACACACCGGAGTATAAGACGCACCAAGGTTTTGAAGAGGCAAATTAAACAAAAAAGTTTTGAACTCTGCAAACCTCCCAAAAACGGGCGCATTTTTTGCCCCCCAAAAGGGTATGGATAGCCTTTAGGAAGCTTATAGAGTGCTCCTGGGGGCTGGGGTGTGTGTGGCAAAATTAAGCAAAAAAGGGCCTGTTTTTTGCTCATTTCTGCCCTCCCCAGCCCCCAGGAGCTCCCTAAAGACAAGCTATGCATGGCCATTTTGGTGAATGGGGTGGGGTTTCGAGAGGCAAAAAATGCTGTATTCAGTGTATAAGACGCACCCAGATTTTCAGCCTCTTTTTTGAGGGGAAAAAGGTGCGTCTTATACTCCGAAAAATATGGTAGGTTGAGGTCTAATGCTTTTATCAAATGCCTTACAATTGCCGGGCATCTTTTTGATCATGTGACCACAGAGATTCTGCAATGGTCTTAAGTATGAAAAATGCTCCTACATCACTTTTTTCAGCTGCACTAACATCGAATGGTCACTGCAAGCTTACAAACTGCTTTGTAAGAACTATCTCTCCTTACACAACTTTGAACCTCTTTCTGTTGTCTTCCTTTGAATCTATTTCTCTGACTTAGCATTTTGCAAACCCAGCCTTTCTGGCTCATTTGGGATTCTGTCTATCGCAACAACGATGACAATAGTCCTTGCATCACAAAGCAGAAAGTCAATTTAGCCCTGTATTTTGAAACTCCTTAGCAATTATTATCTTGTGCTAATAAGTGTCCCACAACAAGCTGTTGTAGGTGAGCAGGGGGAGGGGGATATATATATATATAATATGTGTGTGTGTGTGTGTGTGTGTTGTGTGTGTGTATATGTGTGTGTTATATGTATATGTATATGTATATGTATATGTATATGTATATGTATATGTATATGTATATGTATATGTATATGTATATGTATATGTATATGTATATGTATATGTATATGTATATGTATATGTATATGTATATGTATATGTATATGTATATGTATATGTATATGTTATTGTACAGTGCATATCCTACCTCCTCCGTCTATTTATCTATGTATATCTATATTTTTGTATTCACATTGTTTTTAATATGACTGTACACCGCCCCGAGTCCTGTTTAGGAAAGGGTGCAGTCTATAAATTAAATTATTATTATTATTATTATTATTATTATTATTATTATTATTATTATTATTATTATTATTATTATTATTATTATTATTATTATTATTATGTGTGTTACAACCCCTGGTATGCCCAAATATGGGAGGGAACTCACTACTCCCCCCTTTCTGTCTATCGGCTCACTACAGGAGACCATCCAGGCAGAAAAGCATATTTTTTAATGTTGCCTTTTTATATTTGTGTTGTATTTGTGCTGATAAATAAATAAAGGGAGACTAGTATAGATCTATTTCAAGCTATTTAGCTCTCATCAGCTAGCCATATCCTTACTGGGTTAGTGGCTAATACATCTGCCTAATATGTAATACAGCCCAGGTTCGAATCCCAGTAAGGGTATGGCTAGCTGATGACAGCTAAATAGCTTGAAATAGATCTATACTAGTCTCCCTTTATTTATCAGCACAAATACAACACAAATATAAAAAGGCAACATTAAAAATAAAAATATGGTTTTCTGCCTAGATGGTTTTCTGTAATGAGCCGAAGGACAGAAAGGGGGAGTAGTGAGCTCCCTCCCATATTTGGGCATACCAGGGGTTGTAACACACACATACATACATACATACATACATACATACATACATACATACACACACACACACACACACACACATACACACATACATACATACATACATACATACATACATACATACACACACAATACAACCCCTGCTCTCAGCAGCAAGCCCGATACCATTTCAGACAAATGGTTGTCCAATCTCTTCTTGAAAACCTGCAGTCATGGTGCAGCCACAACTTCTGGTGGCAACTTCTGTTCCACTGGTTAATTGTCCTCATTGTTAGGAAGTTTCTCCTAAATTCCAGGTTGCTTCTCTCCTTGATTAGTTTCCACCCATTGCTTCTTGTCCTGACCTCAGGTGCCTTGGAGAATAGTTTGACTCCCTCTTCTTTGTGGCAACCCCTGAGATATTGGAACAACTGCTATCATGTCTCCCCTGGTCCTTCTTTTCATCAGACTAGACATACCCAGTTCCTGCAAACCGTTCTTCCTATGTTTTAGTCTCCATTCCCCTAATCCTCTTTGTTCCTCTTCTCTGCACTCTTTCTAGAGCAGTGTTTCTCAACCTTGGCAACTTGAAGATGTCTGGACTTCAACTCCCATCTGGGAGTTGAAGTCCGGACATCTTCAAGTTGCCAAGGTTGAGAAACACAGTTCTAGAGTCTCCACATCTTTTCTACATCGTGGTGATATTTTATTTATTTATTTATTTATTTATTTATTTATTTATTTATTTATTTATTTATTTATTTATTTATTTATTTATTTATTTATTTATTTATTTATTTATTTATTTATTTATTTATTTACTTACCTTTCCAATTGGGAATCCCATGATCACGACATCCTTCAGGCATTTCCGTAAGGGCCCAGTGATCGCAACGTTGCTGTAGCGAACAATTTCATGCAGCACAGCATTTGTGTAGGGTAATCTGTTCCGATCCTCATAAGTGATGATTTCAGATGGCCCCAGAATGGCATCGATTTCATGGTGGATTTTTTCTGTAGATAGACACATTACAGCAGGGCTGTCAAACTCAATTTCATTGAGGGCCGCGTCATGGTTGAATTTGACCTTGGGGGACAGGATCATTGTCAGGTTCCAGCCGGTACGCCCTGGTATGGGCGTACCGGTGCCTGCTGGGAGCAGCAGCCACCGTACTGGAACGGTGCTCTGGAGGACCTGCCTGCTCGCTTTCCTTACCTGTATTTGAGCCAACCGGGCCATTTGAGCATGCACACGCAGCGCACAGAGTCTGCGCTCCGCTGAGCAGCTGGAGCATTACAAGGCAGTGTGGTTAACGCCTGGCCCCATCTTAGCGTACCGGTTGTGACGAGATCTGGAACCCATCACTGGACAGGAAGGGTGTTGCCAGCTCAACATCACTTGTTGTCGGGGGCACCTGTGGTAGCCCAAGTGCTCTGCCAATGAAAACGGACTCCTAAGCTCCGTTTTTGACTGCGATGGCTTCCTGCAACCCTCTGCCAGCAAAAACGGAGCTCAGGAAGGCCATCTATGGCCTTTGCAAACCCTGTTTTTGCTGGCAGAGGCACTGTAGGCCGATACTTTGCCATTTCCTGGGCAGCCCCGCAGGCCAGATCTAAGCACCGTGGGGGCTGGATGCAGCCCCCGGGCCTTGAGTTTGACACCCCTGCATTACAGGGTTACCTTAATATTGCTTTGCCATTATCTCTCCTAATTCCTGAGAATTGCGATTCATTTCTTTCACTTGGGACCGAGTTAATTGTTATTTTTATTGCTCCAATGAAGCAACATGCAGTGGTATCTCGGTACTCGTTGTTACTTTTCCGGGAAGTGCGGTAGGTACTAAAAATGATAAGTATTAAGCAAACTACATGAGCTACCACATGACTCTTTCTTTTGACCAGAAGGGATAGTGGATTACAAGGCAGCCAACACTGACAAATACTAGCCTGCTTGTTGAGTACCAGGAAAAACAACAAGTATAGGGACAACATATTAGCTTCAAAATACGTTGAGTACAGTTGGTCCTCAACTTACAACAGTTAATTTAGTGACTGTTAAAAGTTACAACCACACTGAAAAAAGTGGCTTAGGAACATTTTTCAAACTTACGACCAACAGCAGCATCCCCATGGTCACGTGATCAAAATTCAGATGCCACTGATTCATATTTATGACGGTCGCAGTGTCCCTGGGTCATGTGATCTGCTTTCCAGACCTTCTGGCAAGCAAAGTCAGCGAGGAAGCCAGATTCACTTAACAACCGTGTCACTAATTTAATATTTGCAATGGATTCACTTAACAACAGTGGGAAGAAAGTCATACAAATGGGGCAAAACTCAGTTAACAACTCTCTAGCCTAGCAACAGAAATTTGGGGCTCCATTATGGTCGTAACTCAAGGAGTACCTTTATATAAAGTCATCCGGTATATTGGAGTAGTGAAACATGCTAATCCATTAAAATTCATGATGATCACAATGTGCAATTTCACCCGCTAAATCTTTACCAAATCTTTACCAAAACTGGTTAAGGATGTTGGATGAAGACCACTGGGTCTTCAGTTTGCAAGACATTTGTGATTCCACAATAACATTTACTTTTTCTTGATTAGCCTCGATATTTTTGAACAGAAGAGGGGAGAGGACAGGATAGAGAGAAGATAGAATAGAATAGATAGAATAGAATAGAATAGAATGGAATGGAATGGAATGTGAAAGGGAAGGGAAAGGAAGGGAAGGGAGGAGAGGGAGAGGAGAAAAGAGGAGAGGAGAGGAGAGGAGAGAGAGAAGAGAGAAGATAGAAGAGAAGATAGAATAGAATGGAAGGGAAGGGAGGAGAGGGAGAGGGAGAGGAGAAGAGAGGAGAAGAGAAGAGAAGATAGAAGAGAAGATAGAATAGAATAGAACAGAATGGAATGGAATGGAGTGGAGTGGAGTGGAAGGGAAGGGAAGGGAAGGAAGGAGAAGGAGAAGGAGAGGAGAGGAAAAGAGAAGAGAAGATAGAAGAGAAGATAGAATAGAATAGAACAGAATGGAATGGAATGGACTGGAAGAGAAGGGAAGGGAGGAGAGGGAGAGGAGAGAAGAAGAGAAGATAGAATAGAAGGGAAGGGAGGAGAGGAGAAGATAGAAGAGAAGATAGAATAGAATGGAATGGACTGGAATGGAATGGAACGGAAGGAAAGGCAAAGGAGGAGAGGGAGAGGGAGAGGAGAAGAGAGGAGAGAAGAGGAGAAGAGAAGATAGAAGAGAAGATAGAATGAATAGAATGGAATGGACTGAGGGATGGAAGGAAAGGGAAGGGAAGGAGAGGGAGGGAGAAGAGAGGAGAGGGAGAGAGAGAAGATAGGAGAGGGAAGGAGAGGAGAGGAGAAGAGAAGATAGAAGAGAAGATAGAATAG